>RSEF01000023.1:880450-907793 GCA_003993805.1 Himantopus leucocephalus
AAAAAAAAAGACACCAGAAGGCTGAGCGTCCTGGGAGAGAGTGGAAGTTGAGTCAGTTTTAAGTCAGCTCTGGGTGACTCAGCCCATGGTCAGTTTGGTGTGTTTTATTTCAGTGCAAGTCCATGGCTTCGACTCCACGGCTGAGAATTTCCTTGCAAACCCAGCTGAGCCCACACTGATGAGCCCGTAGTAATTCATGCTCACCAAGACTAAAGAGATCTGTTTTCCTTCTACACAGCTTTCCATCCAGGGACCTTAGTGGGCTCTGCAAAGGTGGGCAGTCATCATTGTTCCCTTTCTACTGATGGGAAACTGAGAAAAGTGTGTAGAAATGCCCCGGTACTTGGTCACACCGCTGGCCAGAAGAGAGCTGGGAAGGTAACTGGTGCCTGTGGATTCACAGGCTGCTCAGTTTACGAGGAGAGACTTCATTGCAAGGAAAACATGAGATTTATAGATGCTGAAATTACAGCATTGGCAAAAGATGGCATCACTGTAAGTTATGTTTCTGCAATCCACTCAAAACCTGCCTGGCTTCCGAACAGCTCCAGATTTCAAGGATACATTTTTTATGCAGAGTAAATTTGAAGTATGTTTGGTCTCACTCCTCCCCAGTATGAGTTTTTACAGATTCCGCCTCTTTTTAGGATGGGAAATAAAGTAACTTCTGCAGAGTATAGTTATGGGTCTCCTGTTAAAAGAGACCTCCTGCAGCTTCCTGCCTTCACATGCAAAGGCAAATCCATGGCAGCAGCTGGGAAATGCTCCTTCCAGATAGTTTTTGTTTATTTACAGAGGTAAAAATTTTGTCATACATTATCACAGTGCTGAAGGGTTTGGACTGAAGCCTCCAAAATGTGATCTCCTATTTGTTTTACAGCCATACAGTTCTGTCAATCTTTCTTTAAGTATGACAGGAAATATTTTCAAAGCTTTTTAGCCATTGAGGGGGTTTGTCTTCTTTTGCTTCAAGTGTCATTGCTGTAGGGTTGTGTTTTTGGGGTTGAGTTTTTTTTAAAGAAAACACAAGAATAGCCACATTTCCTGGAAACACTTTGTGATCTCAGCACTGCTCATGGGTGTTTATCAACTTTAAGAAAGTCAGCGTAGAATCACAGAATGGTTTGGGTTGGAAGGGACCTTAAAGACCATCCAGTGCCACCCCCCTGCCCTGGGCAGGGACACCTCCCACCAGCCCAGGTTGCTCCAAGCCCCGTCCAACCTGGCCTTGAACACCTCCAGGGATGGGGCAGCCACAGCTTCCCCTGGGCCACTTGTTCCAGTGCCTCACTGCCCTCAGAGCGTAAAATTTCTTCCTAATACCTATTCTAAATCTGCCCTCCTCAGTGTACTGTCAGTGCTGCCTGTTGTTGTAATTTCCTCAATTTCAGGTGAGATTAGGGCTTGTCTAGGGGTCAAGTCCTTGCTGTCTAGTCTGAACTGTGCACTGACCTCCCCATTACATAGGACAGGAGATATTTCTGCCGCTTTCCCCCTTACCTGTCGGGGGTTATGAGCAGAACAGAGCAGGACGGTGCCCTGCCATCAGCCTCGGAGCCCTCGCCCTGACCACAGCCTCTGCGATATTCATAGCTCTGTGAAAACTTTGCCTTCCTGTGGTCACGACTCCAGCTGAATGAGTGCAAATGCCTAATATTAGTCCCCAAGCCTAAAAATTGTCTTCCCCCGAGAGACAGCACCGTCCTATGTGTGCCACTGCAGTGACCGCCTGCACTGAGCACAGCACCAGACGGCCACCGTCCCTCCCAAGCTCCAGAGATGTTCAGTGCTAAGACAGCAGACACCTACAATACCATTAATTTAAGTTTGGTCCATGAGGGTACAGCAAGAAAGCCCCCCTACTAGAAACACAGTTTATACTGGAAAAATGAGCTCTTTAGACAACACAATTTCTGCTTCCCTACTCGACATCACCTGGAAGAGCAAAGCAACTCTTGTGGGGCAGAAACTGCAGCTCTGCAGACGGGGACAGGCAGGTTTGCTTGAACATTATCTCTGACAGGAGTGTTTATTTTTTTTTCCCCCCTGCAGACACAGTACGGCAATGTTATGCATACACACCTGCAGGCAGGGGTTTTATTTTTGATTTTATTCCAAGCGGTATTATGAATATAGACTTTACCCCAGTGCTTCAGAGCTCCCACTTCCTAACCTCCGTGAAACCATCAGGTGGAGAGCGAAAGGAATGGGAGTTAAATGATGAACAGTTGCTATGCGTTTTAATGCACCTCAGGCTAGGTTTAGACTAAATCCTACCACTTTGGGTCACTTCTGAATCAAATCAGGTCACTTTTGAACCAAATCACTTGTGACTAATAACTGGTAAAATTCTGACATCGCTGTTCCTTGTCACTATGAAGCTTGTGTTTTTCAGGGTAAAAATGAGGTTGGTTTAGCACATTTTTCAGCCTAGCCTCTAACTACTATTAAAAAACATAATCCAGCTGCAAAGATTCACTGATGGATCCACAGTACAACATGCAGTTGAAATCTGACAGGCGGGGAAAGCACAAGGCCAGAGACGAGGACTGAAGGCAGCAGAAGCCTCAAGCCCTGCATCTATCAGCAGCCCTGGGGCAGCCAGAGCTGCAGCAAACCACAACAATGGCTGGAGCATCTTTGGGGAAAAAGGGTTGAAAATAATATTTGGTTTTAAAAATTGATCTGTTTAAGCATCTTTCATTTACAGATCAGTTGCAAATAGAGGCTTTGCTTTACCTTCTCTGCATGAAACGTATTTTCTTTGGGGGTTGCCTCCCCTGAAAGCCATGTTGTGGGCCCAGCCGAACGAAGGTGCAGGAGGATCAAGTATTTCCTGCTAATATGAAAAGCTGGTTCATAATTTGAACCTGACTTCGCTTGAAAAGTGTACTTTCCCTTTGCAATCCCCCCCGTCCTTTTAGAGGCAGACAGAGGTTGCTTGTGCGTTCGAGCATACCATACCCAAACTTAGCTCACAACGTGTAAAAACAAATAGAAAGTGTGGCCCAGGCTGGGCCATTGGCTTCAAATAGTCCTGAATGCCACCGCGTATTTGGCTTACAGCATCATCCTGAGTGGCCCCTTTCAGTGGGCTGCATACCAGCCTCTGCAGACACCCAGACCGTTGCTGAAAGATCAGCGTTGTAGGAAGTCAGTCTGCTCTAAGGAACACAGCCTTGTTTTTTTTCACGGCGTTATGGCCATATATTTTATATGCTTTGCAGAGCCTTGCCCCGACTCCCTCCTGGAAGCAATCCCAGGTGGGACCTCTCGTTTGAGGGGTCTCGGTCCTTCGATGCACAGCCTGCTGCCGTCAGAAAGCATCTCCCATCAAGACATCTCCTTCAGCGAGAGCACGAGGAGAGGCTGAGACGAGCCACGTGCCGCTCTCCTTTGCGCCCGCGGCAGCGAAGAGCCCCCCCAGGTTTGGGTGTGCTGCCGCTCGGTGGGAGCAGAGTCGAACCGGGGTGTAGGACAGCCACTGTGAATAAATCAGAGCTGCCAAATTGCCTGCATTGCTCGGAAGGGTATTAACACAGCCGTACGTTCCCTGTCTAAATCTTTATGCCTAATTCAGACGTCGTTTCAGGCGTGCATTGTTCTGTATAAGGACAATTATGGAAGAAGTGAGAATCCTGAAAGCAAGAGGTCAGGTTAGAAAGACAAAGCTTTTAGTCTAAAAAGCCTGTGCTGATTTCACAGACGAGGAAACAAAGTACAAAGAAATTAAGAAGCTTTTCCCAGAGAAACAACCAGCCTACAGCAGAGCTGACTTGTCCTTAAGCTTCCTGCACACAAACCTCTAACACCCTGCTTGTCACAGGCTCCCAATTTCCACGCAGCCCTGATCCTGCTCAGTCCTGGGCCTGCCCCCAGCCAGTGGGAAAGGTTTCTTCTGTCCTTCCTAATTGGCTTCCCCCAAAGCATTGCTTCATGTATTTGCACTTTAGAAGAAGCCAAACAACAATGTGAGAGCCTTAATGAGAGAAGTGCTGCATGCCAGCGGAGCAATAAATCTCCGGCAGAGGCTGGCATTGGGTCTGCTACCACAAATTCCTGCTGCAAACCAGTCGGGCTCAGGCATCTGCTGCTGCCAGGGAAAAGGGAGAGTTTGGTTAAGGGGCTGACAAATGGCTACTGCTTGTAGAGTCTCCTAATTAAACGAAATGCACTTTCCTTGCAAGTCTATTTACAAAAGGAGGTTTGTGAAAATGCAGCTAGCGAAGGATGCAACAGGAGTGAGAAGATGCGCGGTCACTGAACTGTCGCTGCCTCTCGCCAGGTCCCAGATGAAAGCCTTGGGGGGGACGGGGGAGCACGGAGGGCTTTCTCCAGATGTCAGAGGGCCACGAAGAATTGCACCTGCTTGTGAGCTGGGAACAGAGCTCCATGTCCCGGGGTCCTACCTTGGATTGAGGGGAAGGGCGCTCGTAGGCAGCAATACTGAGCGATCAGTGAGTTTCACAAGCCAGTGCTTTACTAACAGCTCTGCCCTGGACCCCACTGCAGCTCTGGTCTTGCAGGGGGGGTGTTTTCTGCTCTCTAGGGGCAATTACTTGGGGTCCTCGGTTCCCTCTATAAAGCCTCCTGTCTGAAAACAGTGGTGAAAAGGTGAAACCTTGCATTCGGAAAGAGTCACAGTCTAACGTGTGAATTACATCACCACGATTTAAAAATACACTTTCAAATATGTTTTTTAACAAAGGTGAAGAACAATACCCCAGAGAAAGTTAGCCCATCTACTCTTTCCTACCTACATCTTATTGAGCAGACTGTGTTTCACCAGGGATATTTGGGGAACAAGTGAGTACCACGGAGACGTGGCTGTGGATGGGGTTGTTGCAGTAGCAGCACAGCTGGATTCTGTAATACCCCCAACCTCGCTCCCCCGAGGTCTGTGAGCCATGCTGACCTGTCTTCCTCCTGGGTCTCCAGCCTGTGCCTGCTTCGTGCAAACCCTCGCTAAGCCCAGCAATAAAGGTTTTCAACCTGACAGGTTTTTAGACCTGATGGTAATATTCAGCGAAAGGTATTTGCAAGTGCCAGGTGTTATTAGTTTCTGAGTGAGAAAACTAGAAAACGCTTCCCATAGTCCTGTGTAGCCAGAAGCTCTCTAAGGGCTTAGAAACCAAAATGATCATTTTGCTTATTCTGAGTGACAGGAGCAATCTATTCATTAATGTGACTTTCATCCATCAGTTCATTATGCTTTATGTCTGTGCTGATGTGTGTTTTGCTATTTGCTACTTTTTTTAATCGCCATTATGTGACATGCTTTGTTCATTGTACCAGGATTTATATCTGCCCTGTTACCTGCTTTATTCTTTCATTATATTTTATATCAGGTTTGCTATGTTTGATGTCAATATAGCCTCCTTCTAGATATACCTTACTATATTTTATACATTACTTTACATGTCTTCTGCTTTACTCAGACATAAAAAATAATAATCTTGAGTATACTCAAGTGCTCACAGAGGTAAAAGACTATTGTTTTCATTCAGCTGGATAAAGAAAGATGCTGTGTTAGCTTTTACTCACAAAGCTACACCAGAACAAGACTGTCCTTTGGTTTTAAATAGGGCAACAGTTTCCTCTAAATAGTAATCCAACAAAGATAAATTAATAAACCACTACATCTGTTTAATTGTTATACATATGAATGACTAATGGAGAAATCCCTCCCAACCTGACCTAGCCTTAGAAAATTAAATATGGGATGCAACTCCCCATTAAGACACTTAAATTTAGTGTCTACTTTGTGCCAGGTATCTAAATTGCCAACGCATTTTGTGACGATCTGGCCCAATGGTGGAAGCTGGAAGCTGTTTAGGTCACCTTAGAGGAGACATTCATACGGGACCAGCTCCATCTCCCTCTTGGCTCTAAGGGTCACATCTCCATTGCTTCCCCTAACAGCTTCCACCGTCAGCACATAGAGATATGCCCACTTAACACCAAAATGCTGCTCCTTAACCTGGAGCTACATCCCACCCTGGGTGTCCAATCTGAGATATGTGGGATGATTCCCTTTCCTGGATGAGCAACTTGGACTTGCCTTGCTCATAAACAGCTCGTTAGCAGAGAGGAATCCCTTTTGCAACAGCATCTGGAGCTGCCTCCACGTCACGGAGGAAACCACAACCCAGATCACCTCCAAAACGGAAAGGACAATTGGGGTACACATGGGCTTTGAGATGTGTCCTACAACGCCTCTGCCTCAGAGCTCCTGCAGCTTTGGGAGTCTCTGCTTGAGAGGTGGCTGAGACACAGATGATCCACCTACGTGCAGGCACAAGCACCAGCAATGTGCCACTGGAACAACATGTCTCCAGACTCCTGCAGCGCTGGCACACGTATTTGTGGATTTCCATGGGACTCCAAAGGACTGAGGGTGCTGGTAAGTGCTGGTCCTCTTCCAGCACCGAGGCCAACCTGGGATCGGGTCAGGCCAGGAGAGAGAGGCACACTCCACAAGAGCAGTTCACATCCAGAGCCAAATTCACCTTATTTGAGGGCAAAGGAGAGTCCTGTTCCACAGTTCAGACCGGGACCCTGCCCTTTGCAAACCGCGGGACGTTTGCCCAATTAGTGGGCTGCTGCTTGCCACAACAGGAAAACAACATATTTCTGCAACTTAGTCACTATATAAAAATCTTACCCCTTTTGCGTTTCCCATCCCTGGGTTTGTTCATAACCTGCCCTTGTTGCTCACTATATGCATCTGCAATTACCTCCCATTAATGATATTTTTGTTCCTAGGCCCGATTTGCTCAGGAAACAAACAAGCAAACAATGGATTATTTAGCTGCAAAAGGGAACAAGACTGCCTGCTGCTACATTCGCAAACCCCAAAAGATTTATTAGGAGACACCAAAAAAGGTGAGTGCTTTCTGCACAAAGCTTGGCAGAACATACTGTATGAATAACTGAATGACCTTTCAAATATTTACACGTACATAGGAGCCTGTATGGGCCTCTGCTCCTTCACCCACTCTCAAGCTTTCCACCCAAATTCACTCGCAGCAGATAGAGAAATGCAGAATATGTTTTTTTAACACACCAGCCATGGCCAACAACAATAGCCAAGAAATGTAGGAAAACACGGATGATTTGCACAGCAGAGTGAGGCCTCCTCAGCGCCGCGAAAGTGAATTGAAATCTAAACCGAGCCCAGGAAAGCAGAGACCTTCTAGGAGTCAGTCATGCTGATGAAGGAGTTGTAGGGAAGAAGGGCAAATTTGGACCATAAGGCGCCTGTTGGTTTGGTTGGAAAGAAGCATTTGCTGTGTTAAACACGAGCGTCTTCGTAAAATTTAACTGCTCATACTTCCAGTCTGAGGGGCTGTTGCCCACAGCAGAATATGCATCTTTGAAAGTCAACAGAAGGGCTGTCAAGGGAAACTCTTGAGACAGTGTGAGAAAAGGGATGAGCCTCGCTCAGGAGCAGAGTTACTGGGACTCAGATGCTGTACTAGTGCTGCCTCGGGATAGGGGGCCTGTTCCCAAAACTACCTTGCAGAAAGTAGGATGGGGAGGAGGTGCACACAGCCATTGCTGATGCACTGCAAAGCCCAGCTCTGTTTGGGAACGTCACCACTTCAAGGCATTTCCCAATTTTGACTCCTCAGATGATTTTCTTGGATAAACACTGTGATTAAAACTAAATTACATCTCAAATGAGCAACCTCACAGTAAATAATTATGACGTTCTTGGCCTGTGGTATTATTTCTGCTCTTTAGCCGTAAGGTCAAACCTTTGCTTGGCAAGAAAGTGATGCAAGCCATTCCTTCCCCACAAGCATACACGGAGGTGAGAGGTACCAGGTTATCTCCCAGACCTGCATACTGAGCATTCAAGCCAAGCTGGACCTCCTGGAGCACATTCCTGTGAGCGGGAGAAAGTTGTCCTGTCAAAATGCTCAGGTGTCCCGTGGCAGAGCGGGATCTTGGCTGGTGCCAGGCAGGGGTCAGCAGGACTGACAGCCAGACCCTCTCCTGCATCCCGGGGCACGCAGGAGGGCAGAGGCCACTGTGCTTCAGCACGAGAGATTTGGCAATACTACAACTAAAGAGTATGTTTGCACGGTGCAGCTGGTGCCCCTTGCAAAGAGCTTCGGGAGATGGAGAGACGACAGAGAGGGACAGGGGGGTGGGGGGATTTTGTGACGCAGGGAGCAGGGTAGAGAAGGAGGAGACCTTGCATTTGATCCTTGCACCGTCACCACTCTCATCTCCCAGGAAACAGAAAGAAGAACAATTTGGTGGCTATTGTGCAGTTTGCTCAAGTAACACCTTCCTGTTTTTCTCAGAAAGCTCTGGGTGAAGGCATTTTTCCAAGGTTGCAAGACCCCTGCTCTGCCTCGCCTGGTCTGGGCATGCCTGACTCGAGATCCGTGCCGCTAATCCCAGCCTTGCAGGTTGTTCTCAGACAGATCCCCCACAGCAGGTCATGAACCATTCTCTGAGGTACCCAGAAAATTACAGCTTCTGGGTGATTTTTTTTCAGCAAAAACCCATCTCAGCTCAGCGGCTTGTTCTGTATCCTCAAAAATCTGCCACAGATGCAGGCAAAGCAGCGTGTGCTGGGCAGTGCAGGGTTGGGACCCGGCATGTCTCCGTCATATCTCACCTGCGCCCTGACCACAGAGATGTCCTTGAGGAAGTTACTGCTCTCCTCAATCTCCCGCGTGCTCCCGGGAGACAATGAGCTTTACAGAGCAGTTGTGTCTCCGGCACAGCAGTGGCCTCTTGATGTCACCGTAATACAGCTGATCAGTTTGTCGGCTCAGATGGCTTTGGATGAGGCTGGGAGCATTTTTAAGACAATAGAGAGAAATCTTTCCAGTGTTTTTCACCCATTCCTGAAAGGAAGCATCAATCTGACAGGGTTGCAAATGGTCTTTTCTTGTGCCTGTCCTCAGTACCATTGATCTAAAAACACTGCTGCAGTTTGTGTGCATAGATCACACATTCATCTTTTCTGCCAAAATTAGAACAATCCATTTTCCCCATATATGTCCACTATAACCGTCTACAGAGACAGACCCTCTTGTGCAGGTGCTTCATGTAGCTTTAGCCCAAGGAAAGGACTCTGTGTCACGGGTACAGAAAGTTGAAGTCCAAGCCAAACTTTTGAACCCCAAAACTCAGATGAGGATCAGCTGGAAACCTACGTAAATGGATTAAAACTTTGCAGAGCTTTTTAAAAAATCCTCCACCCACAAATTATAACGTAAAAATGGGAACATTTTGTTTTACTATTTTCAAAATGAAATGTTTCAACTTCTTAGGTTGAAAAAACATTTGACCTCAAAATATGTTTCAGTGTTATATATGGTAAAAAAAAAAAGGGTAGCAATCAAATCAAAATGTTTCACTTGACCAGATTTTGACAGTCTTATTTTTCAAGACACCACATTTTTGAATACTTTCATTTCAGGTTGTTTTTTTTTTTTCCCTCCAGATTTCAGAACTGCCTAAGGACCAAAAATGCAGTTATTCACAGATGTACTGTAATTAGTTGGAGCTTCTCTGTATCTCTTAAGAATCCAATCAATGATTACTCAAGTGAACTACAGAGGCCTTGCAGGAATTTAAGTAGGGTAGAGTCCTTAAGCTGATTTTCTTCATGGAGATTAATTTCATCCTGGTTAGAAAAAATGGAATATATCCTGCTGTCTCTGTCCCCTTGTGACTGTCCTTATTAAGGGTCTAAGCTTAAAATTCTTGGTCAGACCAGGCTCCCACTGAGTTAATGAGGTCTTTGAATGGGATTTTGAATTGCTTTTGAATAGAGTGGTTGGAGCTCTGTGGTTTGCACAGAGAGCGCTTCTTTGTTCTCCTTGCAGAAGACCCTCACGTTGAGTTGCACCCATCTGTCATCCTGTAACTGTGACATCAATGTCTCACTGCAAAATCCTGCAAGGAGCTCAGTTTTAGTGAAATGGCTGAAAGTGCCACTCTCCCTGGGCTGGAGACCACTGACTATGCTGACTGGGTTCCCCATCAATTAGAAAGATAAAGGCCATCCTGGCACTCATTTCAAGAGGCAAGATGCTTTGCTACCTGCAAAACTATTAATTTGGGTGAAATTATCTGACCCAGTGGTTGAGCAATTTTACTCTGCTAGAAGTTTTTTCTGCAGAGTCATAGTTCTGTGGGACTTCTCTTGAGCATTTAGTCACCACATCGGTAGCCTTATCCATGACGTTTTAGTGTGTTCACCTAAAATAGGAATGCAAATATGGAAGAATGGCGGTGAATCTTGGGACAGGTCCTGTTCAGAAAAACTCCACTTGGAGCCAGGCAAAGCGGGCATGTCAGCTTAGATTCACATCTCAGCTGGACAAGAGATACAGAAACAGAAATATAAACAATACTTCATTGAAACAAACCTTAGATTAAAAACCCCAACCATAATTATCACAGAGAGTTTCATCACCGTAAGTGGAATGTATAATATTTTTAAGATTTTGATCAAAAGTTCTTTAAAATGTACGGAAGAAATTTCTGTGATAGCTTCTCAACGTAGTTGTTGAACTATAGAGTTGATTGGATATTTTTTAAGATTTCAGTGAAGAAAAAGGAGAAAAATAGCTGAAAACATTTAGCAATTACTGAGCCATTCTTCTCAAGCAACACAGACTAAGAACAGAACAAAATACAAAGCAACCACTTCCTCTCCTTTCTATGCTCCAAGAAAAATGATCTAAGCAGAGTTTTATATAGCCCAGTAGAAGAAAAGAGCAGAGATTCCATTAAATTCACTGACGACTTCATCTATTTTATATGGATACAGTTTGGATGGCCTAGTGATAGGTCTCAATGGGAAATTTCTACAACACACAAAAAGGTACATTTTTTACATATTCATTTGCTGTTACTACGGATTTTAAAAGTACTATGTGGGTAGAAGCTACGTATGTTTGATAGTAGCTATAGAGGAACCCTATCAGCTGGGAGTTTCTTTTGATCTTGGTAGCTATCCAAAATGTTACATTTATTTCCAAGTTTTCTTTTATGTCTTTGAAATTCAGCCCAGGAGTCTCAGAAGAACTCTGTCCTGGCAATACGTCCTCTTTCAGTTCCCCTTTGGACCTGAGGAGGGGTCTGGATTTAACCAACACTTGGCACCACAATCCAGCCTTTATTTCTGTTCCCTTCCCTGCTGGATACACTGCATGATGTGAAAAGAAAAGTTTGGAAAACTTCTCTTTAAATTTTGGACGAAAATTATTGTGGGGAAAAAGTTTTTTTCCTCTAAGCCAGCTCTGTCCTATTTAAGTGGGATTTTTTTTTTTCCCCATGGTTTGGACTATTGGACTTCAGATCAGATAACACCCCATGAAACTCCTGCTGCCATTGATGCATCTGACTGCCTCTATATTGAGATAGGGTCTCAGGATCCTCAGGGAAGGGCTTTTCTTGTCTGCATGGGTCAACCCTTCGAGATCTGAGCCCACCAGACCATTCCTCTGCTGGCCCTGGTTGTGTAGTGCAATACCCAGGATGCATATTCATCATACCGGCATGGGGAACATCTGCTGAAAGCATATATCAAACTTACAAGTGTGTTACTGTGTATGAATTATGGAAAGGGGAAGGGAGTGGACTGTGTGGTCCAGTGGTGGGGGGTCATGGAGACAAATTTTCCCAGCATGAATCAGCAGCGACTCCACCAGCTCCAGCAAGGCGGGTAGGTGTAACACCCAGATTTCCTTGGAGGAAATCCTTATTTACACCTGTATGAGTCAGAGGAGCATCTGCTCTGCGAGCTCCACCTCTGCCAAGTGAAAGACTCGGTGTGTGAACGCAGGGAATCCTTGACCTCTTCTTACTCAAGGGGCCACCCATCTAGAAGCTGCTCTCCAAAACCCAAAAAGAAGACATTCCTAGAAAGTCCCACTGACACCTCAGAGCAAGGATTAGAAAACCACTTTATATGTATTCAGAGAGGAGCCTTGCCCTCACCCAGGGCAGTGGTTTCCCACCACCACAGGCTCATAAGCAACAGCTCCTAGCAAGGAAGACACTACTGCCTTTGGTCTCCTTGCTGCCCTCAGGTTTACCTTGCTCACTGCACACCACCATGACTTAGGGCTCCAAGTTGTCTAAAAGGTGCTTCTGGGGGGCCAGATTCTGCTTATTTTTTATTGGTGCCCTTATGGTGCTTTTATTGGTGTTACTTTATCTCCATTGGATCCAGGATTGTGAACACAAAGCAATCTCACTTAAGTCAATGGTGTAAATCCTCTACTAAGAGTGGTTTTACTCTAGTTTTATGCCAGAATAACTGCAAACTCCATATGAATGAAAGGAAAAGTAATTTATATTCCTGGCCAGCTTTTCTTCCCCAGCTCCTGCCCAGAACAATTTCATATCTATAATGTTCTTTTGCAGCTGTGGGGAATAACAGAGAAACCTACTCCAAGGTAACAATGATATTGGCTACACAGTGTTAGATTTTAAAATGAAGAAATTAAAGACCGGCACTCTTTTTTAGAATGAAATAAAGAAACAACCTGAACTTTCTCCAAAACTAAATTAGCCTGTTAAAAAGTTAGGAGATAAATACAGCTCATTTTCCCATTGTAAAGAAAAAAGAAATAGGATTTGTTCCCAGACAGGCTTCTTGATTGCAGGTAGAATTCTAAAAAGGAAATCCCAAAATAAAGCAGCAAAGAACAATTTTACCGTACCAAGTCCTTGATATTTTGCTGAATTGCTGTTGTTTCCCTCTCTTGACTTGGTAAACATCCTGGGGAAAAACAAAAGTTAAAGCATAAAAGAGAAGTTTTGTTTTTCTAGAAGAGCAGAGATAACTTCATTAGAGGTGGAATTATTTATACTTGCAGAGAATGGGATGCACCTGTCCTAACCAGCTCTTAAAAAGACAATGCAGATAAAACTAGCAGTCACCTCAGCTCTGGGGAGAGGCACAGAAGGGATGGAGATGTTTCCAGCAGGCAATCTGTCCTAGAAGCACATATCTCATGTTTTATCAGTGATGGGGCAAGTGCCATAGGTTAGACCTCACATCAGATGAAAGAGGTCCAATTCTTATTAAAACCACCTAACTTTCATTAGTTTCGTTAGTCATTCATTTTCAATTTCATCTTGCTTTTGTATTATGTTTTAACTGTGGCTAGGTGCAGAAATGATCAAAGGCAAGATTAAATGCTTTAGGGAGCGGTCCTAAATAGGTTCCCTACCCTGGGAGTATCGGCTTGAGTTGTTCTATACAGGCAGGTATTGGGATTCCTTTTTCACAAGAAAATGCTGCCTTTTTCTAGTTTGTCCACCTCCACTTGTTAGCACTGTTGTGTAGCCTTGAAAAGATTTGGGCTCTGTAACTGACAGCCTGCAAATGAGATTCGTGCTTTTTGATTGCGCAAAGCTGGAAATCCCATCACTGTGGCTAGTTTGGACTTCCATTTGCAGACAACACATTGTGCAGGAGAGCCGAACAAAGGAGATGCAATAAGCCAGGTTCTTTGTTTAGGAAGAGGGGTGGGGTGTTTTATTTTTATGCTGATAGCAATTTTTTTGACTGAAGAAATGGGTCTTCATAAAAATCTCTAAATACGAGTGCATGGTCCAGTTCTGGAGTATAACCTATTCCACTGTTGGCTGGTAGAAAACACAAGCCAGTTAAACACCACTTTTTCTCAATAGTCACATGAAAATGATTGAATCTGTTGGAATAAAAGCAATAAAGAAAGGGCAGATGGGACATAAGTTCACTACCTGCTGTACTCTGCAGCACTTAAGTATTCCAACAGAGCAAAATCTTTGGTAACTTCTGTTACATGCTGATTTGACAGCAAGAGGACCATGGCAGTTGTTGGTGACCTTATCTTGGGAGAACAGCTCTTGAAGTACGCCCCTCGAATATGCCCTTTTATCTCCTAAAACTACCCTGATTTACATACTAATTTATTACCTATGCAGTCTTGCATCCCGTATGATACACTTAGCGAGACCTCATTCTACTGGTTAAGATTACATTCGTATCGCTTCGACCTTGACAGCAACATTAAGACCACCTAATGCATCACTTCCAGAATTCACAAATATGTAAAAAAATGCTTGGTTCATCACAGCTTCACTTCACTAATATCTCATAAGGACACTTGATGCTAAAATAGCATATTATCTCCTCTCCACATGCTCTAAATTTGCTAGCTAGTATGATACAAGATTAATTGCTTTCATTACTCCACTATATTCATTTTCTTATGTTACAGTAAACATTATATACTTATTTCTATTACACATACAGTGCTACCTCTGTGAAGGAATGTAGCAAATGGTTTCCTTAGGTCAATTAAGATTTTCCTTGTTTAATGCGTACTCCTTTGTCACCCTTATTTTTAAAAGACTTAATCTAAACAAATACCTTTCCACAGACAATGCCCTGATTGCATGATCTACGCTGGGATTTAGGGAGTTTCTTTACAGTGAGGCTGAGCAGTGGGAGCTGGGGGAGGCAGGCGAAGGCAGGCGAAGCACAGGCTCTTTTCTGTGTCCTACAGCGTAGCAGAAACCTGGCTGCTTTCAACGCACCGGATTTTTGCTGCGAGGCGCCAGATGATAATTTAACTCTCCAACTCCTGCTGTGCCAGACACACTTCATTTTCATAGCCAGGTACATCAGGGCACCGGGAAGTTTAGAAAGACTGAATATAGAGTTCGTATGTCTCTAATATAAAGCGTCTGGGACAAAACTGTGGTTGTGTTTACATTATAACCATATAGATTCAGCCCAGCCTTATGTTGCTACGCGTACGAGGCCATCCTGCTGTTTTTGATGGAGTTATGTCCCATTGGCACCGTTGTGACTCCAGGCAGAGTCTGCCTGTCAAAACCCAGGCCACGGAGGAGAGGTTCCAGAGCTTTAACTCAGAAGTCTCTTTAGCTGCGAAGGTGACGAGCCAGCCAGCGGCACGAAGGCTCCTTCCTCACCTTCTGTTCCGTGTCATCTCTCAATCTGCCTTCATCTCTCTTGCTCCTTTACTCATTTTTGCATCTCCAAGAAGCAAACAGTAAGAATTGCTGTCGTTCCTGTGTGCCAGTGCCAATATTCTGCTCAGAACTTGGGTCTGCAGCACAAGCGACCACAGTGCCGCTCACACCGAATGCGCTGGACGCCGTGAACCTGGCAGCAGGAGCCAAAACAAACCCTCCTCTGATCCATGCATTGTCCCATTCAGGAAATATTTCTGAGCTAATTACACTAGCCTGAAACCACAGGGGGATTTAGGAATTCGGAGATGTGGCAGCAGGAATGGTGCACCCAGTCGTGGGCCAGCAGCGTGCAGTGGTACGTGATGCAAAGAGACTCCCTGCACCGAGCTGCTTACTGTAGAATCACAGAATCAGAATCACAGAATCGCTTTGGTTGGAAGAGATCTTTGAGATCATCAAGTCCAACCGTTAATCCAGCACTGCCAAGTTACCACTAACCCATGTGCCTCAGCACAATGTCTACGCGTCTTTTAAATACCTCCAGGGATGGCGACTCCACCACTTCCCTGGGCAGCCTGTTCCAGTGCTTGACAACCCTTTTGGTGAAAAACTGATCGAGCATTGCACCAGTGCTCCATCCAAAATGTCCAGCAGTTGATGAAGGAGAGGCACTGAGCAGTAAGTATTGTTTCTGACTTTGCATATTTATTCCTGTGGAGGGACTCTGGGGGTTTGTAGGGTGATGTGAACAAGCTTTGCAGTGTAAATGAGGATCAGAGTATTTGGGGCGCTGATTTCCATTAACCCTAAACACACCTCCTGCCCGGAGGCCCTGCCGAGATGCTCTCCGTGTTACATGTGCCTCAGTCAGGCCCGGGAGACCAGACATTGTGTGGGTGAGCAAGCTGCCATGTGTGAGAGAGAAGAGATGCTCTTCTTTCGAGACTGATGAAATAAAGATTTAACTGAAAAAATCAGCTCATGGCCTTGCTTTCTCATTTTCTCTACTTTTATCTCTAACCATGCTCACAAATAATGATAGTTCGGTAAGGTTTTCAGCCATCCCGTGAGGGCTTGTCCTGGCAACCCTCCGTACAGGGCTGCAGAGCCTCCCTCCACCCCGCGTGTGTTTGGAAAGGATGGACGAGATCTCCAGAAGTCACTGGGAGGAAAGCAGAGAAGGGCTCAGAGTCGGTCTGCTCCCAACACAGGGTGCCACGGGAAGTTAAAAACCAAGGTGAAAGCAGAAGGAATTCATCTAAGTCACTCAGGTATAACTAAATAATGGGGTTTTGTATGTAAACGAAGTGGGGGATTGAAGGGGTGTTCACGTTTCTGTCTAAGCTAAAATTATAAATATATGAGCAAGAACTTTATCAGGTGTGGTACAGAAGCTGTTGGAAGCTTGGCCTGGATGTCCCCAGACAACTGATCAGGATTTTTTTATTTATTTGTCCCTAATGGAATACTTAGAATAAAACAGGGGAAAATCCATGGAAATACATTGTTTGCAGAAAGAAATCAGGCCTAATATTGTTTGGGTTGGGTTTCTTTTTTTTTGTGAGGGGAGAGGGGGATACAAGACCTAAATATTGGGCTTTGAAAATGCCAGCACTCTATTGCACACCTCATACTTTCATTCTCTTTACTGGGCATCTTCTTGGACTAAAATTCCTGCAGTACCTCACAATTATTGTTCCTAAAAGATGGGAGGCTGTACATCTTGGGATTTGCATGTAGGTGATTCAAGGAACATATAACTTTAACAGCAGAATCCAGGTACTTTTTGTTTGGATGAAAAAAACCAACCCTTTCCCAGGAAAGCAGAGGATCTCTAGGAAAATACCTATCTATTTAACTGAAAACCGACTTTCCTTTCACAAACAGTTGTGGTGGAGCCTTTGCAACAAGCTGTAGCCGAGATCCAGGGTAATGCAAAGGGTACTGTTTTTTGGGGTTTTTTTGGCATTTTACATCCTTTTTCTCCCAGAATACTCCTTCTTTTCCTCTTCTTACTCTTCAGTAGACAAATTCCCACTGTTGCTTTTAATCCTATTAACCGTGGACGTTTATTGTGGCACAACTGACTGAATTTTAAGTGGTATGGTAGCACCTGAATGTACAACCAGCAGGTTGAAGCAGGGTCCTTGGGAAGGCTCTCTGCACTTGTGCCTCCCTGTAACGACAAACCAGCCTTTGGTACTCAATTGTCAAGTTCAGTGATGGGTTCGTGTTTTTTTTTCTAGAAAAGAAAGTATCTTGCAACAATCATCATGAACCCAGCGTGTCTGTCACTCTCAGCCTACAGCCCTCCTCTCTGACTGTAACTGTAAAAAAACAAGATCTGTTTCATACCAGACTAAATGCTGGAATGCCATAAATCCCACCGCACACCTTTTTAAACACAGCTATTTTTTTTCCGAGGCGCTCCGGCGGGTTGGGTAACATAGACCCCGGCGTTGTGCTGGGGACCGTTGTGAGACTTCATGGCATCCTCCCCGGTGAATTCTTCATCCTCAAAAAGTGATTCCAGCTCTCTTACCCCATCCGCTCAAATAAAGGCACCCTTATAAGGCATGTTTGTGTGCTGGCTTTCAAGGCTTTTCATTCATTTTTTTTTAATTATTTTTTTTTCTGCCCTGCTAGAGCAATGACTGGATGTTTCTTCTCTAGCAGTGGAAGGGAAGGAAAATGTTTTGAGGATCCTACTGATTGTGATTTACTCTGATTCTGCCCCTGTAGCAGAGATCACCCTTACCCAGAAGCACAATGGGGAGTTTTGCCCTGGGCCAGGGTGTGATGGTCTTTCTCAAAACCTGGTTGATTTCTCAGGTCTCTGAATGGCTGAGGAGTGTCCAGTTCCCTCTACACCTCTGTTTCCCAAATTCAGGCCTTTCTGCATGGGTTTCAGGCATGAAACTTCCATGAGGTGATGAAGGGAGCTGGTAATGGGTGCTGAAAACACTTTTTTTTTTTTCCCTTTTCTTAATTCCACTCCCAATTTTTGTGCAAGAGCATCCCAGACTCTATTACTGCTAGCGCCAATGGTCAGGGAAACAGCCCTTTTCTGCGGGTGTCTGTCTGAGGAGGCAACCCCAGCCATGCCCTGCCTGATGTGGGCCGTGAGTGCTGGGGAGGGAAGGGGTTGGACTAGAGAGGTCATACTATGGAAGAAATTATCTGCTCTCCACACCACGTCAAGGCCAGAAAGAAATGCCAAAGGGAACATCCCAGCAAATCTGTCCCTGTGACCTCTTTTTCTTGGGAGGTGCCTGTTCCCCCTCATGGGGATGCAGAGGGATGCTGCTGGGTCAAGGGGCTCCCAGCACACTCATACCTTAGTCCTGCTCCATTTCTGCTAAAAGAGAGGGGAACTCCATCACTAGAATTAGGCAAGAACTATTTTTTCTTTTTTCTTTTTTTCTTTGTGTTGGAAAATATCAAGGCATTGGAATACTTCTAATCCCGAACTAGGACAGAAATTAAGAAAAACAACTTGTCTAACCCAGACCTTTAAGAAATAAGTGGAAAAAGTCAGGCAAAGATTTACATGTAAACATATAAAACATATAAACATATAAACAGAAACAAACCTATGATCCAGAATACTCCATTTAATTACTTTTCATTTTCAGAAACATCTTCCAGACACAAGGTGAAGCTGGACATCTTTATTGTTTTAAAGTGTCCAAGCTAGCTGGTTCAGGAGGGTTGGGGTTTTTTTACTTTTATACCTGAAATAAGGGTGAAAACACCCATTAAAACAGACCCATTCTGCCAAAAACCTTGAATCACACCAAACAGGCATATTCCCAGGGAATTCTTCCCCAGGATATCCCAGCTCCGCTTTCCTCCCACCCTGAGTTCCCCATCTAGAATGGGTAATCTCTACATGTTCGCACCAGACACTCACATATCCTTGGAGATACGTCCAGAGACCAGAGAATTTATGTGTGTTTCTTCCTTTTGCTGTGTCCCCTTTCTCAAGCCCCTATTATACTCTTATTCAAGGTGTTCTTTAAAGATGTTAACTTAAATATGTATAAATATATAAATATATATGTGCGTGCGTGTTTGTGTGTGTGTATATGTATATAAATTCCCACCACAGCCCACAGCAACCACGACAATTTCCCCGTTGGAAACATTAATACCCAGTAAACGTTTTCCAAATAACTGCGGCAAGAAGGAGGATTGGTCCGCGCTCCCATTTCCCTCCTCGGGGACCAGATTTCATACCCTGCTGGAGCTCCCGCTACAGAATGCGTCTGGTGGTTTCGGCAGGATCCCAGGCAGATGTTTGCGCATCCCACGACGGCATCACACAGACTTATCTGTGCACAGGGTGACAGCAGGTCAGGAAGGAGATTTGCCACCTGGGTCCGTGGCGCACCCACCCTATCCCTGCCTGTGAATCACCCCCTTGCAGGAAAATGTGGCTTTGGTGCCGCTTCCACCCATAGACTGCAACAAAATGGGGCTCTTCTGCAAGAAATCATCACTTGCACCATCAGAGCCAGTAAGTAAGCTAAATCCCAAAGGAGGACGGATCCAGAGCGCTCATTGATGAAATACCGAGAGACATTTTGTCCTCAAGTTAGATGACAATAGATTTAACAAAAAAAAAATTTAAAAATCGGTTAATTGAAAGATGAAAACAAGTCATGCATTTCAGGTTATGAACACATCCAAAATGACTCATCTCACTCAGATTTTATCAGAATGAAGCACATTATTCATCTTGAAACAAAAGATTTTACATCAGTTTCCTGCTATTTTATGTTTTCCTTTGCTTGGAAATTGGTACAGATTTTTTTTAAGGGACACAAACAAGTTTTCATCAAAAAATGTTGCCCAACTCCTCTTAGAAACAGAGCGCTCGGTTTTCATTGTGAACTGTGAGCATTGAGCAGTTTTAACAATCTGGTTCCTAAATTCTAGGGTCCCGACTCTTTTTTTCACAAAAGAAACCCTTTTATTCTCACGCTTCCTTTTATACTTTGCAGCAGAATCCAGGTGAGTCACAACCCGAGGGTCTGACTTTGACATTTTTTTGAATTAACTAGCTTGATTTATGGCAGCATAAAAGAGAATAGATTTTCACCTTAAAACTCCACTTCTGTTTCTGCGTGAAACGAACTGAAAGAAACTGAAAGCAGCATTAAAGGCTAGTGTTTTTAAATAAGTCACTTCATATATATTCATGCAATTTGCACTCTGAGGAGCTGCTGTGTCTGGATATAGCTTTCATGACTATTCAGTAGATTCTAATCACTTAAACCTTCACATCCCGCCATGTGGATATGTGTTTGTTTAAATGAACCGGTATTAAAAATACCCAAGGAAGCTATCACTCTCCGGATTAGGGACTCTGTACCACCAACGGGGGCGGTGCCGGGCACAAAAGGGCTTTCGTCTGCTCAGAAACCCAAACTGCATCTGCTCCAGAAATAGCAACTCCATAATGCTGCCTGTGTCCAGGCCTTCATGCTGCGTTTATTGCTGCAGTGGCCGACTAGAGAGTGAGAAAAACCTACTCCTGAACAAAGGCTTTGTGGGTTGGATTCAAAAACATCCCCACCTACAAATCCCGCACTCCCAAACCTGCCCGTTGCCAGAAGGAAAACAAGGCTAAACGTCCATGTAAGCTGCGAAATGGATCCCGAAGAGCCGAAAGCCTAAGATCTTGGTTTTCAGGTAGCTGAAGTGAGTGTGTTTCTGGCAGCCCAAGCTATCCCATGCTGAAAGCAGCTGGAAGCAGAGCATGCGCTCCGTCTTGTCTCTGTCGTACCCATATGCCTCACGCTGTGGGCCACAGACCCCTCTGCGGCACTGTCCTGCACACACTGCTGTGCACTTCAGTACAGGATCCCGTGTTCATGAGAGAGGACGCTCCAGCGATGTGAAGGCCAGCAGGTTATGTGGAAACCCACCCTCCAGAAGCAGCATAGACACATCCATTGATGGTGCTGGTGATCCCAATATCAGAGCCAATCTGAGATCCTTAGAGGGAGACATGAACACACACAGTCTCTGCAGCATTTGGGTTCATGAATCAAACCACCCACATTTGGTCCTCCAGGCTCCAAGGGCTGTATCTATACTGGGATTGATGGAGTTGTTCACATATAGCTCTCCTGTGGCATAGCCTCCGTGTCATTCCCAAGGAAATCACATTTGTTTTCCAACTGCTGCTCCAGAAAGGCTGTGTCCCCCATAGGTCCTGAATCGTATCTGTCAGTCCCGTGTAGATGCCTTGGATGCTCTAGGTATCTGAATTTGTTGTAAATAGCTATTTGTCAGCTACTGAATGAAGTCTTGGATCTTCACCAACTATAAAAAGACCTTAGATTCCTAGGTTATGTGCAGACACCTATATTTAGGTGTCTTAATCTGGAGTCGAATCTTGAGATGGCTGTGAGTTAAATGTAAAAGTCTGAGCTGATCACTGTTGTCTCTCTTCATCACCAATGGAGAGGAACAGATACCTCCTGGCAATCCCACCTATGACAACGTCTGATTTAGGAAGAGATGAGACGAGTTTCAAGGGCTGTCTGTCTGCGTCTCAGCATTGAGAGGATGGATTCTCTCCCCATTGCCTTCAGTGACTACTAATCATTCACTGCCTCTGAATCAGACATGCCTGGAGATTAGAGCTATCTCTCATCCTACATCTACAAAACACCTAGCAAAATGTCCTCTCTTTGAACACCAAATCACAAACTGCAGAACACAGTGCTTGGAAACAAGGCTTTTCTCCGGAGAAATGCTTTTTAATGATCCATGCCTTCTGGAGTACAGATTTGTAAATGAAGTAGAGGCCATTAAAATATGAAACAGGTGGATGCTCCGATAGTGCCAGCGTGGCCATCAGCTGCATGTGAAGGCTTGCTGTGCCTGGGCTGTGCCTTCAAAGCTCCTTTGTCAGCAGCTGTGTTGAAGCAGTAATTCAGATCTGTACCTCAAGGTCACCAAAGTTTTGGCCTGGTAAGCATAAGGTTTCAGAGTCAGAAAACATCTCTCTCATCATGTGTCCCAGTTCTATATTCCCTAAACATCTTTCTGTTTGTGCCAATATTTATTTAGCAATGTTTTTCTGTGGTTGAGGAGGGTGGAGGGAAGAGAGTAGAAATGCATCAAACCCAACAAATAACATTTGAGCTAGCATGGGGCTAGCCGGATCTCAGCTGTATGATACAGGCTTGGGATTCATTTGCATATTTATGGATTCAGAAGCTCAACCAGTTGAGATGAGGACAAAAAACAGATGCTTAATACTGCCCAGCTCCCTCTTCTAAGAGAGCCACCTATGATGACTTTGGCAAATGCTTTGTAGAACAAAAACAAACCCCAAAACCATAAAGGCAGATTGTCTACTTTTGTAACTTTGGTTAAGTTGTGTTCTGCTGCTTTGCTTCATCAGAGATATGTTCTGCAGAGCTTTCAAACTGTACAGCATTAAATGTATTCTGAGAGTCAAGAACAAACCCATCACAACATGCACATGAGACGTGTTTAGATGCGTAACATTGACCAGGCTGGACCCGAAAATTTTCATTTCTTTGTGTAAGGTATGAGAATGCTGGACAAAACATGGCACAGTCAATGAAAGTACTCTTGAGAAGGTTGGGAAATAGAAGAAAAAAGAATGTTATGAATGAATACGAAGATATAGAGACTAATTCTCTGAAGACAGGATACCAAATATTTTGTGAGATGCTATCGTTGGAAAGGGCCCAGAAAGAAATGAATACGTTAAATGCAAGTTAATTTAGAGAGTAGAGACAGTGCATGACAAGGAGATTGCCTCAGAGGTGCCATGAAATTACTCACATGCAAATTCATGAAAGCTTTTCTGGAGAAACTAATGGCTTCTCTACAAAACAAAACTTGAGATTAGAGCAATTAGAAACACGCCTGAGCCTTATGAGCCCTTTGCTTAGCATGGTGCTGCATTTGGTACAGGAGGGATGGGGGCTTTGACCAGAAATAATGGCTTTGGCTGAAGTTTGGTTTACTTTCCAGACCTGTTTGAAATCCATGCCCACAGCAAAATTTGGTGGGATGCCCTAAACAAGGTCATGTGAAAAATAGAAAGGAACTGAAAATTCACTCACAAGCCACTGACAGCTCTCTCCCTGAGAGATCTCTGATTCCTCTTACACCCGTGTAAACTCAGGCACCCCAAGTTACTTCTGATCTGCAGTGTCAGAGGGAGGAGTTGTGGGCTGAGAGTCGTCTCACAAAACACTGGACACCCAACCTTTAGTCCATTAAGCCCAAGGTCAGTGCTGAAAGCTCCTTCTGGAAACAGAAATAAGCAGGAACCTTCAGGGACCAGTTCATCCAACAAGTTGTAAGTGCCAGTTTCAGGCTAAGAGGAAACAGGCTGTAGTGGCGTAGATGTCTAACTATTGATTATAGACAGACTTAGACATCTAATTTCTAGACACAAAAGATAAGGCAGATCTTTCACCCTTCTCCCACTAACATCTCTGGGAACTCTGGCAGCTTCTATCCATCTCTCTAGGCATTTTCCCTTTGTCATGTGATAACAGTTATATTCCATCTAAACCTTTTATTCGGATGATATCAAGGTCAGTAGAAACTTTAAAGATTTTTTCAAGTTCATTAATATACTCATGATCATTTTATCCTTAGTGATAGCTTAGCTGAGGACTGGTTGGGTCTAACGGCTCAAGAGAAATTTGGACTGTGCCCGATCCACAGTGCTATCTGTCCTCAAATCTCCCACTCTGTGGTATTGTAGGTCTTAAGTGACATAAATTTCCCGTGAACAGAAGAGAAGGGACCTGAAAAAGGAAAACTGATAGATTTCTAAAGGCAGAAATCTGTGAAAGGGATCTTGCCAAATAGCTGGTCAAGAGAGGTGACTGTTCAGAATTTAGGATTAAAAAAGACCAGATGGTCAAATCTCCAAACTCCAAACAAAGTGTCAAAGGAGCTAAGGGAGCTGCTAGAACTAGAAAGAGAGTGAATCAGATGCTTCCTCAGAAAATGGAAAATTAACAGTGGACAGAAGTGATGTGTATGCAACACCTGCCAAAGGAAAATGCTGTAGGGAACAGCAGAGCAAAACTACAGGCCTGTAAAGATTGACGTTGCCGAGGGGGAAGATTATAGCAAGCAAGGATGAGGGATAGATGATGGGGAGGGGCGGGGGGGGAAGTTAAGTTTTGATTTAATCAAACAGCACAGGCCTGGATTCACAAATTGGAGACCATGTATAGCAAGCCAGGTGAAGCATTTTTGGCAGAGGGAGCCATGGAGATAGTTTAATGAAACTTTAGCAGTGAAATGCAGTGAAAGCAAACTTCCAAGGTCACCACGTTACTGGAGCTAGGCACGAGAAACAGGACTGATGAAGAGCAGTTGCCTGGTATGATGATTTGGAGGAAGCTGGGAACCTGAAGGAAACATTTAGGCACCCCATATTTGGATTCATTTTTTTCATGGATTGTAGTACTTCTTGAAGCTACTTATAAAACAGTCCAAGAGGCTGGACCTTTCTTTCAAGTGGGCAACATGCCAAGTAAGGATTTATCTTGATAAATCACAGGTGTAAAGTCTTGCCAGATCAGGGGTGTGAGGCAGTAGGAATAACGTGATCTTTGTACCCATTTTCCCCTGGTCTAGGTGTCATTGCCTGTGCTTCCTCAGGTTCTCAGTCCTGGAAATAATACAGAAAAGGTAGATGTATGTTTGCAGTGTTGTTCCACCTGTGGGCAGAAGAAAAAGATGTTATGGTAGCAGTTTTGGTAGGGCCTCCAGTTTTCCCCATCACCTGTCTCTGGCTATTCATCAAGGATCCCAGCATCTGTGTCATCTCCGTTCTCTCCCCAACATCTTTGGTGCTGCTGTCAACAACTATGGACAGTTTTTCTCCTTTGTTCCATTTTCTGATGCCAGCTAAAAGCTTTTCCCGTTTACTAATGCAGAGATTAAAGATCAATAGACATTGCTCACTCATCTATTTCCAGGCTGTTGCCTTCCTCCATTTGCAGGAATCTTAAATTTAGATACTGTCTTTTGGAGGGCTGCTAAGTTTACCGCCTCCTTGTTCTTCCGAGCACTTGTTTGCTTCGTCTGTGTCACACTGGAGTCTGAAACTGAGTTACAGCAGTCCAGGTGCTGGCTCCCAAAACAGGAGTGCTTCAGCAAAGGAAACTTTTTGTCCCCTCTTTCCATGGCCTATTTCCAAAAGCGGCTCCAGTTCCACATCTTGACATGGCAGGCACAAGTTTTCAGGTTACCAACCAGCTGCATTTGATGTGTGAGGTCCCAGGGTGGGAGAGAAGCTGTGGCCACGTTCAGAGCAACCTGCACAGGAAAGGTCCCCACTGCTGTGGGTCTCACCCTCCACATTTCCTTCTGTTGCCCCGCAGGCTAATGTGACTTGGCGTCCCATGGACATGCAACACTACCATGCTGGGAAAAACTTACGATAAATGCACTAGGTAGAGAGCAGCAAAGCACTTAATTTACAGTACAGTATGCAGGTTTACAGACACACTTAGACATTTCACCAAAACCATCTAATTTTCATGCTTAAATTATGTTTTGCGAGTAGGTGAGGTGAGAACCCTGGCTGCAGACTCTCCTGAACGACTGACAGAGTTGAAGTAATGAGGTTTTGAAATGGGCTCTTGGCCTTCCCATGAATTCTCACAGCTTTTATTACTTCTGCGTCTCTAGCTGAAAATTCATCTTGCGTTCCCAGAATGCACCAAAGATACGAAAACATGAGAGTTAACTCTGGGGCATAGATACATCACCGACTGAACAACAATTTTACAGCAGTCTGTTTGTGGGCTAAACACGATCAGAAATGAGGCAAATTGTCCTGAACTGACTCAAGTGTTTGTTTTTGCCTTGCTTTTTACTTCTGATCTCACTCACTTTGGCTTATATCATGATTCATTCCACTGGCATCAACGCCACTGGTCAAAACAGGACTCTGTGCAAACAAAAAGTCAGGCTGACGCAGCAATATTCAGATTTTATTTGTGCTGGAGATATCCCACTGACTTTGGCAGACAAATTTACACCAATCCTTACAGGAGGTCCCTGTAAAGAACCTTTGCTTTCTGCCAAGCACGGTCTGTTATTCCATGCTCTACCATCTTCTATGATGCAAAGCAGAGATTTTCTGATTCAGTAATTCATGCACAGGGGACGCAGGTATGTTTTAAATATGATGTATTCTAGATGTATTTTGAATCAGTGTTTCTTCTATGCTTTTCATGAGCCCACAAAGAACTATGGTCACAAAGGGATGTCCCTCTACTTCAGAAAGACTTCAGGGTTTGTTTGGTCCTTTGGAATAAACTAGAATTGGCTTGCAACACCTCATAATTTTGTTTTCAAAAGCACTCGTATTAAAAAAAAAAATCTGTGAATTGTGTTCTCTCACAGGATATAGTCTTACTGTATAATAGGGATGGAAATAGTGTGAAAAAATCTGTCCATTTTGAATTATCTTCTTCTGAACATTAAATATAGCAAAGGATAATATATAGACATACTAGATTGCTAGATAGTAAGGTAAAAAAGTAGGGAGAGAGACAAAAATGTACACTGTTAGAGAAAAATCTTTAAGTATTAGGCAAGGACCCAGGAATCACCCTCAAATGAAAGATGTCATCAAGCTGTAAATTAGATATAGCTGTAACGTATCAACTTTTTGATTAAGCATGCCAGATTGATTGATTTTTGTGCCAGACAGAATGACATACTATTACTGGAGTAGAGGCTATAATGATACAGATAAAGCAATTGTATCATCTTTACTGGCTCCAGGCTGGTGTGTGGCCTGAATGGGAAGTCCAGGTCTGGTGTTCCAGTATCTGGCTGTGGTGTGCAGCCCACCGCTTCCCACATTGCATGCTGTTATTCCCCACTTTCAGAAGGGAGAACATGCATGGACTAGAGCTGGCTCTCATCTGAACAGAAACAGCCAGGAAGAGTTCTCAGGTTTCTATCTGTACCATCTCCAAAGCTTAAGGTCCTTAAGGTGGGCTGCTGATGTGTCTCCCTGGGCACACACAATGGATAGCATCCATGTCACCTATAAGCACATGGCTCCTGTAGTCAGCATAGAATCATAGAATAGTTTGGGTTGAAAGGGACCTTTAAAGGTCATCTAGTCCAACCCTCTGCCATGAGCAGGGACATCAACTAGACCAGATTGCTCAGATTGCCTGTCCTACCCGACCTCAAATGTTTCCAGGGATGGGGCATCGATCACCTTCCTGGACAACCTGTTCCAGTGTCTCAACACCCTCATCAAAAAAAAAAAAGTCTTCTTTATATCTAGTCTAAATCTCCCCTCTTTTAGTTTAAAGCCATT
>RSEF01000023.1:907893-960449 GCA_003993805.1 Himantopus leucocephalus
CCTGTATTGACACCAGGGGTTGCCCTGACCCAGGTGCAGGACCCTGAACTTGGCCTTGTTAAATATGATGAGGTTCAGATGGGCCCTCTTATTGAGCTTGTCCAAGTCCCTCTGGATGGCATCCCATCCCTCAGGTATGTCAACTGCACCACTCAGCTTGATGCTGTCCACAAACTTGCTGAGGGTGCTCTTAGGACCATGGTCCTAAGTCACCCCAAATACCTCTGGGTGAAATAACCCTCCATCTGTCTCAAGCTAAAGGCTGGCAGATGGCAGCTCTCTGCCAGGCTGAACTGACCACTTCCCACGGGTATCGCACTGCACAGCACAGCACCGGGGCACCTCACCAACCACCTTAGCCAGTAAGCGCGTTTATCGGTGACATGTTAGTTCAGTGGTTTAAGGTTCCTTAAAATAAATTAGCATGGATTAGCTGCTGTAAAGCAAAAGGGACTTGCGTCTGTTTTCCACCACTGTGACTCTTAAGAAGTGTCATTGCCCATTTTTGTTTCCCTGCAGGCTGTGCCTTCCTGCCAGCTATTTAATTATTTATTTATTTAGTACCAGTTCAAAGAGATGGAGGCATGTTTGTGCATTTCAGCAAATTCCCAAAGAGGCTAAAGGCTTGAACTCAAATGCTTCTAGCAATGCACAAAGCTTGGTCTGTTAGGTCCATGGACAGCACATTTCTGAAGGTCATTCAATACCTGCATGAGAGATAAGTTACGTGGCACAGTCTGAGCTCTACTGCCTGACTTGCAGAGAGAAAAGTTTGCTGGATTACACATTTGACCTGGCAAAACTACATAGCTGCATTCTCTGTGGAGGACACTAGAAGTGACAGACAGTTTTTCAGGTGCTGTTTAACCCTCTTTGCAACCAGAAACACCTTAGAGACTTCTTCCTCCCTTTACTATGTCATGTCCCTGTAAGGTAAGACATGGGTCTCAATTATTTTACGTACCCTGGATATTGCTAATATAGACTTTTGCCCCAGTAATAAGTTGGGTTTTTTTTCTCTAGAATTTCTCTGAATATGTTTTTAGGTTTAGAATCATTATTTTTGTTAGTTTTAGAATCTAGGTTTCTAGGTCTAGAATGTTTCTTTCGGGCTGTGTACACAGCAGTGAACAAATAAATTATGTCCTCTTACTTTACACTGAATTTAGAGATTTTGTTATGGAGCACTAGCAACTGCGTTTTTCTCTTCCTTTAAGTGTCTGACCATTCAGTATGACAAAGTCAGAAATCAAAGATTGCAACCAAAATTCTATAAATTATTCTCAAGATTATGAGATAGTTGTCCTGAAAGCAACATCTACACCAATGTAATAATGAACACATGTTCCCTTTTTGCATTAGTGTTATAACTTTATGGCTTAGAAATATCTGTATTTTAACATACAGTAGACATGAAGTGCCACTAAGCCTTATGTCGACTCCTTTCATTAAGGGGAAAGATTTTGCATAAACTGCAAATATATGGGAGTGAGAGCGGTTGCACATCACCTACAGTCAAGAAAATGTTGTAGATGAGAACAGTGTGAGACAAAGTTCCCACAATCATTCATTCTTCAGGGACTTTCTGGGTTATGCACTAAAAATAACTCTAATTAGTTGTCCTGAATATAGTTTTGGTAGATTTGAATAGATATTGAGATGTATCTGCCTCCAGAAGCGTCTCCATTGACAGCAAGTGGCTGGCTGAGATTAGAAGCCCAATGTAAACAGTCTAACATTAGGGAAAATAATTTCCTACCCAGGATATCCAAAGCAGGGTAGAAGGTTTTTGCTCCTTTGCTCTGGGACATGGTTTGTCTTGTCTTTTTCCCACTGATATGTAAATGATTTGACCAGGCCAGATCAAAGAGGTTCTGTGTGCCTGACCCCACACTGTGCTGTCCTGGGCACTGAAGCTTTTTGAGATCAAAATGAAATCAAACCCACTGAGTTCACTGGAAGGATCTTGTGGAGGCTCATTAACTGCCTCAAGGCAAAGTCTGCCCATGTGAATTAAAGCATCTTCAAAAGCAGGCATAGATGACTTCGCATCAAAATGGTTGAGGAGCAATGCTACAGGCACTTCCACCAGTTCATCTGTGGAAGTGGTGACCCCAGGAGAGGAGGTGTCACCAATACCTATGAGGGTAGGAGCATCTTAAACTGCTCCAGCATCTCTATAGATTTTGTGTGACCATACATGTAATCTTCCAGGGTTAAGTAACTCTGTACTCCTATGATGTCATTAAGCACATCACGTTCATTCCTGTCTGCTCCTTGACTTAAAATACATTATGTGATGCAAACCCAAAGCAACAAGAAACTGAACCCTAACATCTCCCAGGCATTTGTTGTTGCATTGACCTGGGATACCCGCCGTTTTCCATCAGCGTGAGCACAGTTTGGAAGTCACCCTGCCTTTTCAAGCACCTGAGAAATGGTGCTGTGCTTTTCCTGTAAGCCTTTACCTTCAAATCCCAGAGCTTTGATGCATCATGACCATAGGTACAGACTGTTTGCTGGCTCAGACCTGAGGAGTAGCTGCCAATGTTTATCAACAGCCTCTCTGGGCGCACTCAAAGGAAAACAACAGCCCTTCCCTCAAATCTGCTTGCACATTCACAGGCGTTTGGAGCAGGATGAATGAGGGCTCAGAGAGGGGCCGTTTGTTTTTTTCTTCCTAGGACTGGTGCCTCTAACACTCTAGGCTGTGCGGATCCCAACAGATCACATCTGTGCTCCCTGAGGGATTTGTGGGAATAGAAAAACGTCCTAGAAATGCAAACACTGGTCCAAGAACACACATCTCCGGGGGATATGGTCTCCTTACGTGCATGAGGAAGATGTTTTTGAAAACCAACCCGCAGTCACACAAAGGGGAATTTGTATCAGTCACTGTGTATGCTTGGAAGGGGCTTTTGGACATCTTGTTATCATAATAAACCTGTTTACAGAAAGAATTAACACCTTCTCACACCTGCCTGCATGCGAGAGGAACACATTCTTGCTGGTCTGTCCACAACTGCATGCTTTATATAATGTCTCCTGGACTCTTCCAACCCTGATTCTCTCTGAATCTGTGATGATCACTAAACCCTCATAGAATTGTCTAGCATCACCCACGGAGAGGCATGGTCACGTTGTTGGCACACATCAGAGCCCTCTTTACATCAGGGATAGCTCAAGCACAACTGTCGTGCTCCCCGGGAAGGTTTCATGAGATGAACTGATCGTTTGGTGCCTAGTCCAAAATGAGACCCAGAGGTCATCAAATCAAGGTAGCAGCAGGCAGAGTCAAAGCAAAGAAAAGGAGATGTTTCTGCACAGAGATGGACATCCTTACACAGAATTAGCCTGTGAAACATCTGCCCTAGGATGCCATGAGGTTGTAGGTGAAGGATGGACAAGTCCAGAGAAGAGAAATCCATAAAGGGTTGTTAAACACATAAAAAATTACATTAGGTGAACAAAAAGTCCCTCAGCTGAAAATGGCTGGATACTGCAAAATGCCACATTCTTGTGCTGTTTCCTAGGAAGGTAGTTTTGGCCCCTGTCGGAGACATGGCTGGATAGACACACTGGTTCTTACAATCCGGTGCACTGATGTGTGGCCGCAGCAAGGGAGACAAACCTCCTTCTGAGCCCACGAGCACAGAGCTGTGTATCAGCCCAAGCACAGCGGCACTGTGCACTCTCATCCACAGACGTACACGTGAGGATGGATCCTTTCACACCCAGCAGACCATGGTGTGACACCTCCTACACAGCTTTCCTACAGCAAAGGTCATACTACCAAAACAGTGGTGCTCTGAACCAAACAACATAAACTCTTATATTTGGGACCAATTGACAGGCGTTCAGCTTTTTCTTAGGCAGAAAAAGGACTGCCACACAAGACCTGCTGGGTTTCCAGGACTCAGAAGCCAGTACCTGCTCTCCTACAGCTTATTCTCTGTTTTGCCCCCCATGCATCCACTGGATGGCTACAAAAGGGGTCAGATAGTGTGTGTGGGGGGGGTGGCAGGAAACACCATGGAAGAACCCTGCAGGTAGCCGTCACGACATAGTGAGCAATAATTTAATTGCATGTCAATATATCATAAGATATGGGGAGGACATACACTTCACTCTTTCTCACATGGAGCTACTCAGGGCCCCTGGAGATGCCCATTTCCTGATCAGATGAAGTCCTTCCCCAGTTAAAATTACCTTGGAGACTTAATGAACTGTACGGATGAACTCCTGTAGTGCAAAGACTGGATCCAAAAAGGGGCTTGAAATTCCTGCGATGAACTTGTGACTAAGCACAAGGCCTTCAACCTGCATGAAATTTGTCTTGATTATCATGGAAAAGAGAATTTCAATGCACAGGTGAAGCCCTTCCCTTGAACTATCCTCAGATTGAGGCTTTTTTTGCCACATTTCCCTTTAATGCGCTTGACCGGAAAGAAGGAACGTGACATAGAGCAGGTGAGATATTTTAAGCACTCTGCTGTGTTTTAGTTCTGTCGTCAGAAGAAGTAGTAATCAAGAGCATGAGTAATTTGATGGTTGCTTTTCCCATGAGCTTAAATGAATATTTTGGTACCTGTTTTGATCTGCTTCGGCTCTAGCCCTCCTCCTCACACCACACAGTTTCGAACTGACTGCTGAAAAAAGCCAAGCACCCAATGTGCAGCTGACTACCAGGGCAAAGCCATGAACTTCAGATCTAGACCGAAATTTCCTCCAAGCTGAGGAGTGCAGACAGCTACTCTGGTAGGAGAGCAAGCTTTGAAGGTCATATCCACACCCAAACGTGGGAAGGCTGCTGAAGATCCATTTGAAGATGTCAATAAGTATTTGAAGTAGTGTGGGTTTTTTCTTTTTTTTTTCTTCTTCTTCTTCTTTTTTTTTTTTTTTTTTTTTTTTNTTTTTTTGTTTTGCAAAGAACCCGACTTACATCAGCACCATATCAGATTCACTTGAAATTCCTGGATTTTAGTGCTTTTAGGTTTCAGGATGCCTCTTCTGTCTGTGCAACAGTCTCAGCGGTGGTTAATTTTAGATGATTACACTGAATATTGCAACACAGCTCAGGTTTGGAAACCTCAGGCTTTTCACTGCAGTTTCAGACCTGACGTAGTCCAATCCCTTCCTAATTAGCCCTGACAGCAGAAAGGGCCCTACAGCATTCAGCTATCTCAGAGTCATTATGAAATTAGCAGGGTGCCTGATTTTGCTTTGAAGTCAGTGAGGTATATCTGATGTAAAGGTTGAGACATGGCGTGAGGCCACACACTCTTAATATCTGTAAAATGATCCAATAACAAAAAGATTTTTATAAGGACAAAATGTTGGCAGAAGTTAAAGATACCAAAATGATACTGGAAAGGGAGCAACAGTCATAATGAGATCATCAAGACTCATATCTGGATCCCAAAGGATCCCATTAAGAAATATTAGTTGTAGGACTCATCTCACCTTATTTAACCTGCCTAAAAGTTTGATGCTTGCTCTGAGGCAGGTATCACATCCTGGACATGCATTACACAAACGTCCCCTTAAAAGATTTTGGCCTAACTCACTACAAACTACCGTTCCCGTTAACATCACTGTGTTAACGTGCTGATTTCAGACTTCTACACTGACACTGCAAAGGAGAACATGGCCTGTGAATTTTGCAAGCTACTTAGTAGCTTTTCAGCATGTATCTAAGTCCAGCAAAAAGACCTGGAAGAGAAATGGCACTGCCTGTCCTCCTTGCAGCCGGAAAAATAATATTATTAAACATTCTGGTTTTCAGGTTCCAAGGGCAGGCGTTACACACAACAGCACAAGAAGAAAACCCGTTTTCAGTGAAGCCTGTATGGTGAGCCTGTTGCAAAGCTCCTGGCTCCTCTCCCAGCACTTTTTTCTTCCCACTGCTGGATTGAGTTATATTTCTTTGGGTCAGTCAAATGGCTCACACCAGGGCCAGGTCATATCAAGCATTCTTCACCTCAGCTCACCCTGTGAGCAGCTGAAGAGTGTGGCAACCTGTGTCCTTGGAGTGAAGGAGTAAGAACTGTTCCCGCGGCACAAAGTGTTTTGGAGGAGTTGCAAAGCACGGCAGTGTTCAGTAGAGAAAGTTGCCCCGTGCTTGCAGAAAGCACGCAACTGTCTTGTGGCCATATGGTTTCCTGTTCATCTATCTATGGAACAGGTCCTGGTAGAGATAAATCAACAGATCTCACTTTCGTTTCTTCCTGCAAATTTTCTGAGGTAGTGTCTTAGCAACCTGAATTGCAACAGCCTGTGATCCGGCTCCACTGTTGAGCTGAATGTCTTCTTTCTGTGTGCGTGGGCTTGTAAGCATAAATAAGGAAGGTGATGAAGGAAAAGAGTAAGGTATAAAGCTCAGGTGCAGTTACTGGAGATGTCTGAAATCAACCATGGAAGTCAGCGGCAGACAGCATGGCTCAGGCAGGCTGGGAGTACGGAGCGTGGCATCCAGTCTCAGGGTTAGCCGGGTTGGGTGTGCCAGGAAAACACTGCGAGACCCCAAAATACAAATGTGCTTCCTGGATCTTGCAACATCCTTTTGTGTGTCTTTGAGTGGGTACAATTTGTCTCCAAAGAATCATAAATGTATGTGTCCACAGCTCAGTGTTTGAGTTCCCATTAAAGATCAACACCTCTGCTTGACCACAGGTGTCTGGGGCCATTTCGGATGCTCAAATATCTGCACGGGGATGGCAAATGTGACACAGCACTTATGTGTCAAAGGAGCGGGATGGCCCTTAGCCATCTCGAATGGCAGTAGACACTGTGTGGGCTACTGAACCGGCCCCGGCATCCACGACCCCATCGACGTCAGTGAGTGCTCAGCGGAATTGCCTCAGGAGAGGCAGAAAGTACCACTGGAAAAGCTCTGGGATAGCTGAGATATCTGAGCAGAGTTAACAGACGTGAAGGATACCTTCCGTGGATGAAGGTGTGGATATGAAGGGAGGGCACAAGGGAATGGTCCTGTGATGTGAGCCAGCCTCTCCTGCTGCCCCTGGATGGGATGTCCTGCCGCCGCCATCACAGACAGCCCCGTAGGGCATTTCTTGTCATCTTAGAAGTTATCCAAAATCCATTGTGTCATACCAGGCTGATACTTGTCGTGTGTCTCCCACCACCTTCCAAAAAGTGGGAAATGGCTTTGGGGAGAGTTTCTTCTCTCTGCTAATCCAGAGAAAATCACTGACATCATGAGGATTTCCTGGGCCAGAGTAGAAGACAAGCCTTCACTCAGAGGAATGCAAGTAGGGTCATGTTTATCACCTAAAGATAAAACCAAGCATCAAATTCCTATTAATTTAAATAAGGAGGAAGACCATGTCCCCATCATGTATTTCCAGTCTAGGATAGGTCTGATAGGGACACCACTGAGCCTCTGGCCACACCAAAATATTTATTTCTTGTCTACTAACTGAATTCACTCATTTCTTTTTTATTCTTTTAGTGACTTGTTTAAAAGTTCATCCATTTGGCCAGCCCCACTCCCTCACACCCCCCCCCAGCACCTCGGTGAACCTGCGAGACTAAGTAAGCCAGTGCTCTGGGTTTGCCAGCCTCTTCCACAGCAACTTAATTTATAATAATCCTGCTCTCCCGGGACTTCTCATTTGCCACAGGGTATTAACGATGAGGGTTGCCTGGTGAGTGACACTCTGAGGAATTCAGGTCCTTGCTGGCACAGAGTGAAATCTCGAAGTCCCTGGCGGGTTTCATATTTTCCTTTTGCTTCTAGCCCTGTTCCAAGAAAAATGAAATGCATTGGTTTTACCTTAAGTTGTGGTGATATTAAAAACCTATTACCTTTTCACTGAAAGTCAGGGCACATTCACACGGCTGCTATTAACTGGGAGGGCAGAAACAACAGGCAAGTCAGAATTCCCAAACAGACTTGGCAAATTAGCTCATGTGATGGATTTATTTGACAATGGAAGTGACCAGTGGCTGACAGAAAACATTTGCCAACTTGAGCTGCGTTCATCAAATAGATCAGTTCAGAAAAATAAATGGGAGAAGAATTCAGATGTGATGAAACATCTTTTCCTGCTCTCTCCTGAGTGAAATAAGTGGATTTTCATTTTCAAATTCTTAGACACCAAAAATGGCAAAACATTTTGTTCAAAGGGAAAAGCAAAGAAACAGAAAGTTGTGTAAGACCAAGCCAGAACTCTAGGTGAGTTGAGGTTGGGTGAGAAAATGGAAATATACTCATTTTTAACAAACAGAACTCTTGGTTTTCATTTTCCAAGCTGCAGTTTGGACAGCCCTCCTCCGGGAATCCCAAGACTCTGTTTTTGCCATGAAAACATTAGGACTAGCATTTGCAAACTTGGATAAATAACATCCTGCACCTTCCAAGGGTACCTATGCCCCAACGTGTTCAAATGCCACAGCCAGGGACAAGCAGAGCCCTCACACACATTTCTCCACCTAAATGCCTCGGCATTTTCACATTGACCAGCCTCTGGCAGTCTGCATGGCTGAGGTGAGTCAAAGCAAATGTTGCTCATTGCCTTTGACCCTTGTAGTGGCTTTTTTGGACCACACGTGGTGAGACACCGCTGCCAACAAACCCGCATGGCTTTGTCACTTCTCCCATCACATCCCGACTCCTCCAGGACACAGCCCAGGCACCCCCACTGTTCCTCCTTTGGGCACCTGGATCTCCATGTGGAGGACACCCATGCGTGTGAGCCGGTCAGCTGTACTCCGAGCAGATGCCCATCACGGGCACCCAAAGGAGCACGAGGTGCTCCAGCTCAGCACGGCCGCTGGGCAGCCACAGGCATGACCAGGCAGGAGCACACCTCCAGAGAGCCTCTCTCTGCTGGGTTGACCACAGCTAAGCACTGATGCCACCATGCCAGGACTGTTGAACCCTGCTTTGCAGCCCTGAGGATGCCTAAGGAAATCCAGGAGCCAAACCCACTGTATTTTTACCACTTTTTCCTCTGGTACTGTCTCCAGTCAGCAGAACATTATTTGCTGCCACATTTCCCTGTCATTGCAAGGTAGGACATGTTTGTTTCTCTGCCAAATGCACCAGGTATTCCCAAGTACAAGGAACTTTATGTGCCCTGAAATGTCCCCAAAGCAGCCAGGTACAAGGCGCCTGTTCCCACTAATGATCCAGTTACACTGAGGAACACGGGACTTGTTTGGTTGCCAAAGATTACAGGTGCGTTGGGTTAAAAGACATCTGCTTAGCGAAGCACATCCAGACAGAAACAACCTCCTGTGCTTATAGATGGTTTAAGTGAATGAAAGTAAAAAAACCCCAAAGTTCCTTCTTTAAAGAGGCAGCAGGAGGCAGAGGGCAGGAGAGCCGCCAGCAGCGAGGTTTCCCAACCTGAAGGCTGGGAGCAGGTCGTTTCCCTTTCCTATGCCTCAGTTTCCACAAAATGGGAAAATAGCTGATGATTTCCTTTGCAAAGTGCTCCGAGCTGCTGCTGAATATATCTATGTGAATATTATGGAACACCACATCCAAGCGAAAAGCAAACACGCGCTCTGCTGTGCCTCCAGGTATCCCAGGTGAGCTTGAGTGGGAAGTGCATACAACTGGTGACTCTGTTGCAGGGCTTAGCATAAAGCACTAAGAAGCAGATTCCACCTTATTTTTTGGCGTGTTTTGCAAACACACTGCTGATACTTTGTTTAAATCTGTCTTAAGCATATTTTTTATGAGAAGCTAACAAGGAAAAATAGAGATGAGAGTAAGCACCTACTTCTAGTAGCAGAATTAGTAGCTTTGGTCAATGTCAGTTTTCAATATTTATTAAAGATGAGAAGAAAGAACATTTCTACCTCTTGCTAACCTGTGAATGTAATGCTTTTGATTGTTTACGGACAGCTGCTCTCTAACAGAAGCAATTACCTGCATTATTTCATTAAGGGAAAATATATGTGTATATATATACTTTCCCCAATAATCCAGGGCTATTTCTTTCCCGGCTATTTGCATTTGAAAGATCTGACTGAATTAATTTCAGACAAAATGTAAATATGGCACCTGGATTCTGATCAGGAGAACAAACTGTCTCTGGGATTTTTTTTTTTTTTTCATGACTGAAGCAAAATCTTCAGGAGGGAGAGTACTGGCGGGCACCCATCTCCTTCCCCAGGCGTGTGCTTTCATAATGTCTCTTCATTAAGCATGGGAGGAAAATGTGAAGCTGTATGACAGATATGGGACAGGTCTTGTCTTTCCATCACAGGGTAAAAAAAATCCTAAATGAACCATCCCTCCGAGGTAATGAATGCAAAGATCATCCAGCCGCTTGGCTTGAGAGAAAGCATCTCTTGTTCAGTGTGTACTGCACCCAAACTGGGGGAATTTGGTTCCAGCTGTGTCTGGATTATGTCTCTATAGAACCAAACTCCTCTCAGGTTCGTGGCCGTGGCACAGTGCAATGGTGTGAGATGATGCAGGAGGGTTTGTTGCTTCAGAGGGACTTGTGTCTGAATTCAATCCCCACGTGCTTCTGGGGAAAGGTTCCTTATCTGACACTGGATAAAGGACTCCTTGCTCCTCCCCAGCTGGTCACAAGTGTCTGCCGAGCTTCCCGTCTGGGATAAGGCATTCATCCTGCTGTGTTTTTTGCATTGAGAAGAGCTCAAAAACCCAAACAGTGCTCTGACACTGATGTACATTCATTTTTTCCATGGAGGATATTTAGGATCCTACACAGAGACCCTCAGACGAGAAGGGGCAAAATTGTAAAAAATAACTTCCTACTGTAACCAGTAACTGTAGATGCTCCTAAGACTTTCCAGAAATGCTAGAAGGATGTCTCCTATGCTGCTTAAAATCAGAAGGAGCCCTAAAAGGCAAGCATTGATTTAAGACAGCTGCATCCTCTGTAAAGACACAGACAGTTTGTTTTCCCCAGCGTTCAAGCTCCAGCTTTGTACACCTTATAAACCAGGAACCGGCCGTGGGCTGGAGCAAGCTGCAGCCCACAGCAACATCTGCAGGCAGAGCAGCGTGCCACAAGCGATGCTGCTCCGGGATGTTGCAAATCATTTTGCTGTTTGTGATGTTCGCACCATTAAACCGGCTCAGGCCAGCGGGTGTAGCTCCAGAGGTGGGCTGGCCAGCCAGTGGTCTGCGGGAATTCCTGGAGGCTCTGAGTTAGAAGGGGTTTGCTCTGTATGGTGAGAACCAGCAGCATGAGAAAGGCAAGGGAAAGGAGGGATTCCCCTAAGGGGCAATATGTCTGGTGTCAGACAGGGACAGATGGTCTTAAATACCCTCCTGTGCTACGCTCTCAGGAGCTGTGCCATAATTGTGGTTTCATTTGGTGGAAAATAATGAGAGAGGGAAAAGAAAGCGTAACTCATAAGAAGTTACACGAGGAATTGCACTGGCACATTCACCAGGACGCTGCATGCTGCAGGTGATCCAACCAGGCAAGCCCTGTGAGATACAGCAAGGGGGTTGCATGTCTCCGTGCAAAGACCAGGAGCCACCCAGTGACACTCAGTCATTAGGACTGGTCTGTGGTGGTGGCAAATCCACAAACCCTTCCACTGCTGCCGTTGCCCTGCAGGACACCCTGGGAGGTATGGTTGACCCAGTCTGTCTCCAAGTCCGTCTCCAAGTTCATCTCCACTCTCAGCCCCAGTGTCCTGCTCACAAGGACATGTCCAAGACACAGGCAAAGCAAAGTCTCAGGGTCTGCTTTGGTGAGCAGAAAGGTCTCCATATCTCAACTGGCTACTGGTGAGAAGCTCATGTATAGACAATCTAGTGCAACTTAATTTCCCTAAGGTATCTTGCATGGCCTCCTAATGTCCCTCCAGAGGAGAACTGTTCTCCTGAGATCCTATGTCACATTTTCCAGGCCACTGTACATGTCTTGGGTCCCCTCAGGGTGTTTCAAATGAAACAAACGCTTAAGTAATTGAATTGTTCCCAAGATCTCTATTGACTCTGATGGGAGGATAGGAACTCAGCCCATATGGAGCCATGTACATTAAATCACCTTAATCTGTGGACGAATCTTATCCAAGCAAATGAGTCCCATGTGCTTAAGCTGATTCTCTTCATCTCTCTGTGTAGATGGACATTTTTTGTCCCCTTCAAATCTCTGACCCCGTGGTGACGGCTTTCTAGCTGAGGAGCTGGTTTCCAGCCTCCCCCTTCCTAAAACCTTTGGGAAGGGAGTGCCTCCAGGCATCACTCTGCAGTCATTTCTACAGGCTTGCAGCTTTTTTTGTGGGCTGAGCTCCCCCCCTGCAATACGAGGGCCATGACGGCTCTCTGCATTTCCAATTATAAATTTTGCAGCATCTGGTCTCATGAGAATTCACTCCATGAGCATCACGCTGAAATCTCAGAGCTGAAGACACAGAAACCTTGAAAATGTTTCTTGAGGTGTAATTTGCACAGCGAGAAGAGCATGGGGCTGCATCTGTTGAGTTAGATCGAGGCTAAATAGCTCACGGCTGCACATGTATCCTGAGAGAAGTAGTGCATATGTTTCCCTAAAATGCTGTGGCAAAAATGATTAATAAGTAAGTGTGTTAACTGAACGCAGAATGAGTGTCTTTTCTACTTGTGGGGAAATGCTGATTTTTGTTGCATAATCTCTTTTGGACACCAAATAAAACCGTCCAAAGTCTTACGTAAAAGACGGTTCCAGGGCTACAGCTTCAGGTTTCTGATTTCGTTGTCAAACGTTCAATGTGAAGCTGAACAGTTAAAAAGGTTTTCCTCTTTGTGTGTTTGCCTTTGTTGACAAAAATGGAAACACTCCATAAAAAGTGACTATGGAACCGAAGTTTCAAAATCCCTGTTTTCTGCAGCAAAACAGTTTTGGTGCATCCAGTCCTTGCCCTGTTATTCCAGGCTGGTTTTGCGCCCCTGCCTAGACTGCTGCTGGTCAGGCAATGGTTAACACCTTTCAGTCAATGTAAAAACCTCAGAGTTTGCAAATTTTTACTTTAGTCAATTCCTTTCCCCTTCCCTTCCCAGTGGTCTGCCTTTGAAGCTGGATCTTGCAAAACTTGCGTTCGTTAAGTGGGACTGACTTTGGAAAAGCCAAGAGAAATAGAAAAAAAATTAAATAAAATCCCCCAAATCTTTGAGTCTGTTTCCTTAAGACCACAGCCCAGCTCCGCCAGACGGGCTTAGCCACAGGGGTGAGCATCCTTCCCTCTGCCTATGCAGGAAGGAGGAGAAATCTCCGTGGATGATTCCTAGACCCGTTTATGAGCAGGAAATCTATTAAACGCCATGCCAGCATTGTTCACAGCCTTTTGAACCTGCCTCCTCCAGGCCTGGTGGGCTCCAGCGCACCCAGCCACATGGTCCGCGGTACAGCAGGGGAGCGAAGGGAAAAGCTCCGGAGCTGCAAGAGCTGAGAGCCGCTCTCCCTCCTTTGCCATGAGCCCATCATCCTCCTCTCCTGCTGGCCTCTCTGCTTTATTACTGCTGAGTAAAGTATTCCCTCTGCTGACTGTATCAAGTAACTCGTTATTGATGCGCCAGAGAATAATTATTTTTTTTTTTGTACGATAAAGAATCATTTGCTAAGTCTGCAGTAAAATCACCGAAGCCAATATATCTAGGGATGAATGAGCTAAATAAAGTTTTGGGCAAGTTTTTCTGCACTGAAAGGTCCTATGGGTTTGCACCCAGCTATCAATCGAGTTATGTTTAGAAAGCTTAAGAGCTTGATCTTCCTCTGGGCTATGTTTGATGAGTGCAGAAAGCCTAGATATTCATTTTTAAGCTAATAAACGGCACACGTGGTCTGCCTTCGCTGGCTATGTAGCACTGTTAGCATTCAGAAGTGTTCCAGCTAAGCAGTAAATTTTACTCATAACTCGTGTTTGCCTCTAGAAGACCCAATTGTTCATTCTTGAGTTGTTATCTCTGTATATTTATTTTGACCAAATTTCAAAAACAGTAATGGGATGTTATAAACCAACTGAATTCTGGCATAAGGCACCATCTGCAAATTGCTCTGGCTTTTTGAAGGAGGACAGTATTCTTCGTCATTGTTTTTAGTACTATTTACAAGATTTACTTGTCCATCGCCTAAACATTAAGGAGAAAAGCGATGCCTGCCCCCTTGTATCAATAACTGCAGGAGGGAGGGTGGGGACCTGCCTGCGGGGGTGATAGGGATTCAAGCAGCGTTGTTTAATATTCGTTATGCCCTGACTATACCGTTGTTACTCCACTCATGTGAGTACTTGGCAGCAGAATGAAACTCAGAAAGCACTAAACCTCCGGGCAGAGCGTACGGTCCTGGGGTGGCCTCAAAATGGGGCAGGGAGAGGTGGCAATGGGGACAGATTCTCCTCACAGTGGAGGAGCACGGGCTTTGTTTGGCATGGCAAAATGAAGATCGGTGGAGGCTGGACCCCAGGGAGGGAGAAGAGCTGCTCAAATGAGAGGACAGCACCGGCACAAGGAGAAATGGGGATGAAGCAGCCACGGAACAATTCAGACCGGAAAGCAAAAAAGCCCTCAAAGCAATGAGCAGCTTTCCTGCAGCTGAGGGAATGAGATAATTTAGTAGTAGACCCTCACGATGGGAGTCTTCCCGTCACACGTATGTCATGGGGCACTCGTGCATGTATGCACCTTGCTTCTGGGACTGGGTATAGGTCATACAAAATGGAGTCATGGCCTTGCATGCTGGGCGAGCAAGAGGCAGGAAAACAGCGTTGTGGCTGGATTATATTATTCAGCTCATTGGCAGAAGCAGCTACGCCTGTTTAAGATTAATTTGAATTCAAATTAAAATATTTAATCTATAAAATTGGGTTGATAATGTCATGTTTTTTCCCTCTGTGGAAAAACCCAACCATTCTTACAGGAACAGCTCTAGTTTTGGCTCCACTAGGAACAAAACAATGTAATTTTACATGGCAGTTATGCTGCTTGATGACTCATATTGAGAGAACAAGTTGGGATAAATCTTTGGAGCACTACGTAGAACACCCCCACCTTTTTTATGGGTGGCCTGAAACAGGAGTTCAGACTGAATTATTGCATGGGGCCAGCTCTCAAATTCAAATTCAGACCCAGAACCAAGAGCCCCACTGAGCTCCAGTGGGGTTGGCTCCAGAGCTGTGGGCACCGTCCAGCTGCTGGCCAACAACAGGGCAGGTACTGCAAGTTTGCACTTAATTTCCTAAGGCAGCTCATCATTTCTTAACATACAAATCCACAAACTGTGCGTGCGATGGAGAGTTAATTCTGCAATGGCAGGACTTGCTGAAGTAGGTCCATCTCTCTCGTTTCTGTTTTAAATTAGGTACAATCTCTTTTCCTTTTTCTCCTCCCCGAGTCCTTAAATGCTGTGTGCATAATTCCATTCTGCTAGAAAATGCTACCAAAAAAAAAAAAAAGTTAAATTAAATTTGACTTCTATATGCAAATCACAGCACGGCTGCATACATCAGTGAGAGCATAGCCTTAACCATTGTCCTCCAAACAGCACTAGGGGATATGCAACTCAGAGTTAACCTTAAACCTTCAAGCATTGGTCAGTCAGACGTTAAGAACGGTAATTCCTAATTAAGGTATTTTTTAAGCCATCTGACTTTAATTGTTGTAAAACAGAGATCTGATTTTAATGACTTTAAGATCTCCTTTTCTATGAGTAACTCTGAAGGTATTTTGAGCTGTGGGTGGAAGAGGAGAGCATCCCCTCCCCGTTGCACAGAAGGGTCTGGGGTACGTACACCACTGCACAGCGGAGAATCCCCTTTGGGACAAGCCTTCGAGATTCTGGTGTGGCCACAGTAAGACCTTCTCTCTGTCCTGCCTGTCACTGTGACTTTGCATGTGACTACAGCACACAGCCCAGTGACAGGCGTGACGTCCTCATGGGGTATGAATTTATCACAAACCTGATTTTGCCATTTTCTGCTCTAAACTTGAGCAGAAACAACACTGATACGCGTTTTACAGCTTCCTCAGGAGGAAAATGCCCCTTTGAGGATTGCTTTTTAAATGCTAAGGAGTTTGCTCTACGCATAAAAACAAAACAAAAGTCATTACACAATAAAGTTACCACCCCCAGTGCTGCGGTGCCATCAAACCCTAGCATGGCTAGTATTCAATTAAAATGTAATCATATCAAAGGCATTTTGCAGTTGTATGACAATGACTGTACACAGCACTAATACTGTAATGACACAGTAATCAAGTCTCAGTTGCATCCTATTCAAGTCCCAGCTGTTCTGAGTGAGGTATAACTTTCATCAGAGCTAATTATTTCATATTAATCTCAATCCTTTAGCCCATACAGCTTTATAATATGCAGATAATGAGGGTTCTCTTGTTGATGCCACAAACAAATGAGCTGAACCTCCTCTGCAGCATGGCCATAGGAGAGAGACGGAGTGACTGATTGAGACAGGGCTCCTGCGGAGGGATATGAACAATTTAATTGTGATTGGTTTTTATAATTGGATTTTATTTTAATGGTTCATGCTGCTCCCAAAAGGCTCTTGGTGCGGGAAGTGCTTTATAAATAACATTTATTAATTGTTGTAACCTCTTTTTCTTTCATGATGGCAGGGCTTTCTGAAAGCAGCTCTCCACCCCTGTTCACGCGGTCCAGAAGGACCTCTGGGAGGGATGCAGCTTAAAATCATGTACAGCATCTTCCACGGTGCTGCTCACTCCCATGAAGGGGGAAAGGCACCGCTCCTCCATCTGGATTTTCAGAGGGGATTGAATATCAGATCTTTCCCATTCAGGACTCCTGTTTCTGCCACCCGAGCTAAGGAATTAACCCAGTGAGTTTCCAGCAGCAGCGATCTCTGAAGTAAAAGAGCCACTTGAAGGATCCTGTGGCAGTTTGGGTTACTTGCATGGACGATTAGTCATGAGGCTTTAGGCTTAAAGCTTTAATCCAGTTTCCTTTAAAGCTGATGGGAGCTTTGGCCCTATATGTGTTAGGGTGCATATTGCTTATGGCAACTCTAGTATAGGTTGCAAACCCTTATAAATCCCCTCTTTCCATGAACTCCTAACATTTTCTGAACCTTTCATCTTTTGGACTGAATTTTTCATGCTTGGTCTCTGCCAGGAGATTGTTTTTAATGGATGATTTGAACACAATCCCTCTAGCCATTTGAGTTCAGGGACAGTTAGACACACAAAGGCTCTTCTACATTTAAAAAAGAAAAAAGTATTGTGATAGAAGTGAATCAATTTAAAATCAATCTTTTACAGACATAGACTGGCTTATTTCGGTATAGCCATATGCCATAACTTTGTGGAGCACAGACAAATTCACATGCCCTGATTCCAACATGCATGTGTCATCATTTACGCTGTAAAGAGATCATAGTGACAGTACCAAAACCAACTGATCTTATCCAGCTGTGTTTCAGAACTGGTTCCCTCAACAGGTCTAAATCAGACCCATGGACAAGAAAGAAAATGAGTCCCACTGCTGCTTCGTGGAATTAGAAATACATTGGATGGCTCTGAAAAATGCAGTAACAGAAACGGGATGAAATGTAATAGCATAAAGTCCATGCATTCAGAAGGCTGAGAACTGGAATTTACCCTAAACTGGAGCTGAGCAAGGAGGAAAATCCCAGAGTGCACTCAGTGATCCCAATGGGGCTCTGAGACGCTGGTTTGGAAATGGCCGTGAGGAATGCTGGTGCGATCGTAGGATGGATAAGGGAATAGTCTGCATGAGAGTAAAAAAGGTATAGATGTAAGGCCATGGCCAGACCTTCTCGGGAAAACAATGCACTGGGGGGGGCTGGCCAGATTTGAGAGTGATGAATGGATGTGCAGGACTGCTAGACTGACCAGAAGAGCTTATTCTCTGAGGATCTTGTACGCACATTCATGTGATTCAGATGCCCATGCACACGCATGAAAACAGTTCACCAAGCAATAAAGTCATTCATTTCTAAAGAAGAAAGGCATTCATCTCATTGCAGAAAATTTGCCGTGGACTTTTGCAATCTTCATTATTAAGAAAAAACAAAAGGGGAGCATTTTCCACCAAAACCACAGTCAGATCGGAACACCCCACTAACAGCCTGGTGAGATCTCGTCTTCAGGAGGAAACCCTTCTTGTGGGTCCAAGCCAGTCAGGAAAAACAACTGCCTTTTCTTCACTGTTTTGCATCCGCAATCACAAATAGCTTTATTATTGTCAATTAACTACATCTGGGGACATTACTGGATGGCATCAACCTGTTACCTGTTTCACAGATGGGAAAGTAATGTGCCCAGATGATAAATTGCTCTTCACACAGCAAATCAACAGCAGGGTTGGCAACAGAAATCCTGACCTCTGATCTGGTTGCTGATTAGAGAGTCTAGTTATAAAAAAGTGGAATTTTTTTCCAGAGAATTCCAACGTTTCTAAACTAACTCCCACTCTGAGTGCAATCCAGAGCCGCAGCATCAGGATTTCCTGGAAATTGCCATTCCCAAGCATTTCAGCCCAGAAATGTCAGCTTATTGTGGTCAAGTGGAACAGCTTCTCATTGTGATGTCCAAGTTATATATTTTGGTGTACCATATAAATACTCCATCAGTTTTAGAATATAAAAGTCAGGGCTAAATTGAGCAAGATAATTAAGTTGCAATGATGTGTTAGGCACAACTGCAGAGAAACAAATCATGTCCACTGCTTTCCAACCACAATTTTACTAGAATTGCAAAGTTCAGGCAAAACAACCTGAGATAAAACCACATTTTGAAGTCAAAAAGGCTTTATCAACTTCCAGCTCCTGGGGTTATTATACCAATTACTACCTTGGTCTGTTAATGTAAGAAAAGAAGCGCCTTTAAATGCAAAATGATTGCTCTGACTTACTTCTCTGAATGCTTACAACTCTTGGAAATAAAGAACTGACACCCCTCTCATTGCACGGCTAGATTTAAAATTAGGTAAAAAAATAGCCAAGATAGATGTAGTCTGGATATGGTTGAAAGGAAGTAGTGGATGATAAGGGCCAAATCCATCACTGGTGGGACTCGAGAGCAGTCGGCAGAGGTAATAAACAGAGCAACGCTGGGTCCGGAGTAGTTTCTCTTACATGAAAGCCTTCAGCATATGTTAATGGCAACAGCTCATAGTGTGTATCACACAAATCCTATTCATGTCCAGAATTCCTATCACTCTATTAGTGTCACAAGTTATTAAAAGGACATTTCAAAAATAGGTCTCTCCAAGTGGAACCGGTAAGAAGTAACCATGGCTATTTGATATAGTCATAGCAACAAAGGAGCATCACCTTGGCAACACACCAGGCTTATTTACCGAGGTGCGTGTCAAAGCATATTAAAGTCATTTATATCTGAATGAGTTCTGATGCCATCTTCTAATCCTCCCAGCTCCCGAGCAGCCCCGCGACAGCTATGGAAAAGTAATCAAAGGAAGGGTTTGTGTCATATAGCGTGTACCACGCTCACAAATAAAGGCATTTTCATTTCTGTCAGATTTCTGACCTGTTCAAAACTAATAACTTGCACGTGACTGAAATAATAAAAGCATCGACTGGAAACGACTATGATGGAAACCCTTGAGGTGCAAATTAAATGTAGACATTAAAATGGACTAGCAATGCCTCTGCCTGGAAATCAGAAAGGGAGAAACCTGGAGATATTTCTTGTAGCTGGGGTGCAGCAAAGACCCACTGCTGTCAGAGAGTACGTACAGAGCCCGAGCCAAGAGATGGCAAGCTGGGCATCATCCTGCCAAGCAGGGCTGTCTGCAGCACCACCACCTTCATCTGAGCTAGCTGATGCGATTTGCATCATTAAGCAGGAGGCAGTATTTCTAATCCAGCCCATCAAAAGAGACCAATTACTTGAGTCCAGACTGTCTGGATACCGTGTACCTGTAAGAACTGTGCATCCCTTAAGAGGAAACATGTAGCTTTGAGCCCATAGGATCATGATGCTTAAAATAATAATTTAAAAAGAAGAGACCCAGGATCACTGCAGCACAGGACTCAGAGGAATAAGGGTCAGTTTGGCACAAGCATGCCGTTGTGCAGGGGGGGCAGTGCAAGCCCTGACAGCACCGCAAGCACGCAGAGCATTTGAATGCCAGGCGGGATTCGTTTCAGAGCCCTCTCCACTAACCTTGGTAGGACTTGGGTGACACTGGCACCTCTGCGTCCCCCCAAGCCTGCAGCTGCAGGGCCCATTGTCATTCATGTGCCTCCGCAGCAGATTCGGTAGCAGAGCAAAGTGCATCTTAATAGCATCTTGTGTGGCAAAGATGCTTTAACAATTTAATGCAATTTCTTTACAAGCATGAGGGGCAACAGAAGCTTCTTAAACAGTCACTCAATTAGCTTTATCCCTCTTCATCTGCTGAAGTTTGCTCATGAGAGGTCACCTTGAAGAATTTGTCTTTTATTGACCTGTCTCGCTCCTCCCCCTCCTGCCTTAGGGATTCAAATAAACTGGAAAAAGAGGAAAGAGAAATACCTTTCTTTAATTCTATCATGTACCTCAGGCCCCGCTTGTGTGACAGCATGGCCTTGGGAGCAAGGCACAGCCCTTGAGCACAGCATGGGACTCTCTGATAACTCTGAGCTCCATGTGGTTGAGAAAGAAGCCACAAGTCACTTGTCCGACCTGCCTGTGTGGGATTGTCCTCCCACTTTTCCCCCAAAATCTCTTCTCCAAAGACAGATCATGTCCCACAGCCCCTCCAATGCTCCCAGCATTAGGATTTATGTGACCAAACTTCAGACCTCTCTCTCTCTGAGAGAGGAATTGCCCTCTGGAGGTCTCCAGACCTCTCAGTTGACTGTGAAGGAGGGTGAGGTGATGGGTAGACTCTGTGCTCTCCTCATGAGATGATTCATCTCTCTGGCTTTTTGTTTACTGTCCTAATCCCTGTCCTTTTTGTTTAGCCTGATGCTCAGAGCAAGGAGTGACTCGTAATAAGCCTATGCATGCACTCCAGGAACACAGCGAGATCTTTTGACTGCTATATCTCCATTATAGCATTTTAAAGGTTTTATAATGGATTGGATCATTTCAGGTGCGTGCAGCACAGCTAGATAGCAAAACTCAGCAAGAGCTTATGAACGTGTACGAGGGAGGTTGTATTTACAGCTCCGATACATTCAAGACTCATGGAAATGTCACCAGCCAGGCGGAGATGAACCAGCACTGGACCTGTTCAAGGCTATTACTGAGAGAGATGACAGAATTATGATTATACCTGTGTCTCTGCAGAATGAAATCCTGGAGAGAGAGAGGTCAGCAGGGGCACTGAGGAAATGAAAATACTGAGACTCGCTCATTGCAGGAAATTGCTGCCCCTGGGACAAATTCAGCTCTCACGGAGGCAGGCAAAGCTCCTTGAGTTGACCCAGGGAGACCTTTACACCACGACTGGGTATGGTCCTGTTGCAGGTCCCCACCCTGCACCCCGCAGGAAGGGCTGACAGCCAGAATCCTTGGCTCTTTCTGGGCTTCTTAGAGGCTTCCAAGCCAGCTACAGTCAATCTCAACAAGACTCAGCTTATCCATGTCTTAGGTATCTTGCACTTGCTTTTATAATCTAGCACTTGTTTAATTTCTCCCCGGAGTTGTGAAGTTTACTCTGTGCTTGGAGAGAACTTCAAGAGCCCAAACTGAGGGCGTTATGCTGCTGCGAATGCCTTGAATGCCCCCGGAGCCCGCACTGCGGGCAGCAGTGCTTTATCGGGAGGGGGCACCTTCGGGGCCAGGCAGAGAGTAGTCACTAATTGCAGGGCAGCTCCAGCTTCTCAGGACGTACTGGGAAGAAATCAAGTGCTGTAACGGCACGCAGGATATCAGCAAGCACGAGGCTCTGCGCCCCAGCAGAGAGACGGAAAGCAGCCCTGAGGGTGGGGGGATCAGGGGAGACTCCCAGCCCCGCCGGGGCAGAGGCCAAAAGGCTTCTCAAGGATGCAGTGGGCTTTGTGGGGACACGTGCTGTGGGTTGTCGAGGGGAGGAGTTGATTCCTGTGCCAGCTGGAAAGAGAAATGTGCCTCCAGGCAACGCTCATGGGGGGCTGGTGCCCACCCTGGTATAAGACCACACTGTGAGCTCAAGAAAAATACTTTGTCTCCTGGTTTCCATGTCAAATGTAAGCTTTTTGGGTCAAGAGCTGAATTTTTGCACAGAACCTAGCAGAACAGAGCTTCTGAACTCGCCTTGAGACAGGAACAATCTGGCTGAGCTGAGGAGGTATCTTTACAGCTAAACGACAAACCAGCTCTTACACGACGGTGCACACGCCTGCGGCAAACCCTTCTGTGCCTTAACCTATGGCTTCCCAGTAGTCACGAGGATCCAAACAACGTGGGGTATGGAAATCGCTCACTCGCAAGGGCTAGTGATTATTTGCCATCTCTTTGTTTCATTTGCGGGGAAAGAATTGCTCAGGAGCCCGTATATTTGCTTTGTGGTTGTTGGTGGGTTTGGCACTCAGCTCTACCATTAAAAATGACGGCGTGCTCTGCAATGAGGAGATAAAAAAGCCTATTAGCAGAAGGCGTAAGTTCATCATAACAGACCTCTATTCTACTGGACGAAGTACTGGAGTCTGCAACTGTTGGAAAAAGCGAAAAGAAAAAAATATCCCAGTCACTTAATATTCAGCAAACATAAGAGCAGTGAATGCGCTGAATGGAAAACTGAGGTTGCCGCCCTCATTTCTGTATCCTGCATCCCCAAACATGCCTGGTGGCTGTTTTATTTGCACTAAAAGCCTCTGCCTTTGCTACCCATAGGATTCATCCACCCTAATCTGGGCATCTTACATGGGTCCCCGGGTTGTCTTGTCGTCAATAAGCAAGAAAAAAGTGCTGCGAGAGCACGATTCATCTACCCCATTTTTGACACCTGTCTTGGGATGTGATGAATCACTCTCCGGAGCTGCCTGTTTCTCTCTGCTCCCGGTTCAAGGAGCCGAGGGAGAGCAGCTCAGATGATTTAGAAACTGAAATTTCCCTTTCCTAAGTTAGGCATTTAAAATCTTGCCCTTCAAGTGGGAACGTTATACCCCAAGTCCCCACCGTGCACATCCTCTCTCAGGTTCACTGCTGTACAGACTCGGTCTCCCTCTCTCCGTGGAGGTTTCATTTGTGTGTGCTTCCCGAAACTGAAATAAAAGGTCTTCTAGGCTGTAAATAGATGTTTTGCAAACACATATTTTTCTCTTTGTGTCTGTGGAAAAGAACATAATGCCAGGGAAGTTATTTACTTCTTATAGCATGTCTGAAACCTTTCATGCATAAATATAACCAGCCCGCAATGGAGTGGGGCTTCAAATTCACAAATCCCAGTGAAATGCTTTTCCACGAGTTCTCAGTGGGGTGAAGGAATTTGTAAGTTATGTATTCTTCCCTTGTCACTGAAGACTATTAGAGATTTAGTCTGGCTCATCTAGATCAGCTAAACAAATATACCTTCCCTTCCCAGAAATGCCGTTTAATCAAAATACCGTGTGCTTTATGAAACAAGCCGGGCAGGTCACCCCGAGTGGCGTGAAAAGACAAGACACAACCATAAATAATTGAACGGGTGACAGAATTCAAGGAAGGGAGGAAGATTTGTCACTGATCTTACACTCAATTTACAGTTTTAACATTTTTTTTTTTGTTAGCCAAAGCAAAAGCCTACAGAGGTACAGATACAGACACTCATGTGCTTGTATAAGTAATTGAAGATTTTCCTGGAAAACTTCAGTTATATTCCATTAACTGTGTCTTCTCTGCAAACAAAATCCACATAGGCCGCTTCTTTGTAAAAAGCATATTCTTTGGAAAAAAGATTTCAAACGTGGTATGTGGAATGGTGCTACTTCAGATGTCTTCAGGCATTTACCCAGTTCTTCTTCATGGAAATGGACTGATCGTTTAATACTTCAAACTTAATAACTCTTTTCCATTTCTTGGGTTTGTTTGCTGCCTTTTTTTTTTTTCCTTTTCTTTCTCTTGGCTGTATCCTTCATTTCTATTAGGTGAAAATGTTCCCTCACAGCTCTGCTGTTTGATGATCCCCAACAGACCTTTATTCTGCAGAGAATGACTCTAGAAATGGAGCGCTAAATGGCCACTTGTATCACAGTGATGAAAAAAAGGCCCCAGTTGGGACACTGGATGCTTTTGTGAGAGGTGCTGTACCCAGCGGGACAGAAACCTTCCCCAGAGCCACTGGAGAGGAGCCCACACAAAGAGACAACAGGAGGATGTCTCCTGGAGAGCAAGGGGGGAAAGACGGTATTTCTGAAGGCATCTGGGCTTTGCAGCACTGAACTTTTAGGAATGCCTGAAATTTCCAGCTCTAAATTTCAGCCTGTTCAATGCAAGGAGGCAGTAGCCAGCAAGACCTGCCAAGGAGAGGGGTCAAGACAAGGAGCTTTGTTGAGACTCTCACCCGAAACATCTCGCCACATGTTGGAGCCTACAAAAAGCCCCTTTTCCCAACAATTGTGCAGCACAGCCCCCATACCAGAAGTCCTTTCATGGAGCTGGGAGATTTATAGACAGAAATGTGTGTGTGGATGCTGTACAATGATGTATCTGACTTACTGAACAGGTCCAGGTGTCCTAGTGGTGCATGCACCCATGCTGCAAGGTTACCTGAGGAAGTACAGTGGCCTTTTGGGGACTTCAACCCCAAGCTGGCTCACAGACCCCCTGCATCTCAGGGTTCATACTAATACCAAGCAATAACCCCAGAGAGATAATTATTCTGCTGTCTACAGAGACATCAACAGGGAAAAGCACATGCTGCTTCCTCAAGCACTGAACCCACCTTTCCCTCGCCCCAGCATCCTCTGTCAGTGCTGATCCTCCAGCTCTAATCACATTTGCTCATTGTGCTCCCAAACTGGGGTCAGTCTGGTGGTTACGCACACCAGTAACACACTCGCTTACTACGTGAGTAGTGAAACTAGAGAAATGGGGGGGGGGGGGGGGGGNGAACTAGTGGCAGAAGGACCTTCCATCCCTTTCTGTCTTGCACAGCTCCAGCCCTCGCAGCCACAGCACCTTCCAGGCTCCCACCAGCAGCCCCTCACTCGTCCGAGCATCCCAGTCCTGTCTGGGTCTCTTAAGCGCAGGCATGAGGGGATGCAGTACCCAGAGTGCGCTGCACCAAGCTGTGGGTGCAGATCAGCCCTGCGTCAGCCCAGCCAAGACCCACCCTGCCCTTCCCAGCCCAGAATTTCCAAAATCCATGAAGAACACGAAAGCATCGCATTCCTTGCTGCTAGCTGTCATATATAGTTGCAAGTGGCTGCTGGGTTCAGGATTCACCAAGGGAAGATGACAAAGAGTAAAAGGGTTGTATAAGCCTCATTTCATTAGGAAAAATAAATAATTAAGCTTAGAAGCCCTTTGGGTGCATGTAGGGAGAGTCCATACAGCTCCCAGCCCACGCTCCCCCGAAGCCTTCGAGGTGCAGGTCCGGACTGCGCACCCCACGGCCACGATGTTCAGCCACAAGAGGGAGATCGAAGCTACCGAAAGCACCCCCGAGGCTGCCGGGGGACGGATGGGAGTGGGGCCCCCCCCCCGGCTGAGGCCACCCTCCGGCACCCCACAGCACCCCAGCGCCGGGCATCATCCCCGTCCCGCTGACCGTGGGAGCAGCGGGACTCGCTCGCGGGCTCTGATGAAGGTTTAAGATGGATTTTCCCCTCCTGTTGACAGGAGAGTGTTTACCTCAACCTGGGAATAAAATTACACTTAAGATGCTTTTTTTTTATTATTATTCTGAGACCTTGATGTTAATGAGGTTAATTTCGCACCAAAACATCAGAGACCAATAAATAATAAATGAGATTTAAATGGACCTGTCTCTCAGAAAAGAGAAGGAAATAAACAGAAGCATGTCTTTTTCCTCGCTACAATGTAAATGGAAGCAGGCTGGGTACAAGTGACCCCTCTCTATATTACATGTAATAATTACTTAATTATCCTGGATAAAAATATCCCATTATCCAAGTGCCCTAATGAGCCTTGGCAATACTGCAGGGACCTGTATTTGTAAGGAAGAAGAAGTACAGCCTGGAGCCACGTTTGATAAGGCCAAATCCACACAAGGAGCAGTACACCGTACAGCCAGTCCCAGTAATGTTGATGAAAGTACTTGTGTAAGTCAAGCGGTGACACAACAAGCCTATTAAAGGCAATGGTTAATTAACTGACAAAATTACTAACCACGTCCTTAAGATACTAGTTTCCTCAAATTCTATTTGCTGCATGCATCCAGCAAGCACCAGGGGTTTTTTTCACTTTGCTTGCTTTGATTTTGATTAAAACCTGCTCCCCTGAGGACTGTGATTTCCACAGAGGGTTTCATTTGGGCAGGGTCCCTCCCCTAAAAGTTTGGTCTGGGCTAGATGCACTTTTCCACCTTTTCAGGGAAAATGTTCCTGCCTGTAGAGCGAATTTTTGTCCACAGCCCAGTCACCAGCAGAGGGGGAAGGAGCAGCAGAGTAAAGGGAAGGAGTCACCTAAAGGAGAGATCCTAAACGTCATGGTGAAAAAGCAGACAAGTCCTTCAAACCTCACCCAAACCCACGTCTCTGTGCAATTTCAGCAGAGCTTTCCTGGTGCCCTGGAGGCAGTGAGAGGAGGTGGGTCAGAGGAGGAGGTGTCCTGGCTGGAGAGCGGGATGCAGCTATCACAGGGCTATGAAACACGTGCAGGACAGCATGGGACAGGATGGGACCATGGGGAAACAGCCCCTGAGCGCCTCTGCAAACCTCCCCACACTGCAGCAACTGAGGTTGTCAGAGGTGGGACAAACTCATGCCTGAGATCCATCACACAGAGCTCAGAGCTTTTCTATTAGTCAGATTTTAAATGAGCTTTTACATTAATGAAGTTTTCAAAAGATCTATCCAAACTGGCTCTCTGGGCTTCTCTTCCAACCCATGGAGAGACCGGCATCTGCAGAAGGAGGTTCAGTCCGTCCCGAGGATGGGAAGGATATCGAGCTTTGGTGGGGTATGGGACACAGCTATCCTGAGGATGTGGTTTTTCCTTCTGCAGCAACCCCCAGCTTTGATTCGATGTTTAATTTATACATGGCTAAAGTTAGAGTGAAAGATTCCTATCTTCAGATAATACACTATTTCCCTAAAAGTTCAGAGCAATTTTCAGACCTTGGTGCACTAAAATTTCAAAACCTGTAAGATTTGGGTTTTTTTTTTAGGAGGGAGAAGGATAAGTGATTTCTGCATTTCAAGGAAAGGGGATGGGTTTTCTAGATGGCAAAACTCTCCCTCCTTTTTCAATCAACTTTTTCTAGAATTGCTCTGTGAGAAATAAATATTACACATCAGCTTTATTTGATCATAATTGAATATCCATCAACCTATCTGCCTATCTAGCCATCCTTGCATAGTGCTGGAAACACCAATCTCTGACATAACTGTAGGCCTGTTGGAATTTAAAATTAAATTATTATTGTCATTGTTAATGGATGTTCATATGCTACAATGCTGAAGCTATAGAAGAAAATTGATAGTTTATCTAGATAGATCATCCGACCCATACAGATAACATTCACAGCTGCCAATGAAGGCAGAAATTTTCCCTGCATGTCATTCTCTGTAGGAGCAGAGCCTTGCTGTCTATGCAATCAAGGTCTTCCCAGTCTGAGGAATATATACAAGGCACTGTATAATGGATTTTTCCTCCTCCTCCCATCAAAACTATGTTCAAGCTGTACATGCCAGCCTCTAAAATTGCATTAGAGCACTGCTAAGCTGCAGAAGAGCTATCGTCATCCCACTGCTGTATTTATTTAGCTGTGTTGTGTCTGCTGGAGAAAGACTAGGCAATTTTAAAAATTGGGCACCTGTTGGTCAGACAGCTCAGGATGGATGAGAAACAGAGAACCAGGCACATTCTGTAGTGACTGGTGGGTTAATTTTCCTTCTCTTCATTTAAATTCACACCCTTTGCCTTTCTGCTTTCAATATATTCAGAAACTAGAAGGGAAAATTGCTCCCGTGGTGTTTGCTGTTGCACAGTCAAGCACCAGATTCCTCCAGCAAAAAAGCTTTCTCAGCTCCAAGCATGCAGTCCACATTCAGAAAAGGTTAAAAATTAAACAAATGTAGTGCCAGGAAAAACACGGGATGCACCGCTTTACATTCGCCTGCAAAACAAGAAAAGTAGAACCCTCCTTGCCCTGGAAATGACAGCCTGCTGATGTCCCCTGACCACGCTGCCGTGGCCAGCATCACCCCGGCCAGGCTTTTGAGCATATTTCCATTGGGGATTGCTCCGGACATCCCTCGCTCTTCTCGCAGATCACAGCAGCGACCCGAGCAGCCCTAGAAAACCGGGAGGGGATGGGGGTGCTGGACCAGGCGCCCGAGCTGAGCCCATTGAACCAGCTCTGGGGAGGGGTTATGAGGGCATAGTGCTCTCAGTAGCTCTGAAAAATCTTATTTCAGGTGGAAAACCTGAATTTCTGAACTGTTATAATTGCACTCGGAGCCTCTCTGTGAGATCTGAGCATCTCTGCGTGTGCGATGGCGTAGGCCCGCACTCATCCCCTGGCGGTTTGGGGTCTGGCAGTAGGGGCAGGTAGAGACGAAGTGCGCTCATGCAACAGTCTCTCGGTCTCCTGGCCTCTCTGGCTGGTGTTTTACCCACTCGAACACAAACTGGAAGAATTAAATGGCTCTTGACTGGCTCTCAACCTGCCGTACAAAAAGGGCTATGAATTCTAAAGAAAGGGAGCAGGGAAGTTAATTAAAAGGAGCATTTGTTTTCATCCCAGAGGGCATTGCAGCAGGAACTCAGTGAAACAAGGGATGGAGGAAAATAGCCCTGTCCCTGCAGAAGTGCCCAGTCCCTTTCCCTGGATTCCCCCTCCTGCATAGCATCCACACTTCTTTGGCTGGGATTTGGGAGGAGGTGAGAACCGTTCCCACCCTGATTCTCATCTCCAGCCATTTAGTTGTTGTTCCCCGGCACATCTGATACCATCTCCAAATCTTCCAGAGCTCCAAGTCACTAAATAGTTTTAAAAACGACCCCAGAGAGCAAAGTCAAGGAGATAGCAGGTAAGCAGGGCTTTGCCTGTGGGCAAACATATCTTAATATGTTGCATTAACATTTAAAAACCAAAGTCAGCAACGCCAATCACAGCAGTAATTACACTGCACTTGACACTGCCCCGAGGTGATGCCTAGAAGTTATACAAACTAAAAGATCTGATGGACAAGAGAGGGGCTTCCCACACCCCTCACTTAGCCATAAAGCCCCTGTGATATAGGTATTTACCCTTCGCTTCGTCAAGCCCCAAGGGCTCATCAGCCCATGAAGCAAATGAATTGCTATTTTGTGTGTGTGCAAATAACCGGATTAGTCACAGCCCTTTTTTTTTTTCTTTTTTTTTTTTTTTTTTTTTTTTTTTTTTNGTTAACTTTGCCCTGCCTTTGAGGGCAAATACGCACAGCAGGAGCTGCCTGAAGGGCTCTGTCTTCCAAGCACTGCTGCATTTTCAGGCAGTAACGATGTGATGATTATTTCCACCACAGCACAGTCTGCAGGTCACAGCCAAAATCACCGTCGTACCCAGCCAAGTGCTGTGCAGGGCCACAGCCGCTTCCCCACACAGTCGAGCAAACAACTGTGGCAGTGCTGGGAATTCACCCCGGATTTTTTGGGTCCCGAGCCGGCTCTCCAAACTCTTTTGAAGGTACTCGTGCCCAGTACGGACTGGATCTGCCATACGGGAAAGCCTAATTGTTGCCCTCCCTGATTTGGGCAATCTTCGTCCCCACAAACCAACTGTTTCTGCAAGGGACCTGGAGTGTTTGTTACAAATGCTCCAAAGGCAAAAGCCTTATTTAAAAAAAAAAAAAAAATAATAAAAATCAAGACTTCATACATCCCCTGCTGAGCCCTCTCCACGCTTCCCCCCACCTTCCTTTCGTTGTATCTAACGCTGTAGCAGATAACTAACTGACTTGTTAGTGTTTTAAGCAGGTTTTCCCATGAATATCACATAACCTTAGGCTCTCGGAGCGGGGTAATGGAGACTGCTACGCTCTCTTGCTTGGCCACGCTACAGAGATGATTGCTAAGCAGGGGGATGACATTTGCATGATTTACAGAACTTACAAATTCCTGCTGTGGTGGAAACACTCCCTCAGATTAGCTGCAATTCTCCTGCCCAGCTCAATCACAGCCCTTCCTCGCCGCCGTGCCTACAGGTCTGAGTGGGAAAAAGGCTGTCAGCAGGGTAAGTATCAACATTTTTATACATCTTTACTGAGGGGAAACTTGGAAGGTATAAAAATGTCATAAAACTGCTGATGACAACCTCAGCTGTGGCACACCTCTCCTCTGTATTACTACCTGTTGGTTTCAATTGCTCACAACTTTACCAACCTTCAGACATCTGAGGTGAAACTGAGCAGTTACAGAGCTTTAGAGAAGCGGTTAAAGTGTCGCCTGGCATGCCTGCGCTACCCAGGCGGGGTGCCAGGTACCCACCAGCATCGGCAGCTCAATGTCAGAAGCTGCATCCATCAGGGAACAAAAAACTTCAGTATCTACCTTCCGGTGGTATTGGAGCTGCTCACCCCCAGCTCCTGGAATTCCCTATTCATGGGACAGAAATCAGCTCTTCCAGAAGATGTCTGGGCAGGCAACATCAGCACAGCCTGGCCTCACTTGTGCCAATCTCTCTAACTGAAGTGTGCAGGTAAAAACCCTCCTCCACACTCCCCAAAGAGCCCTTCTCCATCCCACCTATCCAGAGCCGTCCCTGGGCCTTGCTGCCCCCTAAATTATGCCAAGTGTTTTCAGGGAGGGTCATAATGATTAAACAGCCTCACAAGCACTAACCCTATCTGTGCCTCTGTTCTTGCGTGAAAAACAAGCTAGAACAGGAATCAGCAGGAGCAGGAATAATGATTTACAGTCTCCTCTTATAGGTTTAATGCCAAGTCTCGTACAGTCTAGTCCTGGATCTCAGCTGAGGCTACTCAAAGCACCCTTACAGCTCAGGGAAATCAAATATCCGTACCAGATCTGTGTGCTCACCTGAACTGAGCTTTGTTTTTAGGGAAGAAATCAAGGTTGAATAACGCTGGTGAGCTGTGGGAAACAATAACAGGAACGCACTGCTCTCAGGGGGATGGAATTTACACCGAAATAAAGGAAATAACAAAACGCAGCCTGTTTAGCAGGTTTGTTTCACATAGGTGGGGAATCATTGCAAGGTAAGCAGAAGGCTGCAGATTGGCATGCAGAGGCTCCATTCCCGCTGATAGTGCACCTTCACTTGCAGGGCTAAAATGGCTTTATAAATGACAAAAATTGTATTTTGGTCTAAAACTTTACATTCTGCAAATTACTAACTTGCAACCTCTCTTTAACTTATTAAAGTAATTTCCTGAGGCAGCAGTACCTGAGAACAGCTGTTACATGGCGTTAACCTACATCAGCACCATTAAGAATACCCTTCCCTTCCCTTCCCTTCCCTTCCCTTCCCTTCCCTTCCCTTCCCTTCCCTTCCCTTCCCTTCCCTTCCCTTCCCTTCCCTTCCCTTCCCTTCCCTTCCCTTCCCTTCCCTTCCCTTCCCTTCCCTTCCCTTCCCTTCCTTCCCACAAACTGCTAATTATCAGCCCTTCATTAATGCCCACAAGGCCCCGCCAGTTCACACTGGAGGTGGGTATGTCACAAATATCTTCAGCCAGTTCGAAACTTAGTCCCTCCGCAGGGACTAAAAATAAATCAGCAAGCTGGACAAAAGTTGGTGGCACCGTTGAGCTGGACACCATCGCAGACCAGTTGGGCCAGTTTGTGCTTTCCTGTCCATTTTCATCCGCCCCAATGGTGTAGTATCTTCCAGAAGGTCTCATGAACGGCGGCACAGGGATGATCAATAGTGTATCGGGTCCCCTGACGGGAGGAAAGGGAACCCTTCGGTAAGATCGATGCTGGCAACAGCAGAGAAAGTGCACCTATCATTTCCAGTGTTGAAAACATGTGGTTTTGTTGAGCTTCTTTGACTTTTTTGCAGTGAGTCAGATCCGATGTTCACACGGGTCACTGGCCTCCTGGATCTCTATTTGTTGGCAATGCTCATTATCCCAGAGCGGCATTGGATTTTTCAGCCCCCTACCAAACCAAGGGCAGCTGTTCTGAGCAGACTGGGAAGCCTGGATTTGTACCGCTGGGGTTTTTTTTGTGCTTTTTTGTTTGTTTGTTTTCTTTGTCAGCAATAGCAGTTGAGCTAAAATTGAGGTAATTTTCACTTGGGGCTGAGAGAAAGTGCACTATATCCTGAGAAACACAGACATTTCTAAAGGTTGTTCTATGCAAAAACTGAGATCCAGAAACACGATAGTTTTTTTTTTCCATTGAGATGTTTAAGACAAATGAAAAAATCCCTGTTCTTGCTGGTCTCTGGGAAGAGAGGGGTTTTTCCCTGCTGTACTCCACAGCCCCGCTCTGCGCGGTCTGCTCTTGGGGAGTGCGACGGCTCCGCGATTGAGACAGAAAAGCTGAGGCGGTAATGGTACTGCTATTGGCATTAATTAGGCAACCCAGGAAGTGGGTTTTCATCCTGCTTTCTGTTTGCTTTTTAATCAAAGCTATGTGGGTTGTCGCAGGCAGGGGGGGAAGCGAGGGTAGATGCTTTTCTAATGTATGTTCATAAGCAATTTGGAGGACTTTGAAACACGAGTCTCCGTGGCAAGCGAGTGGCTTGTTGATTAACAGCTGCAAGTGAGAGCCACGGGGCTACAAAGATCTCCTGTCAGGTCTGACTTGCCAAGCAAAAAAAAAAAAAAAATTAAAATACGCATGTTATTCAATTGCGCCTGAATCGCCGTTGTCTGGACCTTTGTGCCATCATTTCTGTCAAGGCAAAGTGGATGAGAAAATGTCACCAGTCAGATTTGCTGGGATGCAGCACTGCCTCTTTACACCGGCTTATAAATAACTGCATAAGGTGTCAGACAACGGAAAAATCAGACCTTTTCGGTGCAAGTTGTTCTCGAAAATTCTGCCAGATCCAAGCCGGGTTGCAGCATGATTGCACACCAGCGCTAGTCACCTTGGAGAGCCCTTACTCCTGCCCGCAAGTGGCGCAGGGAGAGGCAGGAGGGACCTCGCCGCCCGCCGAGGCATCCCAGCCCTCACCAAGCATCAAACTAACGCACCGCCGCTGAGGATCGGGCCCCGGGTAGGAAACGCCGTTCTTGATCCTCCATAAATTCAAAGGAACCCTGCAGAAAGCCACCTTCATGCACACACAAACCACATCGCTGACATCGGTTTGGTTTTGTTAAGCAATAAATCATGCAAAAGCAAAATATGCCTAAGTGAAGAATTAAGGCTGATGAACTCTCATAGAGTGACAGTCAGACATCTAATCACTTCGAATAGTGCAAAACCGCCCATCCCAGAGAGACACCGTGCAATGGAAAATGAAGTAGAATCACTAAAGCTTCCCGAAACATAAATCACAGCAGAATTTATTAATCACACAAAATACAAACAGTCATAAATCTATCGCAAACAAGCAGACCAGGCCATCCAGAGGAGCAGGGAAAAATAAAGTGGAGGGAAATGAAAAAAGATGCGGTAAAAATCAGGAGAAGGAGAAGCGGGTGGCAGGGGAACAGTACTTAAGCTGAACATTTCACAGGAGAATGATTCAAGCCTTTTCTTCTGCTCTTGTTAATGTCAGCATTTGTGCGAATGCCCTCTCTTTCACAGCAGCTTGTTGTGGTTTTGGTCACCTATTAAAGTGTGTGATGGCCACAGCTCCCAGGGATCCGGGCTCGGCGCTTGTGGAAGCTGCTGAGGTGTCAGACGTGGAGGTGCTCACCCTGAGCCCAAATTGCTGCCTATTAATTGGGGACAACACATCCATCCTCGCTGGTGTGATCTCCGAGACTGCAGCGGTGCTGCACGTAGCCTCAGCGAGGGGCAGCTCCTCCACAGGCACAACCTCAGGTGTTTCCACTGCCCTTGATGGGACAACGTTGGTTACAGGGTGGGATAAACGAACCCCAAACTCTGCAAAAGGCTGCAGTTTCAACTGAGACCGCTCTTGGCAGAAGGCGATTTTTAAGTAAAGTCTTGATTTGCAGAAAAGCTTCATTTCTTTTGTCCTGAAATGCATGAGAACTTGAAATGAGTTCAGGAAATGCTTGTGGAAGGAGAAAAATTAGGGTGGGAATGTGAAGGAGGTGTTGAAGAACTGGTGGGTCTGGAGTCCTCCTACCTCCTTGCCCAGGGGCTGGAGTAGCGATGCAGGGGGTAGAAGAGCCCAGCACTGGGGGCCCACCACCCTCGCCCCAGGAGACAGCCATAGCCATCGGACAAGGTGAATGCTCACAGTCTCTCTTGCTGATTTTCACTTTGGATCCGTGACTAAGCATTCACAGGAGCATGGGCGTGATCTTGTCTTTGGCAAGCAAAGCGTACCTCCTACTGCTGGATTTAGGAGTTGTTTCTGGCAGAGAGGCATCTGTCTGCTCATCTCACACCACCTTTCAGAGGGATGATGCTCCCAGTGATGCTCTCCCTACCCGTGTTCACTTTTTCTCTTAGGAAGGCAATTGGCTTCGAGCTACAAACTAACATTATGATATTTTGCAAGTCATGCCTCATAAAAGGTTTTCTGCATTTTTGCGGATCATCTTCAGTCATCTTTTGTTTTACTGTGACCGCAACTCTTCCTTTTAGGACAATTGCATCATGTCTCCTGCCTCCCAGGGTGGGCATCCTTGCCTTTAATCTCCAGGGTATCCTGCTGTAAATCTTCTCCAGCCTCTCCACTGCAGTGAAACAAAGAGACCAACTCTGCAAATTGGCTGAAAGAGCTCTTTGTTCTCGCTCTGTCATATGGGGCTGCAGCACAACTTTCCAGACCACTACTAACCATTTCAAGTTTTACTTTTTTTTTTTTTTTTGGTATTTAGTAATTTCAGTAATTTCCAGCTACTTGCAGTAACTATTTTGAGTGTGGAAAGTTTTAAAGCAGCAGACCGTGATAATTTTCACCCGGGAATCCTAAAATAATTGGCTAAGGCAAGCTTTGGCACAGTTGTTCTAATTTTTCATAATCTTGGATTACCGGGAGATCTGCAGGAAATTGAATGAATGCCAATGGTGCGTTAGTGTTCAAAAACAGCATATATAACTCGGATGTTTACTGCTCCGTTAACTTTATTCTAGTCGCTGCAAACTAAATGAGAGACCAGCGAAGGACTCAACAGAGAACAAACGATGAGGATGTGATTAAGATCAGTCAATAGGTTTTGCTGTTTTCTTCCTTTCCTTTGTTTTGCCCAGGAATAGGTCTTGTAAAAAGAAGAATTGATTTCTGCTAAGCTTTGGGTTTTCTGTTGCACAACATTCTGATATATTTATAATGAACTCTGTGCCAAATTAGCAGAGTGCATGTTAAATGGACTGAGGTTGGGTTAGCTGACAGCTCTCAAAAAGCGGTTAGCAGCGGGGAGGCACTGCTGAATGGGGATGTTACTTGTGGATTCTGCCAAGACCACTTCCAGGCCAAGTTACTCAATATTTTTAGCAATGATCTGGAAGAAAATCACTGCTGATAATTACAGATGTCACAAAGATTGGCAGAGCAATTAACAACAGTGAAGATAGTGCGGTCAGAGTAACCTGATTTCCTTAATAAATCGTATCCATTCAAACAATGTATAATTTGAACAACAACAAATTTGAGGTCACTTATTGAAGAAAAACCAAAGGAAGGCCAGGCTTCCAAAACAGAAACTATTTGTGGAAGCTCAGCTTCCAAGAGGGGTATGGGAGTGAGTTTCTCTGATGGGCAGCTGGGCAGGAGCCCCCACGGCGGTGGCATTGAAAAATGGGCTTACGTGATGCTGGGAAATATTAAAAGAGGAAACAATGAGTGGGAGTTTGGAACTGACTTTCCCTGTGTTCATGGCTGGAAGAGAATCCTCAGTTTTGGTGCCGACATTTCAAAAAGGTTATAAAAATTAGAAAGGGGTGGCATGGCCAGTGGAAATCCTTCCAAATACTGTCAGAAATGGCAGAACTGTCTCCCAGAGACAGCGCGCTCAGTCTTCTTCAGCTCATCCGAGGAAGATCAAGAGGTAACTTGATTATACTGCATAAGAACCATCGCAGGGAAAACTACCGAGTACTAAAGGGCTCTTTAATCTAACAGGGAACGACAGAGCGAAGACCTAATAGCTGAAAGTTAGAGCCAGACACATGTAAATGAGAGAGGCGGCACACTTTTGTAACAGCAGGGCTGATTAGCCACCGAGACAAATTGTGGTCATTTTCGGAGAACATCGTGTCAGCATTCAGAGCACCTACTGGTTTCGTGAAGTATCATTCCCAACTGCTTTAGCCCCTGGAAATGAGTTTGTCCGTTTTCCAGCAGACCGTGAGATGAAAGGCTTCGTTCAGGGCCACGGAGCATCCTGCTATTCTCTTTGCTGGAGGGAGGGGATTAGTGGGAATTCCTGCCCAAAAGCTGATGTGTGGCAACAAAATCCCCCACCGTGCATTTGGCTGGATGGCAGGGCTCCCCTGAGCCCAGGCTGCCCAGACACGGTTCAGATCTGCCGTTCTCAGGCAGACGGGGCATTCTCAGTTCATCCCTTTCACCGTATTTCACTGTGCCCTAAATACCAGCCACGTTTCACAGTAACACCGAGGAGAGAGCAGTCTTCTAAGATTTAAGGTCAGATTTGTAGGTACAAGATTGGAAGCAAAAGGTGAGAAGTAAAACAAATAAAAAACACAAACCGAGCTGAGGTTTAACAAGCATATACCTCCCCTGACATGACTCCGATCTCAGAGCTGGCGATAAGCGTTCACAGCAACAATCCATCTTCCGGGTGTTATCCTCATCTCCAAACACTTCCCTCCTCCACCGAGCCCCAGCTACAGTTCCTTGGAGGTTGGTTTCATACGTGAATGTAACAGTCGTTGTTTGCCCTATGTGGAGCCGGGTCTCCTGGGTTCTTAAAGGACGCCCGTCCTCTTACCCCAACTCATCAGCAACTCGAATGCTTGTGATGACTCCTCTTGGACTGAGCAGTAAGTGTTTTAAAAGCAATTCCCACTTTGTTTCTAGCTGGCTTGCTGGTGTGACTGCCACCCACCCAGCTGGATGGTTGTTTTATCATGGGTTGCTAAGTTGCTCACACTAAATATTATATGAGACATCAGGTACACAGACGTCTCAAAAGCACATTTTGGCTCATTACCAGCTTCTTGCATAGACCACACACCACGCTCAGAGATGCAGATGGCAGCATAGTAACAAGTGGTTTCCCCCAACTCCTGCCCGCGTTGGGAAAACAATGATAACACAGCGTCGGGGCACAGAGTGGAAGTCTCGTCTGGAATATCCTGCCAGGTCCTGCCACAGAGGGCACCAGACCTGTCCTTCTGCCCCTGAATGAGCAGTCTCTTTGCAGGCGCGTGCAGGGTACTGGGAATCTCCCAGATTTGAGTGGAAGGGGAGAATTGCTTCTCCTCCTGCCACACTGCCAAGCACTGAGACCCCTTTGCCCAGAGACCTGTCGCCTGAGCAAGAAGGACCTGAAGACCCGGCAGGGAGGGACGTGAGAGAAATGGGGTAAATCTCAACTCCTCACAGCCCTGCAAGATATTAGGAAAGGGACAAGCTCTCTAAGAAAGAGACCAGAGAGGAGAAGAGGCCTGGCATGGGGTTGTTTGGGACACTGCATACAGGTTTTCCTGGTTCCCCCTTGACCTGTGTCTTATTAGTGCTTCTTCTGAGTAATGTCATGTGTGTACCCCCGATAGTTCGTTATTTTTGCCCACTCTTGTTCTCAAAGAGAAGACAGAGACAACAGAGAAGAGAAAGTTTGGGGTGGGTGGAGGAAGTGGAAGTTAATGGCTGAAATCACTTGTGGAGCTCAGCACCGGGGTGCTGGGCAGATCGTGGTGGAGGGCAGCCCCCAGTGCAGCATCCCAGGGAGAGGATCCAGCTTGGATTTGTCTTCTTCTGCACCAGCAGCCTCCGGCACTCAGAAGATCATTTCTTTCCTGCCAGGAATCATGAATGGGAAGACGGAAGGAGTGAAAGGAGTCTTGAAGTACAGAAAGCACATTTGCTGCGAGCTCTGCCTGAGTGCAATTTATTTGATATAATAAATTAAGCATTATAACAGAGACCACCATCATTCTCCGCAAAACACCTGGACTTTTTTGCCTCCGTTGCAATTACTCCATCTGCCAACGTAAACAATAAATTCTGTCAGACCTCTTTTTAGTGCATTGTATACGTCTCTGACTGGTGCTTAAGGCAGGACACCCTTCCTTCATTTTAGCAAAGACTTTGATTAAGAAATGTTCAAGGGGGAAAGAAACAACACCTATTTTAATAGGGCGAGGGTGGGGGAGGGTGATCAGGTACAATGAAAAAGGAAACCTTGTCACTATGTCATGTTTAATTTGGTTCCTTGCCAGGTTGCTAAATTCAATTCAGATGCATGATCACACCTTAATGAATTCAATGGGGAAATTAAAATTTAACTATCTGCTCATGAAATGTTCATGCTGTTGGTTGTGTTTAATGACTACAGACAGGATATGTTGAGTCAAAAAAGGGAGATACCAGTCTGTTTTGCTATCAGGACACTCTATAAAATTTATTTAATCCTGTGGGTTTCATATTGAAAAGTAAATATTGGCTTAGACAGAAAATGGGTTCCTAGGAACTTTAGGGGCAGGGGTTTTCCACAGGTATGTGAGAGGGCTGTAGTCTGTGTTCAGGACCTCCAGGAACTCCAGAAGAGCCCATGGGCTGGTGCAGAAACCTGCGATGTGGGACTTTGGGTTTCAACTCTGATCTGCACCTCTCAAGTGCCCTTGAACATGGCTCCTGGGCCCACATCCACACCTCTCTCACTCTGCTCTGCATTGCTGTTAAGGACGGGTTGGCTCATGGTGGCTCCTGAGGTAGAAGAAGCCATGGGTAGGCAGTGATGCATGAACCTGCAGTAAGACTCCTTTGAGGGCAAACCCCTTAGGAGTGCCACCTCAGAGAGACACTGCAGCCCTCCTCACATCTGCATCCTTCCAACCCCTGGGACACAGTCACGACGGCAAAGAGGCCATAGGGCTGCACGTGCATTAGGTGTGCCTATAGTTGGGATGAGGCCACGATCATGCAGTGGGAGTCAGTCATGAGTGTTGCCCATTCAACACCAGCTCAGAGGATTCAAGAAAGCGCTTGGCAACTTATGTTGACCTTGTGTCATTTCCAAAGGTCCTCAATGGATGGGCTTGTGTGGACCTGTGATGGGACTCAGGTCCTTGAGTAAGTCCTTGCTATACCTGCAGCTGCAAATACACAGCAGCTGTGTGAGGCTACCAGTTAACCTCTCGGTGCCGTAACATCACCTCTACCAGGGAGAGCAGCGTCTGGGTACTGTGAAGATGAACACTTTGAGGTGCATGAGGTCTCATGGGAAGGAGGAATAGACAAGTGTCACAACTGGAGGGGTGGAAACTGTCACTGCTCTGCTGGGTTTGACAGAGCTCTGCTGATTTACACCAGCAAAGCATCCAGCCTTGAGCTGCTCTGTGGACTGGGATCTGAGTTAGATCAAGAAATTCAAAAGAATCTGCAGGTATCACAGGGAGGGGTTTTTTTTTTTTTTTTATAAAAGTTAGATCTATGCCCTCTTGAGCCCCATCAAATCCCGATCCAGGCTCAGATCTGCACAAAGAGCCTCTGCTGTCAGCAGGGAGTTTAAATCAGCTACATATAAGCAATAAGCAGTGAGTAAGCCCCTCTAAAACACTGTCACACTCAAGAAGATGGGGTAGATGAGGACGGTTTAGCAGTGTGGCAAAATAAGAAACATCAGTGCTGCGTTCGCTTTTACTCTGTTTTGTTTGCAAAGTTGTACAAAAACTGCCCTACTGATCACTGAACACTCCATAAAACCAGGAGTGGGAGGCCTGGAGTGCCACTAAATCCAGGAAAAGAGCAATCTCGCTGCAGATGTCTGATAAAAGAAGCATAAAAAGCAAGAAAGAAAAGGTCATATTAAAATGGCTGTGGAGGCGGCTGTAATAGCAACACATCCCAGCCCCCTCCATCCACTGACTCCTGGGGAACGTGCAGGAGATTCAGGGAGAGTCCAAAACCTGTTTAACCTCATCAGTAAGGGCTGGAAACATCAGAAAAGTCTCCAAATTTTACTCATTTCTGCAGAAATGAGAAATAAGCATTTTATTTGTTGGAAGGAAACCTTTGAGGAGCCTTTGCTTTGGTCTGCCTGACACTCACTATCATGAATGTTTCCTGCAGCCTTGGGAGAAACTTTAACCTCCCCTTCTTTCCAGGATGCTTCAAAGCACAGCAGAGGACCTCCTGCCTTAAGAAGCACGCACTCCCTTGTCTTTTCATCCTGTAGCAGGAGTTAGTAAAGGTGAAAACACGGTACGTCTTTTAATTTTATTCATTCAGAAAAGTTTTAGAGGCAGATTGAAGGTTGGAGGGATAACTATTAAAGCCGGCAGTACTTTGACTTTGTAGTCTAAATAGCTTTCTTTTAATCAAGTAGTTTGTTTTCTTTTTTTTTTTTAATGGAATATTCATTGCTATTAGAGAACCCAGCCAAGCCTGAAACCCCTCGCGCTAAGTATAGTACACACGTAAGTAACAGTCCCTGCCTCCAAGAACCTACAGTCTGAGTAAACAAAGACAGATGATGGGCTGGGAATGGCAAAGAAGGTCTAATCAAGGTTGCAATGCAGGCTGGTAACCCAGCCCTGCGCAACGAGCACAAGGCGATGCAGAGGCAGATACACTGGTTTTAAGAACATAAAGAATCTCTATATTCATCAGACTGCCCAGCATGCCAGGGTAAGGAAAGGTCTGGCTTGCCCATGGTGTGAACAGTAACTAGTAGTCACATTGAGCCATGGAGCCATGTCAGCTTTGTGGTTTTTCAGCCAAGAGTTGGATGAGGGCATCTGGAGGTCTTCAGGCAACGCTGGGGCTGAGGGAGCTTGGCTGGAGCATGATGAGCTGCTGAGCTAGAGCAGGTCTCCAGGAGACACATCCTCCACAACACTGAAGCTCCAGGACAAGGTGAACAAGCTGAACATCTCAGTGAGTTCTGCCCGTGCTTTAACACCCCCTGTGAATGCCATATTTGCACTGTGAGTTTTTCCAATTTAACCTTCCCTCTCCTGCAGCTCGGTACAGACCAGAGAGCCAGACTTGCTGGGATCTTACACAAAAGCATGACCACAGCATGGATCAGATGTCACTCTTCTGCAGAAGACCCAGTGTGGCACACCATGGCTGTCAATGTCAATGCATGGGAGAATGTGAAGGAGGCCTGTCATGCTTTCAGGTGGGGATGTGGTGGCTGGGGGACACAGCCAGAGAGGGTAAACTGCAGAGCTCCTTTCTGTGCAAGGCTCTAAAGCAATGCAAACCCAAGGCAGCAGAGCAGCGTCTCACCTTCTCTGTCACCCCGTATTTGAGAAGAGTCACAGATCAGGTCATGGTCAACAAATGGTGTCCATAGAGGGGAGAAAGGTCATGGTTTGGGGTATGAGACCTAACCTCCATGCAGAAAAGCTCCTTGCAAAATTTTGCCGTGTGTGTCTGACGCTTAGACCCATGCCCGGCGTGAGTGCCCGGCATCTGATCGCCTACAAGCAGCCCATCTCCTAATTAGCATGAGAGGGCAAGCCATCAGCCTAAATAAAACCCCCAGGATTCAGGAGAGTTTCTTAATTGAAAGGCAGAGGCAGGAACGCCGGAGCGAGCGCCGGCAGACGGGCAGGGAGCAGCCGTGCCCAGGGAAGCGGGACACAGTGCCTGGGGGAGAGGGAAAGGGCACGTTCCCTGTGGCTCTCCCAAAACCGCCCCATGGGACCGTCCACTCTCAAGCAAACAGCCCACGCAGCCCTGCCATGCCTTCCCTTTTCCCCGCATCAGATTATCATCTGCAGATATGCAAAATAATGCAAATGAGGTTATAAAGATGTTAATTATGCTGAAGGAATTAACTGCTCATTAACTTAAACTTCCTGCTCAATTATTTTCATTACTGTCCCTCCTTTTCCAGTGAGAGGAAAGGACACGTACCAGCCCTGATGCTCCCCGGCCGTTCCCCTTCCTGCAGCCTTCTCCTGGCGGTCCTGCCCCACGAGGCTGCTCAGCGCTTCTCATCCCCACTGGTGCTGCCGACCCGCTGTCTGGAGGCAGTGACCCACGTCTGGGCACCCAGGTTCTGCCGAGGGCCACGGCGAGTGCCCCGCGAGCAGGCAGGGCATGCAGGAGGTGGCACATCTTGGGGGGGGATCCGCTCCCGTCTTTGTCACTGCATGGCTTAGATTCAATTAGATCATGTCCCCACGCCTCAGTTTCCCCATCTACAATACAATAAGGCTGATGAAGAGCTTGGAAATCCATTCATGGGAAACATGAAATGAAAGCCTGGGGGGGTGTTAATGTTAAAACTAGATTTGGCAGCATGTTAGGAAATGTATTGTGAAGAGTCATTTTGCGACAGTCAGGGAAACAGCCAAGCGATTTAACGCTGACAGTTGTTGCCATCCCTTGTTTTTGTCCACAGATATGCCTGGACTGATATCCCGAGTCATCCCTCACGTTGGCAACTTTCATCTCTTCCCACTCAAGCAAGCCCTATAAACTGCCTGTATTAAAACAATTAAATTACGTGCGCGGCATTTACACAAATACTGGCACCATCATTAATGGCAGCACTTAGAGATGCAAAGGGTGTCTGCATGTGCTCTGTAATCCATCAGGGAGAAGAATCAGATTCGCCAGCCGGTTTGGTTAAAACATTTAAATGAGAGGTTGCTGCACTTCAAGACAGAGGAAATATTGCCAAGGAATTTATCCGAAATATCACAGCTCACCGTGACACCTCTCAAAGGGCCATTTAGTCTGATCTGCATACCGGAGATACCCACCCCTGCTGCTGGGTCCCTGCAGCCTGGATGCTGCCTGTCACACGTTGAGACCTGCCCCAGAGAAATTAGGAAACGAGCTAAATCCAGGCTGGAAAGAAAAGGCGTAAAAATAAGTAAGTAGCTTCTCCGGCGCTATAAGAAGTCAAAAGCAGCTGCAGAAGGGCAGCCTGCATGTCCCTCCAGCCCCGTCTCGTGTCTCAATGGACAAAAGTCAATGTCAGAGGAAGGGTATAACAGAGCAAACATGTATCACACTCCCTTCTTTCAGTACCGCCTCAGCCTTTGAGCATTTGCAGCTCAGTGGTGGTTTCGATGTAGTTATTACCCCTCAGTGGGTCTCCTCTCATGCACTCGCCCACTTTGCCATTGTAGACAGCAGACTCCAGCAGCAAGGAGTCCTACAGCCCAGCTCCGCGGTGAAGGAAGAGCTGCCTCCTTTGGTCTGCTTTGAACCTGCCTCCTGCTAACATCATTCATGGCCCCTAAATCTCACTCTGGAAGAGATGTCACACGGCAAATCCCCCTTTCTTCATGCCTTCCCTCGCAGGGGTGAGATGATGCTCCTAGAGCATCGCTGAGAAGGCTGGCTGAGCCAGGACTGCATGTGGCACTGCCTCATCCCGTGCTGATTTCATTTTATCTCTATTTTATTTGTACAGGTGAAGCCGTGTAGTACAATGGAGTGAGAATCTGGCCAAATCTTTAAAATCTGGATGGCTGTTTTCTCTAGCTGGCTCTGTTCCCTGCTCCGCTTCAGCAAAGCGATGGCTGGGGCACAGCAGAGGGATGCACGGAAGAAAAACAAGCAGCCAGAGATGGGGCACATCCCTCCCATGTGCATTGGTGGCTGCTGAGACTGGCAGCCCAGAAGTCCCTTGTTTGGTGTCCCCAGCTGACCCAGTCCAGCATTGAAGCCACTGTCCCACTGTCGCGGGACTCAGTGCTGGAGAGACCCAAGGCTGCTCACCAAGTCAGAGATGGGCTGCCAGGATAGGCTCGGAGCAGGGAAAAAGAAAAGAGCCCTGGGAAGAATAGACTTAACAGAAAGAGTCTGTGGTTTGTGGAAGGCAAGGTTCAACAGCGATTCGTTGTGGTCTGTAATTACCAACAGTGGAAAAAGATAGCTGATACTGGGAAATGCTTTCATCCAGCAGACAAAAGCCTGATGAATCCAACGGCTGGAGGCTGAAGTTAGCGACATTGAACTGGAGGATGCAAATATCTAAGACTGACGATAATTAACAAGCTCCCCAACAATTGCTGCTCAGCTGTTACAAGAGGGTCGCGGGCAGAGCGGAGGAGCTGCCCCACGTTGGGGTTAGCTGCCTACCCCTGCTGAGCACTGCGTGGCGCATAGACAGCAAGGCAGGGCTGGCTCCAAAGCCCTGGAAGCTGTGATGGGGTTTGCCTGGATATGAGAAGACAAAGGAAGGTCCTAACTCGCTTGCTGTCCACCACACACTGCCCCGCAAACTTCATCCTCATGCTTTAGCGTCGCAGGAGGACACACTCAGGCTCAAACCCTTCTCTTCTTGCAGAGGGTCCCTGGGTAGTGCCAGCCCATGGGGCACAAAGAAAAAGATGCTGAGTACCCCCGGGCCGTGCCACACATGCTGATTTTAATGAGTAGTCTGTCACTAATGCCTTCGCTGTTTTGTGTGTTGTGATGTGTTGTGGGATGTGTCACGCTGATGTGTTACGGGGGGGTTTAAGTGCCTGCTGTGAAGACTTTCCTTCGGCTCCTGCATTGTAGGGACTGCAAATCTGCATGGGGCATATCGTGCCTGATTAATTTTATGGACTGCAGTGGGTCAAGGTTGATTTCTTTCCCAAATAAAATATCAGTTTAAGAGCAACTCCATGTGCTTGCTAGCTTGGGGACATAGGGTGCCATTTTATTGGCTCATGTAGATTGCTTGCTGGCTGGTTTTATTCTTTAATAAAACCTTTTGGCAGAGCTGTGGCTTCTTGTTGCCTTACAATTAGGGAGAGAACAACCAGTGCTCAACTCCAACACAGAAGTTTATGAAACCAGCAGAGATATGCAGGGAGACCTCTAAGAACAATGAAGGCAGAGCTGCTGGCTGCTAACGAGAAGGAAATATGTTATTTTTAGCTATCCAAGAAGGTGGAAGGTGAAAAAAACAACACAACAACAAAGAAAATCTATAGTCCAATGCAGGGAGCCAAAAAGCAATGCCAAAAAAAAAATAACAAGCTGACTCTCTGGCAGGGTCATTCTTTCACTAATGGGAAGGAGAGGACTTGGTAGCTGGCAGAGCCCCCAGGGCATGAGGGGTCTGTCTGCCCACTGCCTGGGGCTCAGGACCACAGTCCCCTCAGCTCGGGGACCCAGCCTGCAAATCCAAATTGGGGTGAGCAGAGGTCCCCGAGCAGGAGCAAGGCTGTGTGTGCACCCAGCAGACAGCCCAGCTCATTAGCAGAGGGGGGACTCTTGCAGGCCATCGGGGCAGACCTCCAGCTGCCCAAATCATAGGATCACAGAATGGTTTGGGTTGGAAGGGACCTTAAAGACCATCCAGTCCCACCCCCCTGCCCTGGGCAGGGACACCTCCCACCAGCCCAGGTTGCTCCAAGCCCCGTCCAACCTGGCCTTGAACACCTCCAGGGATGGGGCAGCCACAGCTTCTCGGGGCAACCTGCGCCAGGGGCTCACCACCCTCAGAGTGAAAATATTGTTCCTGATATCTGATCTAAATCTCCCCTCTTCCAGTTTGGAACCATTCCCCCTCGCCCTGTCACTAGATGCCTTTGTCAAAAGTCCTTCCCCAGCTCTCCTGGAGCCCCTTTAGGCACTGGAAGGCCACAATAAGGTCTCCCCGGAGCCTTCTCTTCTCCAGGCTGAACCCCCCCAACTCTCCCAGCCTGTCCTCCCAGCAGAGGGGCTCCAGCCCTCGCAGCATCTCCGGGGCCTCCTCTGGCCCCGCTCCAACAGCTCTGTGTCCTTCTGATGTTGGTGACCCCCCGAGCTGGACACAGTATTCCAGGTGGGGTCTCCCCAGAGTGGAGCAGAGGGGCAGAATCCCCTCCCTCGCCCTGCTGGCCACACTGCTGGGGATGCAGCCTGGGATACATCAAAAGAATCTGTGAGTCAGAGCAGGGAAGGAAAGAAGCAGATGAGCTGATGTGAGAGCAAAGCAGCAGCGCTGGCAGTCCGGAGGGAGAAAGGACAGACCAAACCCTGAGAGAAAACAGGAGAGCAGAGCACTGCGGACGCCTGTGCAGGGCTCTCGGCCATCACTAAAACCAGTCCCGCATGCAAACCCCGTGGTCCACTGTGGGAACAGGGCGGCTGGTGTGAATGTGAGGGTAGGACCGTAATGCAGTGAGGATGAGCCCGTAGGCTGAGCAAGGTGTTTGGGTAACTTGCCCTTACCAACGAGCTTGACCATCCCAGGACTGCAAGGGTGACAGGGAGAGAGACCTGCAGCGGGGAGCTGCTGCCTGGCACGGAGAGCAACTGCTTTGGATGCACTGCCCTAACATCCAGATTAGGTCTTACTGTCAGAGTTACAGCAGCGACCTACGGGACGGGGCACAGAGGCTTGGGCTGGATTTAGCATTACAGCGGGTCCCATTGGGTGCGTAAATAAACAGCAAAAAGAAAATTCCTCTGTCAGACAATATGAATTTGCTCATGTCCAAGTGCATAAACAGTGCAAGAACAGAACAGAGAACATGACCAGGAGCGAGACGCGGGGGGGTATTTTTTCACACAGCTAATCCCGTTTCTAATGGAAAATGTTATTCTAGGCTGGAACTGACTCCCTGCCAGTGGAGCATCCTCCCACAGAGGAGATGTGGCATTATCCTGTGTTGTAGGTTAACCAGTGTCTTTGTGGATGAGCACCCCATACTGCAAAAGCCTGATCCGGCACCGGAGAGTGCATTTCCAGCTAGAAGCCGTCTCACCGGGAGCACCCTGGAGCTGTCAGGCAGTGAGAGAAAGTGACACTAATCAGCCGGTGAATACAGCGTCAGAGCCAAATTAGGGGAATAAAACCTAATTGACTTGTCCAGCAGCTTTGTCAAGGGACTCTAAGGCGCATCGCCGCTCTCCCAAGCTGCCACATCGCATTCCCACGGCACCACGGCACCACGGCGGGTCCTGGAGACAATGTTTGCTGGGAACCAGGGGCTTTGCAAATCCTCCCAGCACCTCTGAGCATCTAAAGGACCAACGCTTGCCAGGAGATGCAGGCAGACAATGCACAGCATGCCCTGCCTCCTCCCCGAGAGCGGAGCCGCTGTTTCCCGAAGCCGGCAGGGGATGCTGCCTGGACGGGCAGCGCTCCCGCTTTCAGCCCCGCAGCTCTGGCCCCACCAGACGGGATCTGCACGAAGGCTGTGGTCCCACCAGCAGAGCCAGGCACTCCCTCTCCTCAAAGGGAGGGGTTTGTAGGAAGGGAGCGGAAAAAAGCCCTTGGCATGGGACAGGAGGGTCGACTTTATGGCTTCCTTCTTTGACTGTTAAAAATCTTTTTAAAAAAATAAAAGCGCGTTTCTACTGTTTAACCCTTTTGTCCTGCTCATGCTTTTGCATCCCTTTTCACCTTGCGCTGGTCTCTGTGCGCCTGCAAGCCCACCGGCTGTACCTGCACAGCCCTGCTCAGAAGGGGCCGTCGGGGAGAGCACCTTAACTGCTACCGTAGCTTCACAAGTACCTGAAACTTGTAAACTGGTCCAGTGTTGCCCAGATTGCTGTGCCCGCCCCCGTTCATCCCTGCAATGAATTACACCAGGGAAAACCTTTTGCTGAGAGGGAGCCAGTTGCTTGTTGGGGGTTTAATGCAGACCGGCTCCCTGCTTCACCAGGAGGTCGCACGGGGCTGCTCGTGCAAGGGGAGGGTGTGGGAAGGAACGGGCAGTGGCAGGAGGAGGGCAGATTCGCTCTTGTATTTCTCTCCCCAAACCGCAGCTGAAGAAGTTGAAGAGATTCACTCAGCCTTGGACATGTTCCTCGGAGATACCTCTGTTGGGACCTTTGTCTGGAATCACATCTTTTCCTTTCCCCGTGAGGACGGTGTTGCCACACATGGGATGAGCTCTCCCTCCCACGCCTTTGGCAGTCACCATCCCGCTTCCAGCTCCGCCTGGCTGCCATCTCCCGGCGCCCCAGCCGGGCTTTCAAACAAGGCTTCACAAGCAGGACATCCACAGACTTGCCGAAAGAGGATTACAGCTGCGCTGGTGGGAGCGGCCACCTCCCAGCCAGCAGGCGTGGAGGTGCAGACATTTGCTTTGGCATTCACCCATTTGCCTCCTGTAGCCTCAGCATAAAAAAAAAAAAAAAAACCCCACANCAGGAGCTACAAGTTGCAGTGTGTGCACTCTCCGTGCCGCTGCCTGATGCTCACAATAACAATGCGGCCTGGGACCCGCCATAGCGATACGGCATTACGGGGTTATGAGCCAGCCCAGGCACAGCCTGGCGAAGGGGTGCCACAAATCTGTCACACCGGGGACCCCGGGGGCTGCGGTGTTCATTCAGCCCCAACGCAGCGTTACAGGAGCCAGCAGCAGTGAGAACGATAAGAGCTATGCCCTCCATTTCCCATTTGCTTGATCCCCAAGGGGTCTTCTGCATCATGAAAGTCCTGTGTGAAGACCTTGGGCTTGATTTGTCTTTTATATGCATGGATTTTACGCTTGCTTGACTCCACCAACTGCAGGCAGACCATTGCATATGTTCTCTTCGCAGGCGTTTGCTGGTCTGTCCCAAAATGAGCACGGCACAGAAATGTAAAGAGACTTTTAACATCAGGAACAGGTTGGGCTTCCCCAGACTTGGGAAGTCGGTAGTGCTGCACAGCTGCTCAGCAGGTAGCAGCAAAGATAGTGATAAAACCGGCATTTAGCTCTTGTATGACTGCACGCCTGGAAGCACCTTCTGCAGGAAGGTATTCCCAAGCCTGGAGACGGGAGATGGTTTGTCCCTCACCAAAAGCCCAGCTCCGTCTCCCAGCCACCCACTTTGCCACCGGCACACGGCCCCGGTCCCCGGCAGGTTCACACTCCTCCTGCCTCACAACCATTTGCTTTTCTTCTCCCGGTGTGACAGTTTCGAAGGCTGAATGTGAAACAAAAGGTGAAATTGCTGTCAGTTAAACTCCTCTCTGTGCCCTCTCCTCCACCTCTGATGTAGCTGCTTATACACTTGTATTTGCACAAATAATGAAAAATCTCTTGGGGAAATCACGTTATCTTCCCCCGCTGTGCAGCAGCAGGGTACCGGCAGATGATAAAACACATGAAGATAGACAAGGCAAGCTATAACTGCTCCGCATCTCTGGAAATCTTCCCCTTTTAGTCCTGATGGAAACGCGCTTTTCCTCTGGTATTAAAAAGGCGATAGGATTTTATATATATGTACATGAAAAAGTGAAACATAAGTGTCCCGGTGCTATCGGCTGTCTGTGGCTGCCCCCATGTAGGGAATTCTTGTTATCATTTGGCGTTCAAAGGATGTGGCATTTGCATGAGGAGCTTCCCTATATGGCACAGGGAAAATGCTGCGATTTTTGGAGGAGGTGGGAGTTTACTGCTCTGCTTTCAACACATGATATTTAAGGGGGAGAAGACGCTCGTGGCCAGCCGTGTTTTAGCTTGCAGCATGGAAAAAATGCTCCCGGAGAGCAGGCATTGTGTGCTTCAAAAAATTCAAATTGTTTCAAAGATCTGGATCTTCCCCTCACTTCTTGTGAGTAAATGACACCAGAGCACTACCAAAGGTCTTTCAGCCTCCTGTGTGGAGCAGCACCCATCAGAGACAGCTTTGCGGGCGGACCAGGGTGCTACAGACAAACCGTTCACGGCTGTTTGTGCTGCAGCCAAGGATGATGCTGGGCTGGGATGGTGAGTACCGAGACGCCCTAGCAAGATAAAATTGCAAAGTATCTCATGTATTTCTGGTTTTGAAACATTTCTGACACAACAAGGAGAAAAGAGATCCCCTTAAATCCCCCTAAAACTTGAAAAACAGAGAGTGAAGTCAGCACCAGGGTGAAGGCTGGATAATAACAAGGCAGAGTCTGGACCAGGACCTGGACCAGGCTTTGCTGGGGCTAGCTGAGGACACTGTCTAAGAGGATCCATCAGAAGCAAGATATGGAGACCTCACTTCCAGAAGCAGTTCGTGATGGCAAAAGGAAGCCTGTGGTGAATCAACAAAGCCACTACAAACACTTTAAAACCCCTGGGTGCTCGTAGGGTCAAAGGAACAGGACCACAGCACCACACTGGTCAGCGGCTGCTGCCGGGACGCAGCCTGCTGGTGCAAAAGCAGGGTCAGTCCTTTTTTATGGTCACCCAGTATTAGTTCCCAGGACTGTGCAACATAGACGTCAACAGAGAATCGCCCTAACCTTGCCAAGAGGAGTCCCTCATGCATCCCCCTGCACTGCTTTAGGCACCGCAGCAAGCGGCAGCCAGAGGAGCTCGTTACAAGTCTGTTGGCCGAGTGCTGCTGTCATTGCCTGCGCGAAGCAACAGTTTCCAAGGCTGATGGATTGAAAACAATTAGTCGCTTCTATTCCTTTCTTTGAGGAAAATACAGGCGTGAGCAAACTCTCTGGCAGCGCATGTTGATTTCTGATAAAATAATTCATCCAAATGCCTATGCAAATCAGCTCTGGCCAATAATCTCAAAAAAAAAAAATTAATGCTGTAAATATAATGAAAACATAATTAGCAATTAAAGACAGGGGTGACAGCCTGGTGCTGCGGATGGAAATAATGGGAGTGTTGCTGTGCATCCGAATGCTGGCAGAAAGCAGCAGCCTTTCGGGGCTGCTGTTTTAAGTTCTGCAAGACGCTAATTGAAAGACACTTTCCCGGGTGAAGACCTCAGCATCTCTGACAGCTCGGGGATTACTGAAGCTCCGGGGAACAGGCTAATCCTGTCCTCTCTCGGAGGGTGTCGGCACACATGCTCGTCTCCCAGGTTCTACACTGCCTGGTGCTCAGCTCCAAAGCGGGGTGGCTGGAAAACCAGGCTCCTGTGAGCTATTTTGGGCAAAGTACCTGCCCCGTGGCTGCCTGCCAACCCGGGAGCGGGAAACCCGGTGACCCAAGGGGTCTCACGCAGTCCATCTTCTCTCTCATGTTTCTCTGCTATTTACCTGCTTGTGAAAATCCGAGTTTTCCAAGCTAAGGGTTCAACTTCGGAGGACGTAACTGCGAATCACGAAGTATTTGAGCCTGATGTCTGTGGGAAGCAAGGCACAATGATCTCCCACTGGGATAGAGGAGTCCATAAAGATTTATTCTCCTCTCCACCTTTAATGATGTAGAATTAGGAATTTAAATGCAGAACATTCAACGTCAGGTTTCCACGCTTCGGCCTCCTCCCCGTGCTCAAAACCCTCCTTCAGTCGAGAGTAGCAATTATTTCTTGCCTCCTTCACAAGGACAGAGAGAAGTGTAATTAAGCAGGACATGATTTTTTTGTCAGTTGTGTGCCTGCACCTCACATTAAAGCCAGTGGTAGCTGAAGGGATAATTGAGCCACTGGTGTTTATAAAGCACTTTGAGATCTTTGGGTGAAATGAGGGTGTTTATGACGGTGACTGCGGCACTGCAGCTGACATCCCAACCTGGGCGGCCCTTCCCGTCCTACCAACACCGCGTTCATGCACAAACTCACACTGCAGTTGTTTTGTTCAACGCGTAGCGCAAAGGCATTGCCTGGGCCGGGGGGTGATCTTTTGGGTCTAGCGGTGTGTGTGACCTCAAAAACCCCTGGTTCCCTATTTTAAAAGCTCAGAAAAGTAAAATTGTACAGAGGATGGTGATGAGGGAAGGAGGGGAGCCGTGGTTTTGTCCGTCATGCACTGCTCCAGCCCTGGGACCGCTCTGGGCTTAGATCTTCACAAAAGCAGATGGCAACATCAGTCTGTTCGAAGCTGAGATCTGAACTAGCCCATTTATCGGCACTGGCTGAAGCCCAGACTTTCTCTTCCATCGGAAAGTCTGACATTTTGAGCTCCTTTTTCAGTCCAAATCCAAAACCCAACAGCCCAGGTTTAATAATTCCCCGAGGCAGAGAAGGTTCTAAAAATGTTGCTGTCATATCATGGAAATATTATCTCGTACCTGGCCAAGTCTATCCTAGGATCCAGCCTAGAATCTGAAGTCTCCGTTTTTAATAAGAATGGGCTTTAGTTTAGGAGAGCAAATGTTTGAGTAATGTTAAAAAAAATGTCTATATGTTACGGGAGGGAAATGAAAAAGTTTAAACTATTCATTTTTGTGCCTTCCTGGGTGAAAATCTCTTTGCAAGCTGTATTTTTCTTTGAGATTTTTCGAATGATGACAGTGTCACATTTTGCCGATAGGAAACACCTCTGCTGAAAATGGCTTGGCCGCCTCTCCCTGCGGGGCACCCACGTGCCTTACCCTGTGCCTTATCTCTCTCTCTTCAGAGCACCCCTCTGCCCCATCCCCACACCAAGGCTGCTAGCAGCCTCAGCCGGGTATTTGCACCCGCCCATGTCCCGGTTTGAGGTAAAACAAGACCAATTTTGCTCAGTAACTTTGCTTCTTAGCTGGGCCTCTT
>RSEF01000023.1:960549-983452 GCA_003993805.1 Himantopus leucocephalus
CCCAACATCCCCAGTGACCGATTTGGCCTAAACCACGACAACCCAACAAAAGCATATTGCTCCTGAACACTGCTTCCCAGCTTAATACTTTATGAGAGTGATTAGAACTGATTTTTCTCTTTAGCAAAGAGTAGTTGAAAGGGGTTTTGGAGCCCTGTGGAGCTCAGCAATGAGGGCGGTTCCTAACTGCCCTACAGAGCAGACATGCCAGGAGCACGGAAGCTCCCTGGCTGCTCTAGGGATGGAGCAGACTTGTCCTTCCCCAGTGTCCCCACTTAGCAGGGTTTCATCCTTCGCCCTTCTCTTCCAAGTGCCTGACCATGGTCACCCTTCCTTCTCCATCCAACTTAGTTCAACACGACCAGCTTGGCCGGAGTCTGTGTCTAATGGGTCTCTTTGCTTGGCTGGGTTCGGATCTGTCGCCCAAAAGGATGCCACTAAACCCAGACGACTGGAAACAATTAAAAGCGATGCGTCCTGCTGCTTGCCACATTGCTGAAAAACATCATCCAGACGCCATGAAAATTGACTAAATTTGTCCCTAAAAACTCTGTGCAGGGGAGATCTTTTGTCACTTACACATCTCTGAGTCTGACATTAAAACAGAGAGTTACTATATGTTGCCACAAGGGATTTATATCTAAAGTAATAACTTAATGCCACGGCAAATGCTTTAATTTCTTTGTAGTATAAATTAGCATACTAATCTGATAATAATGCATTACAGCCCCAAAAAAAGAAAGAAAAGAAAAAGATATCACACATGGCTAATCATTATAGGAATTGAAACCAAGACAAAGGATCGCACTGTAATTTGGCTGAAATTTCATGGTTATACACTGGGAAAGGTGCTGGGGGTGGGGGGTTGGGGATTGTTAGACCACAGAAACACTTTTAAGGGGCCGTCAAAGCAAAGGCTATCATCAGCATAGCCAGCCAAAATTTGGACTGTATATTTACTGGTCTCTCATCTTCTGTGCGAGAAGCATTTGCCGGGGTCTACTGAAATAAAAGGTTTAACGTGGGAATGATGCCTAAACCCGTCCAGGGCTGGTTTAGTCAACCTGTGGTCTGTGAACTACAGAGAGTTCCTAAGAGAGGAGAAGGTGATGTAATTGCAAAATGTTATTTTAAAAAGCCTAAATGTACACACCGAGATCTTGCCAAAAAGCAATTAGACAGAAAGAGAGGGAAAACAGACACCAAGGGATATACCGAAACGTCTGCACTGACCACAACAGGAGCTTGGACACATAAACATATCTAAGTTACCCATGCCCAGACACCCAAACGTGGCTATCCTAATATGGAACTGAACCCCATCCTGCCAGCAGTGCACCCCAGATAAATCCTTCCAGCAGAGCAAGGTCTCAAAGGGGAAGGTAATTAAGCATCAGAAGCGATTAGCGGGAGATGTAGTGGTATCCGCATCCCTTGAAATCCTTAGATCCAGACAGGGCAGCTTTTGCAAAGCTATGTTGTAGCTCAACCTGTCATTATGGGCTGGACACCCATCAGGAGAGAAGGTGTTGTGGTCTGTATTTATGCAGGATGACCTCAGGCTGCTTTCTGTGCTGCTGGGGGGCTCAAAGCAGTGCGAGGAACGTGCTCGTTTTCCAAGGTGAGCGCACGAGGAGGTTGGAGAGCTGGGCTCTTTGTTCAGGGTTTGGGGGGCTTTTTGAAAGGTGTTTTTTGGTTCTTTTGAAGAGCCTCTCTAAAACAGTGTCTATAAATCCATCACACTCCTGAAATGAAGTGTTTTGGCAGAAATAGCAGAGAATGTAATTGGAAATAGTTCTGAACATTTTCATAGCCGACAAATTAAATTGCCTTTTGTGGTTATGAATTTCACAAAGCCCATAATGCCAATATCCTAGTTAAGTTCCCTTAAATTTCTAGAGATGGACTGAGAATTATTCAGCTCTATATTTGACATTCCTTTTCCTCTATTACATCTGTCAACAGAATTCAGGGTCCTTTTTTCACCTTCAGTATTGGAAAAAATTCTTCAGCTTGCAAAGAAGAACCTTCCAGTTAAAATACTTTCTGCACAAATTAATACCAAGTAAACACATGGCATCCAGCTTGTACAGTAGAGCATGAACAGCAATAGCAATGCTCACCAAACAAAGAATTGTTACTCTGGTGAGCAACTAGAACAATTGGAAATGAATAGTTTTTATGTCATCCCAAAATGCTTTATATTGCCGTTAACGAAAGGACTTCTTTTAAGTACAAGTGATGTTTGACTTCATTTTATTTTTTTCTTTACTTTTAAGAAATTCAAGCAATTTCTGTGAAAAATGTGATGTTTTCTCCCTAGTTGAATGGAGTCTTTCTCATTTAGCGCTACCTTTTCCACCACCCCATGATGTGACCTCTTGTGCCCACGTGCGTTCTGCTCAGGCACCGCATCACTCCCTTGGGTGGTTTTTATGGTGCTTTTCTACCTTGTTGCAATTTTGCTGTCCCATCAATAAAGTGGGATCAATGATGGCAGAGTCTCCCTTTGAATCAACAGGTCTTTCTTGAAATCTGCAGAAGAGAAGCTGACACCTGCCAAATTAGAGATTCCAGGCAGAGGTTTATAAATTGGAAATAGCTACTCATTTTCGAAGAAGATCACGGAAGTGTACAGTTTTTGTAAACTGCATGAATTCCACCTCCAAATCCAACCTGTTTCCAGCTAAATTAAGCTGACAGGTTTTTTTGAAGGTTGCTAGACAGCAAACAGTAACTCCATGGAAGGGTAAGGCTCAAATTAAACCTGAGCTGGAGCACAGGGAGGTTTGGTTCACACAGAAATTATCCCCAAAAGTCAGGCAACTTCAGAAGAAGCAGCTGACCTAAAAGTAGGGGTAAAATCTGAATTGTCATTAAGGTAATTTCTAGACTGTTTGATTCACCTTAGCTGAAGATCCAAACTTAAATACCTGTGTGGCAGCGGGGTGTGTTTAGTGGCCGTAATATCTGAGGCAGAAAAGGAAAGAAGGGAAATGGGACTTAATGCGACGGGAAAAGACACCAAGGTGCCACTTGGCCGAGTCAAGATCAGAGCCAGCAGTGATGCTCAGGAGGAGCATCCACCAGATTTGTACTGCTTTTTCATTTTCTTTGAACAAGAGGCGAGGAAAAAGTCTGCTCCAGCTGAGTGGATGCAAGAGACTCTTGTTCCTCTTGCTGTAAGAGCGTTGCTCAGGCAGAATTGCTTTCACCTTCATTTCTATATGTTTTTGTCCCTGTTCCTGCAGACCCGAACCAACCTGCCACCTGTTTTGTTCCATGTTGCTATGGCAATTGGAGAGGTGTTGCACGGCCCTTCTGCAAACCGCAGCAGCCCTGCATAGGCAAACCGTCTTGCAGAAAGCAAGAGATGTGAGCTGGCCTTAGGACTGACCCGAAATGAAATACAGACAGCTGCGCTTGGCATATATCACGTCTAACGTTCCCCCTGCTAAGGAGAAGGAATTTAGATAGTCACAAGTGAAGCACCAAGCCGAGACCTTGTCTTCAAAATTCAACCGCAGAGGCAGCTGCTTCATGGCAGGAATCCAGAAACTGCTTTCTGAAAAATTAAGAAGCAAAGAGGCAAAATATCACAGGAGAAACAGCTCTGATATTTCGGAGGCAAGAAATTAATCTTGTGGGAAACGCATCGCATGGTCCAGATTTCCAGAGCAAAGCTAAGATTTCCAAGGGCATCAGAAGAGACCCTGGAGACCTGAGCCTGCTCCTCTTAACCATCCTCCCCATTAGCTTCAAACTCCTCAGCCTAAATTCCCAACCAGTGCTGAAACTCTGCGTGTTTCTCTCCAAAGCTCTCCATGACCTCAGTGCACTAAGCTTTCCATTTGGGGAACTTTCCAGCCCTCCCAGACTGCATGATTTTCAACAGGAGGAGATGACACCCAGAAGGACGGTGCATGCCATGTCCACGTTCTCCCTGCAATTTCCTGGGCGTGATAAGTTGGCTGTGAGACCAACTTAATTTCTAGCTTGAGAAATCAAGCTACTGTCCTACTTCAGAATATTCCCAAGCGCTGCATCAAAATCTTAATGCATATAAAACTCCTGAGAGCTGGAGATCGCTTGATGGTTCCCCCCTGCTCAGCCTTGTCCCACCGGTTCAGATGAAAGCGTACCGATATTGGTCCCAGCTGGTCACTGAGTCGTCTCTAGACTCGCCAACTTAACAGGGATTAACATTAATTATCCCCGTCAGCAATTTTAACCCTGAGTTTTCCCCTGAGCCCTGCACGCATACGTATGACATGGGTTAAATTTATACAAGGTCTTGGAATACCCCAAGTGCCTGTAACATCTGGCACGTCTCGGGGTTTCCACGCTCTCAGGGTCTCAGACCTGTCACAGACGGGTTGACTCCTGAGGATATAATGTCCCTGGGTCAGGACCTATTGATTCTCCAGTGCTTTGTACAGCATTTGTCAGTGATTAGGGAACGGGAACTCAACCCAAAGCATGTTGATGTGGGCTATGTGCGTACAGACACAGTCATCCGGCTTGAGGGAGAAGTTAGATGAAAGGGCATTTTTGTTTATCTATCCCCTCTTTGCCATTTGGAGTTGGGAGGAAGGTAAAAAGGCTGTTCTGTGATTTCCACAGCCCAGCACGGTGACTGAAATGGGGAGCGACATTTTGCTGTCTGGTCATGGAGTGTCCTGGAAAGGTGTATGTTGGAGTCAGCCAGCAAAGAGCTCTTAAACTGCCTTTTCCATCCCTAACTCTGGGAGTAGGGGCCAAGGTAAGTCACTATCACTGTCCCTATTGTGCTGGGGAAACTGAGGCATGGGAACACCACCACATCCAGCTGACAAATAGCAGAGGGGGGATTGAAATGCAGCAGCCTGAGGCACCCCTTGCCATTTCTGGGCTATAAAGTATGCATCATGGATGGTGCAATGATAGATTTTAAATAACACAGAGGGCTCCCGTGCCCTGCTGAGCACTGCTGCCTCTCTTGGAGATACCTACTTACCTCATGGTACCTACTTAACTTCTAGTTTTGGAAATCAAGGTACTTTCCTTACCTTGCAATGTTCCCAAGCCCTGTGCCAAACCCTGGGTGCATGTCAATCTGCCGGGTGCTGCAGGTCAGAGCTGAGGACTTTACCCTGCCGGGGGAAACAGCTTTAGGTCTGTCCAGAGCACTTTGGAGAGGGCAACAACCTGCGGTCTGCAGCAGCGTAAAGGCACTGGGGGCTGTCATGGTTTCAGCTGGGATAAAGTTAACTTTTTTCTAGCAGGTGGAGTAGTGCCGTGTTCTGGATTTGGGATGGGAATAGTGTGATAGTGCAGCGGTGGTTTTGGTTGTTGCTGAGCTCTCACGGCCTTTTCTGCTCCTCACACCACCCGCCAGCGAGGGGTGGGGGTGCACAAGGAGTTGGGAGGGGACACAGCCGGGACAGCTGACCCCAACTGCCCACAGGGATATTCCACGCCATATGGTGTCACGCTCAGTATATAAAGCTGGGGAAGACGAAGGAAGGGGGGAACGTTTGGAGTGATGGCATTTGTGTTCCCAAGTAGCCATTATGCGTGATGGAGCCCTGCTTCCCGGGGGATGGCTGAACACCCGCTGGCCGATGGGGAGCGGTGAAGGAATTCCTTGTGTTGCTTTGCTCGCGTGTGCGGCTTTTGCTCTACCTACTAAATTATATCTCAACCCACAGGTTTTTCCTCACTTTTTCTTTTCTGATTCTCTCTCCCATCAAAGCTGGGGAAAGTGAGTGAACGGCTGCGTGGTCCTGACTGCCGGCTGGGGTGAGCCCACGACAGAGGGGGAAAAACGTCCCCCGCACAGGGACAGCTCTGCAGTGGTCGAGGCGTGATAAGCTTTTATCTGCTTGGGGAAGGTTATTCGTTTAAAAGCAGCACAACTTTTACGTGGGCATAAAAGCTTCTCAGGAGGGCAAGCCTTGAACCAGACCTTCGCTCCCCCCTTCAGAGCATCCCTCCCTGCGCCGGCTGGCCCTGCCACGGCCATCAGCACCTTGACATACCGCTGTGATTAATTGTTCGAGCTCCCAGGCTCTCATCTGGGGCTAACTGACAGGAGGTGAAGCATGACAGTGAATAATGGCAAGACCTTTGGAAGTCCAGGAGAAATTAAATCAACGCAACAGTATTTGTTTGCTTTCGTGTCCCCTGTCCCCCCCTTCCCCGCCTTCGCCCCCCATCCTAATGGCATTTCAGGCTGTTTGGCTGCATTCCCCACCTCGTAAACCAGGACTCAACATCACTGAGAGCAATGACTTTAAAACTGCCATTGATGTGCTGTTGGCTGTGGTGGTGCCGGGTGTTAACCCTTTCCCCTCCCAGGAGGAGGGTAGCGCAGAGGCAGAACAAGCCCCACTGTTACGGCGCTCGTGCAGAGTCACTGCGATGAACCGGTTTTTATTTTTAACTGACTGTGAAAATTGCATGTGCCCAAGAGCCCCAGAGACTGAAATATCAATTGCCCAGGGCAACACAGCTAGCAAACGCGTTCATTTTTCATTCTTGGCTGCTGGAGGGAGAAAGTCATGTTGCATATGCGGACCTCTGTCTGCCCAGCTTAATCAGACCTTAACGTCTCTGCTCTTGGCAAGGGCACAGACAGGACCAGGTTCTCTTGGAGATGCCCATCCCTGTCTCAAGGCAAGCAGAGACCTCCCAAACTCATCCCCAGCTCTGACAGCACCGAAGGGCGACAGCCTGACCATCCTGGATTTGAATTCGAAGGGCAACAGCATGACCATCCTGGATTTGAATTCGTCGCTCTGTAACGTGCTGACAGACCTCCCAGGGCAACTTAGTGAGCATCAGTCACTTTAGGGCTCGGGGGAGGAAAGCTTTTCTGCATCTTTGAGTTTTTGGGTTTTTTTTCTTTGAGTCTCTTTTTGTTTTGTCATTGGGTTGATTGTTTGGGTTTTTTTGGAGGGGGTGGTGGGTTTTTTCCCCTGGGCTGGGCTCTTGCAAGCAGAGGACAGGAACTCATCAGATCTCTTGTTCTGAGGGGACACGTAGTTGGATGAAAGATGTACTCGGAGTAAAAATCAGAGCCCTGCAATCAGGGAGCTGATGCAGGAGGCCTGCCCTCAGCTCCTTTTGGTGACTTTCAGCAATGTTGCAGGGGCACCAAAGGGATAATTCAGGCAACAGTGGCACTTTTCACCATATCGTGGTGCCATTTCAGGCTGTTTGGCTCCATCCCCCTGGGCGTCCCCAACACCAGGCTGAAGTCAACCCCTTCGTCGTCAAACATCTCAGTGTGTAAGCCATGTCTAAGAGCATCCCAGTCCATAACCGGCTCCTTCCTGGGAGGAGGAGAAATGCATTCAGATCACAGACTCTCTCCCCAAGGAGAATCAAACCTGAGTTACCTAAACGTTGGAGGAGCTCCACAAGTACAGACAGAGCGAATAAAGAGGAAATAATACTTCTTGGGCCTGCAGCTTCGTTACATACCCAATAAATGATTTATTTTTAATTATGAAACGAGGTACAAGCAGCCTAAACCCAAACAGCTTACAGTTTATGTTGCTTACAACCAAATTTTAATTTCTTCTTCGTTTATTTTGCCGTGATCTTCTAATCAGTTTCTTTCCCACATGGAAAGGAGACATTTGCATTCCAAGGTGATTTAAGAGTTAAAGGAAAGGCTTTGAAAAATCAGAATGAAGTCTCTAGCGAAGGTTGCCTGGTTCAGCTGCTGTGGCTCTGAGGACACCTAATCTGGGGTCTGTATGCAGAAGTTCAGCCTAGAGATGCTGAGAAGTCCAAGCCAGCACTTTCTCCAGGTGTCTCCTGTCACAAGCACAGAGTCATTGTTTTCTTTTCTCCTCNGGGGGGGGGGGGGGGGGGAAAAAAAAAAAAAAAAAAAAAAGATCAGCATTGCAACAGAGAGGTTTTTGGTGGAAAAGCAATGCCTGGAATTGGTTTTGGTCTGCAACAAAACCCTTCGGACACCAGCTCCGAGCGTGTGCTGTGCTCCGTGCTGCTGGGCACGGATCTCTGCTCCCGGCGCAGAGCAGCTGGGAGATGTCAGACCAATGGCAAACCTCACCCCTCTGTGTCGCAGGGAAACGGAGATGGATTTCAAGTTGGGGCAAGCTCCTGGGAACAAAAGAAAGCTCCAAAGCCTTCAGCGAGAGCCCTGAAGCCAACCCAGAGCTGCTACTTATACATCGCTCTGCAAGTAAATCAGGACACTTGAGCTTCACGCTCTTTTTCCAGCTTTATATGAGAGAGATATTTCTAAATCCCTGACCCTTCAGGGACAAGCGTTCCTCCTGGCCACAGCTACCTGCACGGCTGCCTACAATTACACAGCACATTAGCAGCGTTATTGAGATTACGTTCTGCCAGCTACACAAATAGCTTCTCTCCTTCCAGCAGTCACAGGCGCAAAGGACCCTTTGGAGGGGGGCTCGGCAATTAAGCCAAAAACCAATTTTTACCGGGGTTATTTTCATTCCTTGCACTGGGCACCCAGTTTTTGTGCTGAGGCATGTGCTACTTGAAGGACTGCTCTGCTTTAGAAAGGAAAGCACATTCCCGAGGTCTGTTGGCTTCTGGGTGACATCCTCAGATAGAGCAGCCTGGCAGAGCTCTGCGGAACTCAGTGGGGGTTATTGGGTGTAAATCAGCCCTAGAGCCGGTGCGGTATGTTTCACATGGTGAGCACATCTCTCAGAGCATCACTGCTCTGCTGAAGCTGGCGGGAGCCTTTCTGTTGACTTCTCCGGGTGCTGGCTCGCTTCCTAGAACAACCTGGAGCCAAGGACAGCAACGAGCTCTTATATATGGCTGAACATCCGTCTGTCTCAGGAAACTTTAGAAAGGGGGGATGTGCCACACTGCCCTTCTGCAGAGGAGGAGATGGAGGATATTCCAGCTCCCACCAGGGAAGGTTGTTGTTTTCCTGATGGCTGGACCCAAAGCTGATGATTAGAGAGGCCGTTCATGCGAAAGCAGGACCAGGCTCCCTGCTGTCCTGTTCAAGCCATGATGTTGGTAAATTTTCTCCACCCCTCTTGTAACCCAGTGTCAGAAGTGCTGATGACTCCAGGGGAAGCCAAGAGAGCTGCGGTTCCTCTCCTCACCTGGAAACCTGGCATCTTAAATTGCTTTTGCAATTTCATCCAGGTACGTCATTACTGTCCTTCCCATCCTAACTGTCCTGCGGTGCTGCTGTGCAGCATCCCACGGCACGGCAGGCAGCATGGCTGAGTGGAAAAGGCAGGAGGTAGGAGGTCTGGAAGCCTGGGGTCCAGTCCCTGTGCTACTGCACCCCCAAAAGGGCAGGATGTCCTTGTGCTGGGTGCTGTACATGGTTTTTTAACTCTCCTTGTCCCTGCTTTTCCACTTGCTGATGCTGACACAGCCAGGAGTCAGAAAGTGCCAGGCGTTATTCAGGGATGTGGCAGCCTTGGATCACTCCAGCGTGATGGAGCAGACCCCTGTCACCCCATATCCCCAGGGCAGGGCTCTCGCCAGGCTGCCGCAGCCATGGGGAGGGGGATGAAGCCGGCAGCACTGCAAGGTGAGCAGCTGCCACCTCCTGACACTGGTAAACAGACAGGGCCAGAAATGTCTAGGGACCAAGGAGGGGCCAGTAACCCTGCACGACCCTTATACCATCCTCTGAGCCCCAAACAACAGCCGTGTGTTGACGGTCATTTACTTGCTTGCTTTTTGGAACAAGATATATAGTAAAAGCCACTGCAGATTTGTATCTGGGGTTTCCTTTGAGCTCTCAAGTCTGAGGAATTCACCCCAGCCTGGCTGAGGTGTGTAGTCATGGTGCATATGCAAGTGCAAGGTAACATAACTTACTTTTCACTTCACCAAAGAAGGATAAAGCGAAGCTACACGTCCTACATCCAGCAGACAACTGGCAAGTTACCATCCCTTACCAAACCCCCAGTGACTTGCTGGGCTGTGCTAACGCAGAAATGAGACCCCATCCCTCGTCTCAGCACATCCAGCTCAGTGCTATCCTTGTCGAGAGGGCTCCACCAGCCTGACACCCATCCGCCGACACAGCTTTTCCTCTGTGCCCCGTGGCAGAAAATAGCTCGTCTCCCCTGTCCCAGAATGATTAGTGGCAGAAAGATACCATCTGCCTTTGCTGCGGGAGCATCCCTGTACCCTGGATGTGCCCACGGCACAACAGCCTGTTCATGGCACGGCCGAATGGGCCAGCCCTGTCCCCAGCCGTGTCCGCGTTGCAGGGAAGCGCCCAAGCCTTGTCATTACCCTGCGGCGAAGCTTTTGCTTTCATTTTGGGCAGCTGGCTATTTGACTAGGAAACCCAAGCTGTGCTTTGAAGAATAGCACGGGGCTGTGTCTTCAGCAAAGTCTAATGTAGCAGAAGGCAATTGCAAGGGAAATTACATCTTGTGGAAGCAGGTAGCCGTGCAACGATGTGAAAAGTGTTTTCCCTCCAGTGAGTGTGTGCATGCTGCTGGCGTTTCGGTTTTCTTTATTTTTTTAAATGGCAGATCAGGACTCAATGCTCACGGTTTACTGCAGGAAAAATGCTTTCAAGGGTCCGCACGCCGCACACTCACTTCCAGGCATAGCTGCTCGGGGATGGTACACCTCCTTCCAGCCCCTAACGCAATCCCCTCCGCAGCAGGAACATCTTTACTTGGAGCGGGGTGAGTGGTGGTGGTCAGTGGTGCAAATATCAGGGCAGTGCTGAAAATATCTCTGCATCCTTCAGGCCAGGGACATGGTACTTGAGGAGGGGAGAGTCTCTGCAGACGATGAGGTGGAGGGGAGGAGCGGTTCGTGCCATCCACAAGTCTGTTCAAAAGCAGAAATCCTCCTTGCAGCTGTGCAGGATTTCACCAAGCAAATATTTTTCCCCAGTACAACATCCAATTTCTCCTTGGGTTTTCCTTCTGCAAACATTTAGCATCACTAATGCACCTCCTCTGCCAAATGCCAAACTCTCTTCCCTGGTTTCTTTAGCTCCCCTTTGGGATGGGAAGATCCACTTTCCGACGTGGGGAGGAGGAAGGGCCAGACCGACCTGCAATCACAGTAACCCACTTACAGCCCTCACTGGGGCTGCCGCAACCTGATTTCCAACCTGTAAATAAAACTTCTGCTCCCAGCCAAAAAAAAAGTCATTTTCTGAGCAGCTCATGACTAACCGCACTCATTTGGGATCTCTAGCCCTGGATCTATGCATCCAGGTGTGAAAATATCAGCGCTGGATTATAAACCACTCTGTCAACCCTGTGGGACAGGAGATGCCCCAGAAACATTAGCTGCAATTCTATTACTTTCTCAGTGGGTCAAGTCCAGCCTGGGTCTGAGCAGCCTCTGCACACTGATTTGGGAATCAAGAAGCCGCTAAATTAGTTTTGTGCAGTACACAGCTCATCAAGGATTCAAATGTAATAACGGCATTTATAATGGATTTAAGGGGAAAAAAAAATATTCCCTTCATGCATAATTTATTTACTCCACATATATATATATATATATATGTAGTTGAAAATGTGCTGTGTTAGCTGTGAAAACTGCACAGCTAGCAAAGGGAGAGAAAAACCCCCACCCATCCCCTTCATCCGACAGGTCAAAGAGACGTTTCCAATTGTCAGACGCTCCTGGCCCTGATGAAAATTTCAGTCATTTCAGTCTGAGCTCCTTCTCAGAAACAGATCCCAGCTCTGATTTCCTGACCTGGTGCTCCACATGCCGCATGTCACACTGAAACCCCCACCGGCCCGGCAGCCCCCAGCCCAGCCGGTATGGCAAACAACGTCCAGGAACGCCATCAACCCACATCCCCTGTGTCTTGCACTGTGTCACTGTATGTGTTTGAGCAAGATGGGCTGAGAAAGACACCAACCCCTTGTTCTCACATCCAGAGAGTTTAGGGTGATGCCATGCAGACGGACGCCCCAAGAGCGTGCCTCCACCAGGGCTGAGGTCTTAGAACTGCATTGCGCAGACCTACGCGTGGTAATTTAATGCTGGGGGAGATGCAGTGGCTGCTGAGAGTTTCACCTGGTGGATGGAGATGGAAGCCACCACGGGGGAGAGCTGGGGACCGGGGGACTCATCACTGGTCTTGCACTGGCTTTTGGTGGCGCAAATTAATTTCCTCCTCGCTTCCTTCCCCGCCTGGCAAGACGTTTAGTTCAGTTCTTCTGGGGATTAGTGACCTCTCTCTGACCTGGTTAGCTGGGTCTCAACATGCCCCAGGGAAAAGGGAACCATAAATTTACCTTCACTCACTAAAATAAATTACAAGAAATTAATGTCCCATAATGAGACAATTTCTCATTGCTGATAGGCCTGGCTTTAACGGAGGGTTTTAAAACAGCACCATTAATTTATATGGCTTTGCTATTTAATATTTAAACAGGATGAATCTTGCTATAAAGGCAGTTTACTTGGAAAGCAGGCAAAGAGTGGGGGAGGAAAGGAGCTGGGTCGCATGTGTGTCTAAGGAGCACAAAGCTGCCTCTTGCCTTCAATTCAAGGGAAGGTGGGTTTAGCTCTATAAATTTGGCTGATGAATGCAAGTTCTTTTGCGAAACAGGCTGAGACTCCCTAAAAGTCAAGAATGACAATGTGTTCCCTAAAAACTGGAGCATCATATTTCCAAGGGTCCACCCCTACATGTCCAGCGAGGTGCTGGCTCGCGGTTTCCACTGATTACTCCAAAGTTTGCCCCTCTTCAGGAATATTGGTTTCAGTTTAGCTCATGAGCCAAACCAGCAAGCAAGACATTTCTTCCAGCAGAGGAAACAGGGCTGCCTGTAACATTGACTTGCCTCCTGCCCCCTTGTACAAAGCTTTGCAGGACTGTAAAGATGCCGCTGTATGGAGAAGTATATGGAGAAGCGTATGGAGAAGTGTATGGAGAAGTGTATGGAGAAGAGGATCTCAGCTCTGGTCAACAGCCAGCCTTTCCCCTCCCCACTGGGTTCTGTGGGTGGATTAAAGAGATGCACACAGCCGGGTTAGTATCTTTATACTTGTAGCAGGGAACAAGCAGCTAACTTCTTTCTGCATTTTTAAGATATCTCCCCATGTTTTTACACCATTGTCCACTTCTACTGTCAGTCTGCCACACTCTGCACCTAAAAAGGCTGGAATGCCAGCGCTGAGGCATTTAAGCACCAGAGAACGTCCAAATCCTTTGAATAGACCTCCTCCATCTCCTCTTTTCCTGGAGGTAGCATTCATGCCAGGCAACATCCCCATTGTCTCCTGCTCTCCATGAGCTCTCTCGCCAAGCCCTGGAGCAGTCTCCTGAGGACACTGGATGAGCAATCCTGCAGTCCTGATCACTGACTCTCATTTGGATCTTGCACTGCTGCAGAAGCAGCCAGGGAATAACAGCTCATAAAACTGCATGGTGCTTGCACTGCTCCATCTCTCAATCATCTTCTATGAGTCTATGGTTTAGTGGTGGTTTTGGCAGCGTTAGGTTGATGGTTGGACTCAATGATCTTAAAGGTCCCTTCCAACCTAGACGATTCTATGATTCTACGATTACATCTCACACAGTAACACGGCCAACCCCGCCAACTGCTCAGCCTGTACCTGCCTGGCTTCGGGGCCCTTGGGAGCTACATTTAATTAAACTACCGTCTATTGAGCTTAACTGACTTCCTTCTCCAGGAGATCTTGGTTTTATTTCCTTTTTTTTGCATAGCCTGTTTTTATCCTAGAGATCTCTGCTTTCATTCTTCTTATAAAGGGCACATTTGCCCTGCTAGCGTGGCCACCCATCGGGTTCAGAAAGGGAAGGGTTTGATATCAGCCACGTTGTCTGGGATCCCTGCAGGGACTCAGCAGAGCAGCTCTGCACCAAGCCAAAGGCAAACACCCAAACTGCTGGAGGTCTTAATTCTAATCAGATTTACTTCTTACACTTCATCCTAATTAGAAATCATTTTGGTGGCATGTCCTACATTACACTCATAAATTAAATATTTCAATGCCCAAAAACGTTTAGCTCAATGCCTTCTTAGAATTACACTGCTTATGAAACAAAGGCAAAGCTACTCCATTAAAACTATTGTTCTCCTAGAAACGTCATTAGACTTCATTTACTGCAGCGAGCGATCTTGTACAAGGACAATATGAAAATGCCCTGAAGACTCTGACCTAAAGCGTATATAAAATCATCTTACTTTCAGTGCGGACTTTCTGCTGCCTTTATCAGAGCAATACCTCAATTAGAGCCTTGTGCTGCTGTGTTATCCTCCGTACAGCAAAGGCCCCGCACAAGAGCTCCTGCTGCTCAAAGGCGTTTCATCCGAGGACCATCCACGCGTAGGGATTCTCCAGATGGGAAGAGACTTTTAGCAGACTGTCTTTTACTTTCTCTCCTGATCCTCTGCCTTTCAAAGCAGGACATTTAGCAGCTCCTCCGGAGCTTCAGGCATTGTGAGAGGACCTTGGCTGGCTCACCTAAATGTCCTAGCAAGTCGGCTAGACCATCCATGAATTGCTGAATTCATTTCCCAGTTAGAGTTCACTGAAAACAAAGTTTTGGGACTACTGAAGTTTATGAACCTGATTTAATTCTGCACTGGGATGAAAGGAAGTCTTTTTCAGTAAAAGTAATGGTGTCAGAGCTTCTGGCCTGGAATTCGAAAGGCCAAGATTTCAATTCAGAGCCCTGAGCTTCTCTGGAGAGGACAGAAACATTCACCCTGGACTTCAGAAACCTTCCCCTTAGAAACACAATGGGAAAATATGCTTATCACGTGTTTCAGCTGGAACAAAGCATTTCATTTCGAGGAAAAAGGAATTGGGTCAAAATATTCTGGCTGGCTGTTCTTCTGGGGCAGACGTGGAGCTGTTTTATTACTGCTCTCAAGGTTTTCTCTAATCTCAACTTTGTCTACCTCCAGTGATGATCGTGACACAGGTGCAGTATCTGTTTCACACACCAGAAAGGCTTCGCACACGCGGCTGTACGTTACATGGGACATTACAAATTCAATCTCCAACATCTTGCTCTTAAGCTGCTGGAACAGGCACTTATTTTGGGGGACATCAGGTTGTTTTCTCTAACGCGGAAACTCATTTCATGTACCTTCAAGTTGCAGGGTGAGTAAACTGCCAGCATACAGTCTGTGTTTCGCATTGAGTGCTCAAGTTAAACTGGCTTAAGATGGGAGTGAATTTTACAGCAAAACACATTTAAAATTAAGATCCCTTTTCTGAACCAGCGTAATCCACGTAAATTTCCTGTAGGGAATTTGGATGCTCTTATTCCAGAACAAGGCTGTACCCACTGGGAATTAATAACATATGGTATCCTGTTTGTACAGCTTCTTTCGGGCGGCGTTTAGGGCTCATTCTGTCATTCTGCGTGTATCTTTAGCAAATAAAATACTTCACGAAATGTAATCAGTCCTCCAGGATCTCAATTTTCCTTGTAAGCTTTGGTGGGTAAATTCATACCTGATACTGCTGTATCAGAAACAAAGGCAGCGAGTCCTAATCTGGTTCATGTTCATATGATTTTTATGGCATGGACCTAGGCAGAGAACTTTGCCCTTTTCTCTTCAGATTGCACACCAACTCTATTACTCTTTGGGGCCAAACAATCAATGAGCTTAATGGAGTAGACATCCCATTTATTTTTATGGGATTTAACACAGTGAAAATCACTGTTTCAGGTAGTAAAATTCCACGTCTGACCAAAGCATTTTCCATTGGGTTCCAGCATCCTCCATCCCGAAGTGCAGATAAAGGCCTGAAGCTTCAGAGAAAGGGCAGAAGCACTCGTAATGTGCTTAGCCAGTTGTTCGATACGAAAAAGCAAATTCATTCCTCTTCCCTTGCAAGTGTTCTTATGTCCTGAAGCATGAGGTTTCATTACCCTTATCATAGTCTTAGTTTGCACAGCATCAAAGGTTATTAATGGTCATAAAATTACCTATTGCTGTTTCATATGCAACCACTGTATTTCTTTTTATGGCAAGCTTGTTCCACACTTTGGTTACCCGGAGCACTTGCGGAGCAATGCCCTAATCCTGCAAGTTGGATCAGCAGTCATTTTATTCACATTATCTATGTGCACAATATAATATAAGCAATAATCTTTGCCTATTATTCTGACAACACAAAATCCCATTAAGGTCAATGGTTCAAGAACTCATTTGACTTCAGTGGAACATGGGCTCATTAAAATAAGGCACAAATGCCACTTGAGGGGGACCCAGAAGATCTCTGGACATGGGAGCAGAAGGGCCATATTCTTCTCTTTTTTTCACCCCCCTAATTTTTTTCACTAATATTAACAGAAGGGAGTGTTTAGTAACAGGATTCCCATCCTACGAGAAATCTCATTTTTGGGGAGCTTCTCTTCAATCCAGATCGGAAAGAAGTTTATGAGATGTTGCACTCAAAGGGGTGCACACCCCGCTTCCCCCCACGAGGCAGAGCATCGGTGGCAGGGATGCCGGGCAGCTCCCTGGCAGCGAGTGAGGAGTAAGCGTCAGCAGAGGAGAAAACGTTTCCCGCCTGAGCAACGTGACATCCACAACAGGACGATCAAGGCATGAAATGATAAGCAGGCTGTAAGGAACATAAAAGAGGAACAAGAAATGAGTCTGTAAGTACGTTAATTGTTAAGGGGGAGATCAAAGTCGTGTCTGGTGCACTCTGCAAAGGAGAGGCACAGATGGGGACAGATAGGGTGGGTAACAGGCACAGTGATGTATTTGCAGGGTCTGATGCGGGTACGCAGGGTTTGGCTGGACTGCACGGTGAATGTTGGTAACAGCAGAGTATGTGCTCGTGCTACAGCAAGGGAAAAAAAGCCAGCTGGGGAGAATTTCAATAAATTAAGTGCTTTCAGGTGGCCCTTGCTTAGTAATGTCTGGAGCACTTGCTGACCTAAACAATGCAGGCTCAGAGCTGGTGTGACTCTTGTTAAGGACACATGGACAGGGGGTGGTGTCCTAGCAGGCTGGAAAAGGACATGCCTTGCGCCTGCACGTAGGGAAAGAGAGAATCCATGACTATATATCAGTTACCTGGTTCAGACCCGATACACACAGATAATCAAACTGGTCCTTCGTAAGCCTCTAGAGGATAACGAGGAGATGAATCACAGCCAGAACAGATTTGTCAAGAGCAATTCAGTCTCCTCTCATGACAGAGTCACAGGTTTTGTGTATAAGGGAGAAGGTTGGGCTCTTGTGATGCTTTGGATGTTGTCCCACATTGCATGCTCAAAAGCAAGGTGGGGAAACACAACTGGCGACTTAATGAGCCCAAAACACTTAAAAAAAGCCCGTTCAGAGAGTAGCTAACAATTCTCCAGGCTGTTTGAGGTTGAGCAGGCACCCACCTTGGGCCTGGTGCTGTGTGTTCATTGCTGACTTTGATTGTGAACTGGAGAGTATTTACGGTAGGTGTGGAGGAAGCGACAAATGCTGGCGTACGCGATTAGTTAGAGACAGTGCATTAATAATTGAAATACTGTAATACTTATATACTATAATAATTGAAATACTATCTTAGGAAGGAAATGTCTAGTTTCTGCTCTGCGGAAGAGAACCAGGGAGTGACGGTGGATTGTGCAGGGTCAGCATCAGCAGAAGAAGGTGTCCTGGTATATACAGGAGAGTTGTAAGAAGATATGGGAAGAACCTTCTTGATCTGTTCAGACCAGAAAGGTGTCAGCTGAAGTTGAGAGTTGTTGGATGGACTCAGAGAGGATGTAGACATCCTGAGGACAGCAGCAAGCAAACCCAACCTAGTGAAAGACTGGACAAGCTGGGGCTGTCTAATCTAGGGAAAATTGACAGTAACCATCTGCAAATACATAAAAGGAAAATGATGAAAGGAAAGGAGTGAGCCATTGCCCATCAACTTTGGAGACAGGACAAGAAATAATGGGTTCACCTCCATCCTATTTAGATAGGCATTGTGAGAGCCTTTCTAATAGTAACGATGGCACAGCACTGAAATAGGTTGTGCAGCTGATTGATTGCAAAATCTCAGTTTCTAGAGGGTTTTAGGAACAAGTTATACAAATATCTGCTCAGAAGGGTTTCTGCAGAGCAGATCCTATGTTGTAACAGTGACTAGATTAAATGTCTTCAGTCCTGTCATTGCAAGGCTGTGCTCATATATAAAATGTCATTCTTAATATTAAAAATCCATGTAAAATGGATGGTGTTATATATTTACGTATTCAGATTTGTAAATATACACCTGAATATTAACCTTTATATTCAACAATCATATGGAAGCCTATATTTAATGATTTTTTTTTTAAATGATGTAATTTATTTGAAAAGAGAACATCAGAGTTTTCAATTTCTCTGGAAAATATCACTGAAATCAGTGATGAAAGATTTTATTAAAAAAAAAAATAATAGAAGCAACCCTGCATTTTCCAATAGGAAATGGATGGGTTTGAAGTGCATAGTCACCCTAATTCCCAGCAATTAACTCTGAATGGCCTCCAGAGAGTTTTCTGCTGTAAAGAAGAGAGTTAAAATATTAACTCACTTCTCTCTCTGAGTCTTTGTATGTGACTTATTACTGTCATTAACAGATCCTCATCTTTGCAAGGATATCGATGAAATAGGGAAGTGCTAACTCCATAGAGGGAAGCTTTCCCACATCACCGTAGGGGCTGGAATTCCAACCCCACCATCACAAATCTTTCCCCCCAGTCTTACAGGCAAAGGAACCGAATCCTGTGGAAGGGCAGAGCTTTGCTTAAAGGTTACAGGCTGAAAAGCAGCTCTGCACCCAGGGCAAGCGTGAACTCAAAATGCTCCTTCTGAACAACAGAGGATGTGGGAGGCTGCACAGGGGCATGAACTCCAAGATGACTCTGAAGAAGGGCTGGAAAGAAGGTCAGATCAGGGTTATGATTTTTTCCCCACACTCCAGCAAAGAAACAACTTGCTTTTGCATACTAGAGACTCCTTGCAAACATCATTTCATCCCTGCAGCTGTCTCAGGAACTGAAATCCATCATGGGGCTTGGCAAGGCTGGAGGGCAGAGAGGTGAAATGTCTCTGCAGAGGTCACCGGGTGAATTACTGTCAAGCCCAGGGATGGGGCTCACAAGGCCCCCGCATCTGTTGCACTGCTCACGTTGCTGCTCTGGGCTGGTACTCACATAGTTTATTAACAAAGAGCCAAGACTGAAGTTCAAAAGCGGAGAAGTAAAAGGAGGAGGAACAATTAGTATTTACCAGCGGATTTTCCAGCTCCTGGGCTGTTTTTTCTCCTGCTCCTTTCCTCCAGCTGAAAGACAGAAATGGCTCCTCTGTCCTTCAAGGATCTGCCCAATATTTTAATCTCAACAGTGATCCGCAGGCAAGTGTGCCTCTCCAGCGACAGAAGCAACCCAGAGAGCAGAGATCTCCCAGCCTCGAAAAAAAAGAAAAAGGGATACAGGGTCTAAGAGTCCTTTCTTTGCTGACCTTTTCCGGGCATTTTTGTCCCATCCTACCTCTGCTGCCCCAGTCGCCTCCGTTGTCTTCTCTCCTGCACTCACGAAGGCAGCAACAAGTGCTCGGCTGCGGCTGCCTCTGCCGGTGTGCACGCTCGCCGGTTTTGTCTTTCCATGGAGGCACGGAAATAGCTGTGGGTTTCCAGCAGAGGTGGGAGGTGGATCGAGGGGGTGGATAAGGCAGAGGGAGAAAACGAGGGCTGCGGGCTCGCTGCGCTCCACTGCGTGCGTCGGCAGAGGCAGCGCCGCTGGGGCCGGCACTGCTCGTACTTCCCTGCGTTAGGGAGATTGCTACTAAATGGCCACGAAGGTGTCGCCCAGCAAATGCCAACAACACGTTTATTCCCACATTGGAAACACCACACATGCATGAGCAAAATTATTGTAAGAAAGCTTTGGAGAATTTTTACTGGGGTTATTTTCATTTCTTGCACTGAGCGCCTTAGTGGTACAAACATGGATGGGAAGGAGAGAAAAGCAATCGTCATGCACTCTTTTAGAAATGATGTGTTTGTGCTGCAGGTCAAGGGATTGAACTTGGCCTTCCTCTTACAGCAGCAGGAGCCTGGTTTTAGCTCCGTGCCTGCATGAGGCTCCCCACACATCTGGTCATTGCTGGGGAATGGGGCATTTCTCTTCCCTGACTCACTCAGCACTGGCTAAATATCAGTATATACAAGGTGGGAAACTGAGGCGCAGAGGGAAATCCCTAATGCTCAGAAAATCCCAAGTGTCCAGACTGGAATTACTACTGTGCAGGAAATCAGTATCTTTCAAAGCCCTTACAAGCTAGAGGAAAGAAAAAGTGGTGGAGAGCCACAGAAATGGAAGCTGTGTTCACCTTCATCCTTCCTCAGGCAGCTACTTCATATTCCTACCTGTGTCAGACTTCCCAAACCATTTTCTAATGTTCCTGTGATAAAAAAATCACTGAAGACTTGAGAGCAGCATGGTAACTGCAGAGCTGGCCAGCATCACTTCATAGTTTCTGCCCCTGAATCCACCTGTAGCCCCTCACAAATACTTCAAGCTCTTTAGTTATTCTGGGTTCGTGCAGCCCTGGGGAAAGTCCTTTGCGCTAATTAATATGGCTTTTACTGAGATTACTATCATCACTTTCCAGAAGCGCTTTACTCACTTAAAGCATCTCATCTCTTACACTGGGGTCTCCTTGCAAGGAAACCTGGAGCCTGCATTTCTGAGGAATCCTGCACAAAGCTGCCAAGATAAGCCGCAGGGTAACAGCCACCCTGCCATCCCACGCTTGCAACCTCGTTCATAAGAATTCAGGGTGACTGCAGTACTTGATGTCTGGACCTACTGATGTCTGCTGTGTCTCAGCCCAGATAAGGATCTTCACTCTGTCTTTCCTGTGGCTTTGACAAATAATCCAAAGATCAGCCCCTGATTGTTCCAGCAGTGAAAGGACGTAGACAACACAGCTCAACTGCTCCAGAACTTTGCAGAATCCTTCCCTGCCTTCTTTTTTTCAAATCTCCATTTCTAAGGTCACAGCCTTCATGAGAAAGGTGAGTTGCCCTGGCAACATCTCGGCACTCTGCCTGGACATAAATTACCTGTCAGTCTCTGAGAAAATGATGAACCGGGTGAATCTGCAGGGTTTCTCCTTCTAAACTGGGGTTTTTTCTTCCCCTTTCCCCAGATAACTTAACCAGTGGTGCTTAAACTATCTAGTAAAGAAGAGAAAACTTAAAAAGAGGTGGAATAACGCATTTCGGAGAATTCAGTGAACATCTGCTCTGCCCGTAACCAGTGCAGCCCCAGGGGAAGGTCCTGCTGCTGGAAAGTTCCTACCTGTACAAGATCTTGGACAACAAAGGTTGAAGGTAGTTGAGGGTGGGGGAAGGGAGACATCCTGGTCCAAGGGGAAGGCAAAGGGAGCTGGGGTAGATGGCTTCTGCTCCAAAAGCTGCTGCGTGTCCCTTTGCTCACCATCGCCTACTGCTAAAACCAGGGTTCCTCTCTGAGCCCCGCAGGGATGATCAGGGTGAGGGAACTTGATGTTTTCTGAACCTTTAGCCCTGGATTAAATCCTGCAACCAGAGCACCCCAGGCTCCACAGCTGCTCCTGAATTTCTGCCAGCACCAGCAGGAGTGAAGGGAGATGCAGCTTCTCCCTGCCTGCTGCAGCATAAAGCCCTTGAGCCAGCGCTCAGGAAGCCATGGGGATGTACAATGCCTTTGAGGGATGCCCACTTCTCTGTCTCTCTGGACTTTTCTCCCAAAAAGGAGAGATATATGTGCACCACAGAGCATTTGCACCGCATGGTGAGAAAGGCCAGGCAGGCACAGGCTCAGCGAGTTTAGTGGAAGCCTCCTCTCCTGCACTGGCAGGGCTGCGCTCCCTGCACCAGGAAGGGCTGCAGTCCTCGGCCGGTAAATAATTCGGGAAAATTTATGTAACCATAATCCAAGCATGTTTGTGTGTCTTTGTGAGATCTCCCAGGCACCATGGGTTGGATCAGTCAGGCTGGGGAATCCCAGCCCTGGCATCTCCTGGTGCCCGGATCCTCTGAAAAGAACATTATAAAACATAAATCACCTCTGGTTTCTTAACCGCCTTTTCCAGTGTTTTGTCTTTGCAGGAGATCCTGAGACCCAATCTATGGAGAGAGCAGGGAGACGACGCACTCCGTTGGACGCAGTGAGCAGGGTGATGCCCTTGTCACTCTCTACAGCTCCCTGAAAGGCGGTTGTAGCTGGGGGGGTGGGGGGGGGGTCGGTCTCTGCTCCCAAGTAACAAGTGGTGGGACAAGAGGAAACAGCCTCAAGTTGCACCAGGGGAGGTTTAGGATGGATATTAGGAAAAATTTCTTCACCAAAAGGGTTGTCAAGCATTGGAACAGGCTGCCCAGGGAAGTGGTGGAGTCGCCATCCCTGGAGGTGTTTAAAAGACGGGTAGACATTGTGCTGAGGGACATGGGTTAGTGGTGGGTTTGGCAGTGCTGCGTTAACGGTTGGACTCGATGATCTTAAAGGTCTCTTCCAACCAAAATAATTCTATGAGTTTATGTTTCTATGATTCTGTGAAGGTGTCCTACCAGCTCTGGCCATTTGTACCCTGTTACCCAGCCCTACCTGGGCTGCTCCACTCGGGGCACAGAGCCACTGTGAGGAAACTCTGAAACGCAGCCAACCAAAAATCAGCACATCCTAATTCAGGCCAGATTAAAAGATCCCAAAAGAATGATGTGTCCAAGAGCCATTACCATTCAAGGGGAGTGAAAAATCACAGCCTAAATCTGCAGTGAATGTTCCCGCTGCTGCTGGAGTTTGGATGTCAGGAGCATTTCCATGGTGTCCGATAGCATGCAGGGAGATTTCAGTCCTGAACACAACCACTTTCATGGAGTTTAAATATAAAAGTATTTTCCTTTCTTTTTCTTTCTTTTTTTTTTCTTTTTTTTT
>RSEF01000023.1:983552-1104930 GCA_003993805.1 Himantopus leucocephalus
TTTTTTTTTTTTTTTTTTTTTTTTTTTTTTTTTTTTTTGGTCTCTTGCATTTGATAAGAAGAAAGAAAGAAAGAAGGGGAAACATCAGCACAGATCCCGTCAGTGCCAAGCGTGATGCTGGCGAGGCGGACTGTATTAGAGTCGTGATCTTATTATCAATTTCAAAGTGAATTTAATAGGTCACTTAATACTCAATGAGTAAGAAGAAAAATGTCAAGAAGAAGAAAAATAGAGTCCAAAAGCAACATTATGGATATTGAACCGTGCGCTTCAGGGCTTTTTGCAGCCCTGCTCCTATGAGTTTCTTCAATGACAAGAAACAAAGGTGTTTGCCTCATCAGAGCTAATTAACTCCTAATGAGTACCGTGCAACAAGTGGTCTTGCACGCAAGTCACCAGGTCAAGGTAGGGTTTGCCTGACCAGCATCTTCACGTGAAAACTATCTCCTCCCTTCATTAGGAGCTTATCCCACAGCGCAATAGCTGATTCAGGTCACGTCACCGTCTCCCTCCAGAGAGAACAAGCCTGTAGCAACGGGGAAGAAGCTTAATGAGGAGGACGGGAGACAACGTTCCCCATCTGCCCGACGTAACGGATGCAGCGCTGCGTTTTACGTCCCTTTCGGAAGCAGTTGGTGCCAGCCCCATCACAGCCCAGCCGCCGGCCGGCGGGGGCGGGCGCTTTGATGCCATCTGGTCGTTTCTAAGGGGAAAGAAGCGGTTTTGTGAAAAAGGAAGCTGAAGTGATGTTGTTGCCTGAATGCGAACACAATGGATAGGCAGGAGCGATGATGTGAACTAGAGGGAAGTTTTCAATCAAAGTTGGGGTTTTTTAATGAAAAACAAATTTTTTTTTCTGAAGAAAAGCTCTGGGACTGTGTATTCTTTTAATTACCGTATCTGAGAGCATGTACGAAAATAAAACAAAATATTCCCACCTGCGCATCCCCATGCTCACTCCTCTCCTACCTCTCTTCTTTCTGCCAATGGAAAGGGCGACAATGCAGGGGGAAGGGACCAAAGCCTGAAGGAAACATGGGCACTCTTCAGCAGCTGATGGTCTTTTTGTTGCCAATTTCATTCTTCCATAAGAAAAGTGAAAATAATTACAGCGTTTTGGTGCAAGAGGATTATTGCAGACCCTCCTGTAAAAGTCAGCTTGAACATGTTGGCCAGCTCCTACTATAGGACATTAATTTTTTTTTTTCCTCATTCCATATTCCTGTAAGTGCTGTTAAATCCCTTTAACAGTTAAGGAAACGGAGGCAGGCTGCAGCAAGGTGAGATATAAGGTGACGCAGTAAATCCTGGGCAGGAACAGAGCCCAGCAGAGATTCACCTGCTCTGCAGACAGGTAAATGTTCTTTATTCAGCTGTTGTTTTTAGTTGGGTCTAATGGGTAGGGTCTTTGTCTCCCCTCCACTGTGCTCCTTCCAGCCATCCCTACAGGGGGACGGGGACATGGGGACACGTCCCTGCTCTGTCCTTTCACATGAATCGCCTCCATCGCCCTTTGGGGGGCAGGGGTCTCGGGAGCAGGCGCGAGGCGGGCAGTGCTCGGCACAGCCCTTTTCAATGGATGCAGCAAAAATCACTCAACAGTCCCGTCAGGGCCCTGTGCTGGGAGGAAATGTTTATCGGCCGTGACAGCCTCTGTCTGATAGCATAAGGAGTGGCAGGGTGATGGATACAGCCTTTTCTTTCTCTAGCTCCAAGGAGCATTTTGCTTTTTACTTGGCGTTAGGGCAGCCAGATCTCATCTGCTACAGTCTTTAGACCCCGTTATGGCGGCCAGCAGTGATCCCCTGGGGATGAGCAAGGGAAGTGCTCCCAGATGATGTTTCGGGAAGCTGCCGGACCACAGTCATGATGCCGGGCATCCTCTGACCTGCTCTAGCAAGAGGCGCCAACACAACCTTCAGTCAAGAGATACAAGTATGAAGCTAAATGAAAAAGCCCAGAAATCCTTGGGGAAGAACTGAAGTCCCTGAAGCTATACATGCTCCAAACTGTCATCACGCAATTAGTCACCTGAACTCAAAGCCCAGCAGAAGCAGCCCCAGACAGCACAGAAACACATGCCGATGCTCCCATGGCACATGTCAGCACTGCCCGATCCCTTGATACCACCTCTCGTCTCGGGTAGAAGGGGCCGTCTGAGGCTTTGGGGGGCCAGCACAAGAATGATTACTTGTATTTAGCAGCCAGAGAGGATATTTATAGAAAACTATTAAAACAAATCCAATCTTCTTACGTCCTCTCTTGTACACGGTTCATCCCATTTCATTTGCTCTTGAAAGCAGCCAGCGCCTGAGCCCGAGGACATTGCGCTGCAGGGACCAGATCGCGTTCATTTTGTTTTTATCTACATCTGGTAACTAGGTTAAAATCTAAAGTAGGACTAATCAGGCTAAAAATAACGCTGCTCCCACCACAGGATCAGGCCATCATTACCGTTCACGTCACCGCTAATGTTAGCGTGCTCCTGACACCTGACAAATAGCATAGCTTTTAAAGGTAATTTAATGAAATTGTTAACTTTCCCCAAGCTCTGCCTTCTCAGTGCATTCATTTGTATTTACACAGTGTATCGGGCACGGTGCTCTGTAGTGTTTCAGCCCAGCGCTAAACATCACAATGATCTTGGGATTATGAAAACTCTTAGAAAAGAGATTTAATTGAGAAGATCAGTGCTATGTTTTAAGTTTCTCCAAGCGTAGGGGTGAAGAGTGGGGAGAGGTTATCTGGGATGGGTGACATTACTCATCTCTGGATACTCTGGCAGGGAGCATGGATGGATTTGGTGACCGGGTAGTCCTGTCTGACCCAAGAAGAAGTTGCTCTCTGCTCGCATGCAACGATGACCCTCTTCAGCCATCGTAGCTATGGGCTGAGAACAGGTAAAACTCCTTAATCCTGCAGCATCTGGAAGCCCCACTCAGTTCATACCTTTGCTTGATGGTTCCTGGCTAAACTTTTTGCATTCCCAGCTTGTTCCCTACCCCTCTCCTGTGGCCATGCTGGACTCAGGGTAGTGGGGCAGGTGCCTCTTTGGTCCGTCCTAGCAAAGCCTCTCACCTTCTTAAAACCTTTCTCCTCAAATTTCTTTATCCCAAAATTTTCACCTCAAATGATCTTTACCCATTTCGGTTCACTGACTTCTCTGGACGGGCTGCGAGGCAGAGAGGTATCCCACACAGACAGAAACGCCAGCACGGAGGGGTACATGCACTGGCTGACCCAGGAGTACTGTTCATACCACCAAATTTCCAACCATTTTGCACTTTTCAGGAGACGCCAACCAGCAAAGGCAGAGGAAAAGACATCGGTACCATCCATGCAAGGGATGTAGCAAGGTATGCCAAATCCTGAGGCAGAGATGGTGGTTTTGCTCTGTGTTTGTACAGCACTGAGCACAAGTAAGTCCCCTTGGTGACCGCCACACTGTGAATTGTCACAGACCCCTAAAACCCACATTTTCTCCTTGTCTTTGAACACGTTCCTAGACATAGCCCTCCTCAGCTAACAAGAGCAGACCTGCATACTTAGATTTCAAGCTGTTATATACTTAGGAGCCTCTTGTGTCCTTGGATATAAACAGTTTTAGGAACAGAGCCAAATCACACCCCAGGCCACAATTTATTGTGTTTTTTTAAGAAAACGGGAGCATAATTGATCTCCGCACAAGCTCTCCAGAAAAATCAGCTCCATGCGAGCCTTATCTCAGTCCTACTTACAACATCGCAACATAATGGGGGCTATTTATGTCCCTGCCTCCTCTAAAATAAAACACATTCTTTAAGCCATTTGCAAGCGAGATCATCTCTGTTTCTTCAGCAAATGTATAAATAATGATAATGCAGCCAGAAACATGCTTTATAACTAGGTCTTTGGCAGCATGGGGAGTTGCATCAGTCTGTGCAGATGTTCAACCTCTGTGGACAGGCACATGGTGCCTCTTCTTTATAGTCCAAAAACCTTTTGCAAACAGAGAGGAGATATTTGTATTCCTGCCCTGGCTCAGCCTCTCGGGAGGCATCGGTCCCCCAGAAACACAAATGGATCTTTTTCATTTCTCTTTATATCCCACTACAGATCGCCACCTGACTCTCCGGAGGTGCCAACCACTTCCAGTCCCCTTTGAATCGAGCATGCAGCCATCCTCTGCCTCGCACCACCATTTGCAGCTCAGCACCGGGCAGGATTGCTCACTTGCAGAGTGCAGGCAGCGGAGGACTGGCTTTTCATGGCGGGGATGGGGTCCAGCGCACAAAGGGCAGGAAAACACAATTACCAGCACTTGCATTTCACACAGCCTAGTAAGTGCCCCTCTCCCAACAGAGCTGTGCAGCAGCAGAGGGGAGATGTTGAAAGCCCAGAGTAGACATGTGGGTGCTCCGGCACCTTGTTTCAGCATTCAGGGCTCTCAAGGTGCTTAAATTAAAATGCAACATGTAAAAATTTTCAAGTTTTCCCTTCTCGTAACAACATATATATTTTCACCGAGACATCACAGAGTCCTTAATATTTGTTTCTGTTAATAGATGGAAATCCTGATTTCCCGGGCTGCTCTCAGGTGACCTCGATGCCTGTACACCTTTGCCTGCAGCAGCAGACGTTCTTCCATCGGGCAGCAGTAGGGTAGGAGGAAGGAGGCAGAGACACCACGCGATTTGCCCACAGCCCTGAAACCATATGCACCAGAGACAGGGTTAAACCCAAAGTCCCAAGCTGGGTTTCAGTTTTTTTTAATACTGTCAAATGTTTTTATTGTTTCTTCTGAATTTTGCACTTAGCGTGGAACAGTCTGGTCCCCCAGAGAACATTTAAGATTGCATTTGGCACGTACCAGTTGCCCCCCACCCCACTCATCGGAATAAGGAGCACAGCCCTGCGGGGACTGGCTTTCCCCGCAGCACAGGGATAAATGAGGCAGGATGCAAATTGCCCCTAACTCCTGCACACATGTTACCCTGCACTGCTGCGAACATAAATGCATATTAGCAGTGGAGTTATCAGAAGAAGCACTAACAAGAGGTCTGGGAAGGGATGGATAGAGATATCCCTGATTTAAGTAAGGGAGAGCAGGGGAAATGCATATTCATATGAAGCCTCCTGGGAAAGCGATTTGTAGGAATAATATACATTTTCATAGTGTGGAGAGCAGCCGGCTGACATAACATATTCTGTAATGGATGGCTGAGAAAGCCTCAGAGTCAACAGCTAGCCATAATGCCAAGCCACGGGGGTGTTGTTGGCACCGCTCGGGGAGCGAGCAGAGAAGGGAAGGCACGGGGCCCCTGGGACCACCGCGGAAAGGCAGCAGGGTGCAGGGCAGGTCCTTGCAGCCAGTCGAGCAACCACAAAGGCACCGCACATCTCAGGCTGCCACCCGCTGCTCTTGTCTAGGTGAAAATGCACATGGACACTGTTCTGTGACTGAGATGGACCTTCTCCAAGGTACGTGACCCATGTCAGGATAGAGACGCACTTTGGTGCAGGCATGGGCTGAAAGTTTAAGCTAGAGAGTTGCAGGATGGGGGAAATGAGACCCAGTGTCCTCAGTGATAAATGCATTTTAGCTTTGGATTCAGATTTCGCTCGTTTCTTTCAGCACCAATTACAGATTGTGCAGAAGTTGTCCGCCAGTGGTGGAGTGTTGGGTTTTGGGGAACAAACATCAAACTGTGGTACGGATGGACCTAAACTACAAAGAAGCTCCAGGCAGACCAGCATTAATGCCAACTCTTTGGTGTTAAACAGGATAGTGCATGCAGATGCATCTTTAATGATGGGCAGAAAAAACCTGGAATTAAACAATGACCCCCACATTGATAGAACTGGAAATACCCTGAGACTTCCTGCCCTGGTTGTGTGGGCGAGAAACACACGCTGGTCGGAAGGTCGTAGCAGGAGATTCATTCACAAGGACCAACAAGAGCCGGATGTCCGTGCCCAGGGACATCCTTTTGTCCGAGTGCATTGCAGGCTGGCACATTTTTCCTTGCTGTTGTTGATCCCCTAGGAAGCAAAAGCCCTTCGTCCCTTTTGGGGTGCACGGTATCAAGAGGCTGAGCTCCGCAGTGACACCAGCCACGGTGATCGCTGCAGCTGTGGGTCTTACACACACACACACACGTGTACGAGTCCCAGTTACTGCCTTTGTTATTTATTCTCTGTGTGAATAAAAGCCACCCTGTGTCTTGGTTTGGTTTTCTAGTATTCCCTCCCTCCCCTGTGCCTGAAACACTCACCGGCCGCAGCAGCAAGTGCAACAAATGGTGTTTCTTCAGTACAAAGATGGGAGCCCCTGCTTCTAAATGAACTCGGCAGAAAAACAAGCAGGAACAACCCGATGTGTCAGCCTGCTTTTACGAATCCAGCCCGCGGAGCGCAATTAAGAACAAGATCACTCAGCAGTGCCTTTCCAAACCCTCTTGCATTGCTCTCCCCCGCCTGGCAGGAGGGAAGGGAAAACATCAGCCTTCTCTGGTGCAGCTCTTGATCGTGAACTAATGCACAGCTCAGAGCCAAGACGAGGGAGCTGAACCAAATCTGATTAATTAGAGTATCCAGACAGGCAGAATCCTTCCTATGCTCCTCGCAACACAGCAACAGAGGTTATATTTTACCTTCACTGAACAGAGAAGGAAGAACCAATATCCTCCGGGGACGGTTCTGACACCTGCGCCACCACAGTGGTGCTCGGTTCAGAAGCGGTGCTGGCAGCGCGTGGGCAAGGGAAGGCTCACAGGGATGCTGCTGGCTTTCAGATGCTGGGCATGGAATAAAGTACAGAATATACAAGTCCTGCTTCAGGCAGGAGCTCAGATCCACTGTCAGAGCGAGCAGAAGCTACTGTCCGTTTGCTGCCAAGTGATCTGCAGGAGACAGATCTGAAGGACTTTCTGGCTTAGCATCTCACGGACAGCAATCACATCACGAAAGCCAGCTCCGTGGGGAGAGCAGAGACCGTGGATGACGGCTGAGCAAGACGTTGCCACTACATCAAGGCCACCAGGGGCTTCAAACCAACCAGGATCTCATGGTACTGCGGCACTCAGCACTGCTACAACTGCCACCGCTCTACATTGGGCAACCAGAGAAAACCTCCCCCATTCATATGGGGCCAACTGCCCCATGTAACAGCTACTATAGCCTAGTGACACACTCCCATTCATTCCGCTAATCCTGGATTTGGACCCCAGAAGCAGATTTCACAGGAGCTGTGCTGGACATGGAGCACCACCGCGGCTCTCTGCAGTGGCAGAGATGGAGTCTCCTTTACAATGTTTGCCACATAGGGAATCCTAAATAGCCTATTTAGGCTCGCATTCACACTCGCAAACTGAGCAGTGCTCAGGCATGGGACTGTGCCCTTGAATAGGACTGTGCCCTTGAATAGGACTGTGTAAACTGCTAAACTACTAAGATGGCCCCCATAGTGTTCCCAGCAAACATTTGGGTTGCCACCAAAGAGATGTCCCTGTTTCAGCAGGCTCTTGTCTTGAGCTATTCTCAAGATGTGCCCAAGTGTCACCTGGGACAGCACTTGTTGGCACAGGCCAGGATCCTGCCAGGGAGCACACTGACCATTTTAAAGTCTACTCATTGACAGCTCAAGTAATGCCTTGTCCTTGTCCTTGTCCTTGTCCCTGTCCCGTTTGCCCGTGTAGATGAAGCTTGGAAAGGCAGATGGAAGACAGACAACTGGCCCCTACCGCTACCCCTCTCCGGAGTGATTTACAAACTATTTGCAGCCACTGTGGGTGCATCCACACCTTCCAGTGAGTTTAATACAGCAGCCCGTCTCTAACCACCAGGAACAAGCCAGCACAGTGGCCCAGGAACAAAGCAGGTAAAGAACAATAGGAATTCATTAAGCAGCACAGCATGCTCCCGCGCCCGAGTGCTTGGCTGTGATTTCATTCCATTCCTAAGGTTTGCGGAGCTATTAGGAGATAATTTGGTCATGTGGTAGGAGAAGCGACTAACTCAGCTCTGAGGCTGTTGATTTCTTTTGGAGGTTTTTCTCTTTTATTCCTCCCAGCCTTTTCTGATTTCTTTCAAGCTCTTTCGACAAACCTGTGTTAATTTCTTAACTCACATTTGTCGACTTCGTTTATCCTCGGCCTTGGCATGATGCCATAAAGCCGTGAACAGTGTGGATGGGATGGGACAACTCCCAGGAGTCTCCCAAGTGGACTGGAAAATTCAGATTATTGCAGCCCAACCTGAAAGGAGTTCAATTCCTAGAAAATGCTGAATGCACCAAACCTGAGGTACCCAGAGTTTTTCATTGCTTTTGAAAATTTTAATGTTCAGAACGGTGCTGCTTGTGGCCGGCTAATTCTATCACGAAATTGTCCATTTTTATAATGCTTTCTCAGGGTTTCTAGTCTGAGAAATTTAGTTAGCAAACTTGCTTTAGACTTTTTCTTCATATTCTTCAAAGAGCAGCTCAAACATGGAATAAATCATAGATCTGAAGGGCTGCTTAACCAGTTCTTAAAAACTTCCAGGGCTGGCAGTTCCTTAACTGCTCTCAAGCAGCTTGAGTATCATCCTTTAAAGCAAAACCTATTCCTCTTCGAAATCACAAATTACCACAGAATTGTTCTCCATTTCAAACTTAATATAACACTTAGGTAACTGTGAAATCAGACAGCGGTCGTTGTGTGCAAGCTATGAACTTCTTAATGATGCCTGTAGCTAAAATGGCTTCTATGATATTTATTGTGAAGGTCTTTTGGACAACTGGACAACACAAGCAGCGTTCAGCTGCCAAAAGCCGGAAAACAGTGGTGAGAATAGGTATCTTGGCCTGAATTTCCTTGCTCTGCTCTGCGGAGTGGTACACAGCAGCTGGCAGCTGCTTTATGAAGTGGGGGAATTGAGTGGGGTTGAGCAGGGTCCAGAGAGCCATGGGGGCTCCGCAGGGGAAAGCCTGGGCTGGAGGGGACGTAGAGGGGGATGCATCTGGAAACAGCTCCGGCAAGACAGTCAGCGCACGGAGCTGGAAAGCGGCTGTGACCACTGTTGCTGCGGGATTAGTCATTTTTGGCTTTGCTCTTTAGAAGACACACTTTAATTTTACCAGGAGATGTGTAACTATCCACTCCTGGGAACATAACAGAGGCTGCAGATGTGCGGCGCGAGGCTGGTCCCACTGCTCACTGCCCAGCCTGCGCTTTCAAACCACTCACCCCTAGCAAACGTTTACAGAAGGCCAAAGCTGTGTGAGCATTTCCCTGCAAATCCCCAGGCTGCGGAGCACTAAAATCCAGCCTTCAGCTTGCTTTCAGCAGCGAACGCTCTTGAAGGGTCTAAAGCATCCCGCGTCCTTCCCGGCGGCCCCGAGCGACGGCCGGTCTCGCTGCAGGCGATGCTCGGTCTCGCTGCTGCGAGCTGTGCTGGCAAGGTTCAGCCTCTTGACTTCCTCTTGCGGTGGAGTTTCTCCTTGTCATCCTGACCCCATTCAGTCCTTGTGTTTAATGAATTCCTGGCACTTTATTAACAAGAGATATCCAAGTGTGATAAAGGCCATTTTACAGTGTTGGATGAGTTGCAAAGAAAAGCAGAATCGAATGCTGTCATCAAAGAGATGCTAAGCTACAGATTATAAGAAATCTTTACATAGCAGCAAAGAGCATCTTAAGGCGCAGAAATGGGACTTGGCAGATTGGGAGTCGTGTCCTTGTTCTGTCGGGGACAACCTGTATGACTTTGCTGAGCACGCAAAGGGTCTAATCCTGTGAAGTGTGTGACCCTTTTCTATTGATCCGGCAAAACTCAGCAGCACCTGACACCCCGAGCGTGCCAGGAGGGTTTACTGAGCAGAGATCAGAGTCCTGACTGCTTTGAAGGATTCAGCCCTTTTGTCTCTCCATTCCACATCTGCCATAGCACATCTGCAGGGGACAAACCTCAATGCTTTCCTGTGCAGATCCGAGAGGACCTCTGCCTGTCTGTCAGCCCATCTCACAGCCACTGCCGGAGTCATTCCTGATGCCCTTGTGAGCCGGTTAACACCACTAGAGAAACCAAGGGACAGGGCAGACTTGCCCAGAGCGCAGGAAGTGGCTGATTTAGCTGTGAACTGATCTCCATCCCCCAGTTTTGCCATCCCATCACCCCAAAACACCAGACTGTCACACCTCAATACTTGCAGGGAAGAGTCCGAGCTCAGTCACCACCTGGCTAGCGGAGTCAGCAACTGCTGCAAACCTGGGGCCTGTCAAGAAGCAAACGGGACACGTCACCCGTCACCGCGCCGGGAAAACCGCGGGCACCCGGGGTGAGGCAGCGGGAGCGCGGGGTGGGCTGAGCTCTCCCAGACACTTTTCATTTTGTTTGTATGAAATGTATTCAAGTATTTTCCTTCTGGTACAGAGCTGACGAGTCATGGCTTTGCTGCGTTAATGAATTGTAACAGGCAGTGCCCACTCCAGCTTTATCCTTGCCGTATCCACCTGCATTGTCTGCTCCGTGATGGGTGTTTCTGCTACGGCTCTCATCCGAGCTGTCTTTTTCACTCCAGCCTTTTCCTGCTGCGTTGTCTTTTCCACACTGCATTCGCTAATGGGAAATATTCCTCCTTTGCATTTCTAAAGGCCCTTTCATCCAGGGATCCCGGTGCACCCAGCATCCTCAATGCCCCTGTGAAGCAGACAGCATAATTCACACACGCACACGACTGAAGCACTGGGGAGCTAAAGGGATGCAGCCAAGATCAGGAGATGCAACAGCAGCGAGGGTATGAAGCATTAGCGTGGGGCAGATTTCGAGCTCATTAACCCCCTCACAGAGGGGCTGTGTGTCAGCTTGGGCACTGCAAGGACCAGGAGTGCTGCTGGCAAACTGGTCCCAGGCTGGGCTGTGCCCACGGATGCATCAGGCTGGGCTAGTTGGGGCTTGGCACATCCCACTCCCCCACAGAGAATAAATGTGCCCCGAGGTTTACTCCGCGGCTGCAAGTTTGAGCTCGAATTTCAATCCTGAGAGATGCCTTGGTGATGTAGGGCCTGAAATCCCCCCCCAGTTTTCCCAGAAGATAAGCTTTTCAGGGACTGAGTGACATCATGATTGGTGCTACTGAAAAGGAGGTGGAGGAACCTGCTGGAGCAAATCCTTAACATTGTGTTGCTGCAGTCCCTCCTGCCACACAACCAGCTGGCGTCTCCACCTACCACACAAATCCTTCAGTACAGGAATGGACTTTTGGGTTGTCTTTCCCCCCCCCCCACTTATAAGCCAGAGCAATGTGCAAAGGTTAAGTCATGGCTGGAGTTCAGCCCTTCTTAGAATGGTGAGAAGACACAGGAAAACAAAGGTTTATTGCTAAAGAAGGAGAGAGGGGAGGTTGAAATATCTTTCTTTGTTTTTCTTTGTTTCTAATGAGAAAGTCTGCTGAAGCTCAGCCTCGCCAGCACGGGGACTCGCAGCGTCCAGGCCAGCAGGGACATGGTGGAGGACTGGAGAAGGCAAATATAACGTCTGAGTTTGACAGACCCACAGCCTAGAAGCACAGACAGGCTGATTTCCATACCCCGAAAGACCCTCAAACAAATCATTAAACAGTTTCTAAGCACCTGGAGGATAATAAAGTGATAAAAAACAGCCAACAGTGAATTTGTTAAGAACAAATCTTGTCGAACAAATCTTGGCAAACCAATCTAATTTCTTTCTCTGACAGAGTAACTGGTGTTTTGTATAACGGGCGGGGGGCTTTAGATGTGATATATCTTGACTTCAGCAAAGCTTTTGACACAGTCTCACACAACATCCTAAATAAATACAGTTTAGGGGAAACCCCCGTGAGGCAGATGCAAAATTGGTGGGCAAATTGTACTCAAAGAGTATTTATTCACATTTGGTTGTCAAAATAGGGAGGATTTCTCATCTGGGGTCCCGTAGGAAACTGGTCCAAGTCCAAAGACTTCTCTTGAAAACCACAATGATAGCAAAGATAATACACTTTAAAATTACTGTGTGTGATCCAAAAAGGGGAGCTAAGCTTGGGAAGTACAGGGTTAGAATTCAGAATGAAAAGGATGCTAGCAAAAGAGTCTGAAATAAATAAAGGTGAAATTTAGATTTTTTTAAAAAGTTTGCATTAAGTAGAAAGAAACCAAACACAGAGAGACAAGACGGGGTAAACACCAGGCAGCGGCACAGCAGAGAAGGGACACACGCGGGCTCTCTCTCTCTTTTCTCTAACTGTTTATTAGCCGAGGACATAGCTATAGCCTGCACTGGGGTCCCTCTTGCCAACACTAGTGAAAGAGCAGGTCGTCGGTTTACTCCAAGTGTCACATGGGAGTCGAGGAAGACGCAACTGGAACATCCCCAACAATGACCAGGTGAGCATTAGGGGATGTTTCTAAAATAAGGATGGCTACCTCTGAATGGGGTTATCTGAGGAGACAGGGAAGTTTCAGATAGCAGGGACAGACAGACTGACATCCTCCCACAGCCCAGCAGGGTGGGCTGGTCTCCGTGATACCCTGAAGCCACTTCCAGCCATTCATTTCTTTATCCTCTTCATCTTCCAGACCAAGTGTCTTGCAAGACTACAAGGACCACCCCAGCATACCCTGCCTTCCCCTACTAACTAGTATTTTAGCCACGCTCACACTTCAGTCATGCTGTGTAGATGTGTTGCATTGATGCATTAAGGGAGGATACGACTTGAGCTGCCTCGGAAGACAGTGGGTAGTTTTTCAAGATGATCCTTGCTGCCCTCTTTGCTGTAAGCAGACAGGCTTACATGATTACACTGTCAAGGCACAGTGGCCTCCTTTCTGCGGAACAAGAGGGGTCATTTTGCCAGTCAAACCATGTTGACATCAAAACCCAGTGCAGGGGCGTGTGTAGGGGACAGGCAGGGAGGGTCCAGCAAGCGGCTCCTTGGGGAGCATCCTTGTGCATACCAGGGACACCCACTCCGACAGCTCCATTCCTAGGAGCATCCCGCATACCCACCCCACTGGCCAGAAAAGAGGCAACCTTGGAGGGGAGTCTGACAGCCAAAGAGGAGGGACATGACCTGCTCGAAGGACAGCCCAGTGTCCCCCCTCTAGCTCAGGGCTTACAGGGGCCAAACAAGAGCCTTCTGCACCACATTTAGGGGACAGTTTCCCAGCCGGAGACCACAGCAGTTTGTCACCACTCAAGAGTTCAGATTTGGTCCCTGTGTTTTCCCGTGCTGATGCATTTGGATGTTAGAAACACATTAAAAATGCAAACAGAGGCAGATCCCGGAGAAGCTGAATGTCATCCCTCTATGTCTTTCTTTAAAATCAAATTCAGCTTCTTTTTAATGTCCTCCTTGGGCTGGGGCTTAACAATAATTTTCACTTGTATAAATACACTCACAAGGTGTGTACATATATTTCTGCCTTTCCAACAGGAAATAAAAAGTCATCAATAAAACATATTATTTTTACAACTACAGCAATAACACGAGCAGCGACAGCAGGCACCAAAAAAGACCGTCTCTCTGGGGCTTTGGCAGAGCGCGGGTGCTGCATTTAGCCCTGTACGGTATTAGCTCTGGGAGATAAAGCATCCTGCCTGAAATACCAGCCTGAAGAACAGGAACTGTAGCATCCCTGTAAATGATGGCATCCTTGTGCCATCATTTTCACAAAGTGCCCGGGATGGAGCATGACATGGATGTTTCAGCCAGTCCCTAGGTCTGAGCTGTGTGTTTCAATCAGCCTGGCAAGTCCTGCCTGGGGAGCTGTGGAGGAGAGCAAACAGCACGGGAGAGGATAACCCCTGCTCCCTCCAGCTGAGCTGGACGACAGCGTTTCAACAGCAGAGGATTAACAAGCTCCCCCTCCCGCTTCGGTCGGTGGAGAATTGTAAGTACCCACGCAGCTGACGCTCAGGCTGTTTCCCATCCAGAAAGGGGCACCGAGGTCCTCTCGACGTTGATGTGGTGCAACGGTTGCTCTCGGGTCTGATCTCTGGCAGGTGGCACAGAGCACCGGCTGCTGGCTCTCTGCTACAAAAATAGCTGATGCACGCATGCCTTCTGTGCATTCAAATCCAAATTTCCAGGGAGGAGAGGAACAGGCTGGGTCACGCTGTCAGAGCAAAGATCAGCTTTTACATCTGTGAGGATCTACTCCAGTCTCCTCCTCCTCTATACATTAAATTTTTCCCTGCATTACATTGGTGAGTGTTGGCATACAGAGCTGGGAACCAGATGGGCTCCTTGCCCTTAAGGTAGGTCTGGAGACTGCTCCCCAGCACAGCTGAGAGAGAGGATTTGTGTGTCGAGAGCTCTTGAGACCCCAAGCCCCTCACGCTCCTGCAGATCTCCTGCATGACCAAGGGTAAGTCACCTTTGGACTTGTGCGGACGGAGCTGGGCTCCTTTGCTCATGTTGATTTTGGTCACTGTGAAGCATTTTGGATGCCTCATTGCCCCATCTCACGAGGACTGGGGCGATGCTACGGCTTTTCCCTCACTCTTCCCTCCCATCAGTTACCAGATTTAATGTGATGTTGCACAGCAAAAAAAAATGCCCTTTCTGCTACACAGAATCATAGAATCATAGAATGTTTTGGGTTGGAAAGGACCTTTAAAGGCCATCTACCCCAACCCCCTGCCGTGAGCAGGGACATCTTCAACTAGACCAGGTTGCTCAGAGCCCCGTCCAACCTGGCCTGGAATGTTTCCAGGGATGGGGCATCAACCACCTCTCTGGGCAACCTGGGCCAGTGTCTCACCACCCTCATAAAAAAAATCTTCCTTATATCTTGTCCAAATCTACCCTCTTTCAGTTTAAAGCCATTGCCCCTTGTCCTATCGCAACAGGCCCTCTTTGCATGTAGAAAAGAGGGACAAAGTCCTGCTCAAGCTGAGATCTTGGGAACAAAGACCTTTTTCTCCTGCTGATCCCTGCAGCCCCAGCAGGCCCTGATCTTCATTAGGACTCCAGCTTCTGGCGTAATTGAGTTACAGCCTAATGTACTGAATGCAGGATACTGGACTCCAGTTCAAGTGGAATACATCGTAATGCATTAAGCATTTCTCTTCAGATAAATAACTGAAGAAGATGTGTTTCCATTATTCGTGCATGCCCTCATACAGAAATGGCAGAAGGCCTAGGAGAGGATTACATTCTTTTTTAATTCAATAAACAAACATATAATGATATCTTCTGGGAACAATCCTGCAGAAAAGAGCAGAGATTTGCCTCCCTGCTCCTAAACTCCAATGCTGGTGAAAAAAAAAACCAAACCAAAAAAAAAACCAACAGAAAAAGGCTCTTTTTTGTCCAGGCTTCAAGAAGAGAGCTTTATCCTCACTCTCCTCCTGAGCAGCAGCTCTGGGTTAAGCCCAGCGCTCCCACTGATCTGGGATCCTCCACTTGGGTCCAAATGCCTTTGCTCCAAGGACAGAGCAGAAGATCCCCATTTGAATGTGGTCCCCCCCCCCAGCTCTGGGCAGGCTGTATTTACAGCGGAGCAGTCCGTGGTTAGGATCACAAAGAGGCAATAGGGGCCGATTCCTTCACCAGGAGAATTTAATTAAGCCTGCTGCTTAAATATGCAACTCTAAACACTCTAAATATAGGTTGTGCTTTATGGAGGGAGAAGAGGCAGATAGATCCTTTATTGAGATACAAAGCAGAGATTTCAGCAGCAGAGCTTCTGAAGCAGCAATACATCCAGCTGCCAGGGGCACCTCTTAAACCAACTGCTGCTTGGTGGGAGGGAACAACACAGTCACCGCTATCGTCTTCCTTGTGTCCAGTTATATTCATGAGCATCTGTCCCTTGTCTCTGCAGGAAAAGGCCAGGCTAGCCTCAGGAAGGAAGGGAAAATGTGATGCTCGCATGGGAAATTGTGTGATATTTCAGTTTAAACCTCCTGGTTTTGGGGTCTCCTGGAGAAAAGCCACACAGCGTGCTCTTGGGCTGCCCTTGCCTGTTTCATAGAGGAGCTGCTGGTGAAACGGCCTTGAGGGGACTGCTGAGATCCTGCCTGCCCGCACCAGCAAGGGGTGCTTGTGACCCCCGTAGCGCTGCCAGCAGAGCACTTACAGCTGAATGACAAAGGTAAGGGAATTGCAGTCTCTGGGGGGGTTCCCACATGCTTTCAAATCCTGCCAAAGGTGACAGCAGCAGCACTGCCACCACTTTGGAAGCCCTCCTCTCTCATCCCAGTGCACCGGGGGCAGAGGGATGTCAGCACTGCAGAGGGGAAGAAGAGCGCTGGACTCAGCAGACTCAGGCTCTTCTATGGCAAACCCCCTTGTTATTTCCTTTAAATTTCTCACCATAATAAAGTAACTCAATTCAACAGAAGACTAATTCATAGAAATTCACCAGCACTAGTGAAAAGGCTTAGCTGGGCACGGCGCATTACATTCATGGGATGATAGCTGGCCACCAACTCATCTGTATTAAAACAGGGTCCATACACTTGATACACTCATTGAAAATGTAAACTATTTAGAGAAGTCCTCCAGGAATTTACAGCTCAAATTTATGGGTGTAATTAGGTGTTTGGTACCCTGCTGAAGGGAGCAGGGAGTCTAAGCTGTTTAGGTGGTTCACAAGCCATGCCATCACCCTCAGGTGCCAACCAAGAACTGAACCGGGCAGTGGCCAAAGGACTTCTCTGAGGCCATCAGGAGAGTCTGTGGCACAGCACGAGCTTTTGACCACGTTAACCTACTTTGAAGGTTTGTGCTTTCACACAACTAGCCTGTCTCTGAGCACAGCTGCAGCCTTTGCTGATAGCTCATTTAGGAGCAGTAATTTTCCCAGCAAACAACAGACAGATGTATTTTCCTTGCTGTTATGATCACACTTGTAGGTGACAGTAATAAAACAGCCATAGTCGTATTTCAGCTGGCTGAGAATCAGGAGAAAGTACCTGAAATGAAGCATTTCTGCCTCCTGTTCAAGCCTTCTAGAAAGATGTTCCAGGTAAGACAACAGCTAATTCCCCCATCTGGCAGAGCCTTTGCTGACAGACAGGCTGGCCCTTTCCAAACCACCCCCTCAACAAGAAAAACTCGCTGCAGTGCTAAACTGGAGGCCACGGCAGAGCGATGGGTTTCAGTGCCTGTAAGGTTTCTTCAGGCTGTTGTGCTGAAGGTAGACAAACCGGTGGCATCATCGCATTGATAGAAATTAATTTTATACAAAACCTTAGCATTCCTCTGACAGGGATGATGGCAGCAAGGATGAAAGCTGGAGCTGTGCTACCTGGGTTATGTTAGGATTAGCAAAAGGTGGAGTAGCAATAACCCGTGGTAACAGATAGGAAGACTCCTTAGCCCACTGCTGAGAGGCTGAGAGATGGCAAAGCCAACCTTCACACTCCCTGCAGCACATCAAAACAGGCTCAAGGTCCCCATCCTTACCTCCCAGGCAATCCGAGTAGCAAACCCGCTAACGTCTGGGATGATGAATGTGGCTGACAGATGAACTCCTTGGCCCCACCAGTAAAGGCAGAGCTTATCTGAGAGGGAAACAAGTTTCTCAGGGGAAGACAGGCTGAAAAACAAGCTCTCTGTCAACATGGGACCAATGCAGACTGCCCTCGACCCCAGTCCAAGGGCAAGAGACATTTACCCAACACACCTTGTATACCCCAAAGGTAGTGCAATCACTACAGCTCAAATAAGCAGCACAAAAGGCAACTCATAAAAAATGAAAAATAAAACTAACTTAAAAATGCCTGGCGAACAGCTCTGGAGAGGCTTTACACGCTCCTTACCAGGGAAAAGATGAAGAAACTTCTTATGGCACTGAAGTTGTCTCTTTTTTTTTGCCTTTCACAAATAATAAATCCTGCAAAGGAATGATTTTGGGAGAGGAGCAGTTTCCCTAAAGCCTGGAGTTGTTCACTGAACGATTGTGTCGTTTCCAAAACTTGAAGTGGTAAATGGAGAAGTAGAGCAAAAATGCGTGAAGCTGCAGCCGTGTCCTGGCAGGGCAGGGAGGGCCACACGGTTGGCGCTTCGGGCTACCAGGGATCTTGCCCACCATCACCAAGGACAGGCCACCCGTCCCGCAGTGCATCCTCATGACCAAAGGAGTTCTAAAGCAGCTGAAACAGTGACAGCTTTCAAAAAGGGGGAAGGAAACCCTCCCCGTAATCCTCCAGCTAAGCTGTTGCATCCAACCATTTTAGCAAAGGCCGTCTCCGTGCCATCTGCTAGACTGCAGCTAAATCTGTGCCCCAAACACGCCCCTTCACTTAGTCCTCTGAGAGGATTCGGGAACCAGAAGAGGACTGAGAGGAGAAAAACACTTCTGGTGCAAACCTGCAACCTTTCACCTTACCCCGAATGATGCTTGACAACATTTTAAAATAGGTTTATCTGTGAAACCGGGCACGTTTGGAGCAACATCTCAGGCAGAACAGACTCCTCCTTTCTCTCTTTCTCGACCCTTTATCTCTGCTGGCTGATGCTGTAGACGGATCTGAGCGAGCTCTGGTTGCTTCCTCCCTTTCTCAGGCTCTTGTGGCATTCGTAAGAAAGATTCAGTCTGTTCCCAGAGAACAACTTGCCCAAAGGAAAGCTGCTGGCAGTGGCAGCCAGGAGACGCCTCCATCTGCCTGCCAGAGCCTGCATAGGAAACCTGTGTAGCAAAATACAAGATGTGAGTCAGGAGAACTGTTCCTAGAGGAGCATCATGGTGCTTTAAGAGTGCCTTTGCTCTGATGTGAGTTATAGAAAAAAATCCAGAAAAGAAGAGCAGGGATGCCTCAGTCCCGAAACAAGGCAGGTCTCAGCACCCAAAGGCATCGACAATCCCCAAAGCAGGACCTGCTCAGGATGGAGAATCCAACAGGAGGTTAAAAAAGCTCAAGGCTTGTGGCTTTTGTCTGCTTGTCTTTCCTTCCCAAGCTTCCCCTCATCTGACTGGTGGGATGTTGCGCCTGTAACAGCCCAGGCCCAGTTGCAAAAGACCCAGTCCAGTGAGGGGCTCACAGGCTACGCCTTGGGCTGGATCGTCATTAAAAGCATGTTAAGTTTAAGCCAAAAGTTACCCCAGTTTTCCGAGCAGCTGTGTGTCATGAATGACATTAAGCAATCAGAAGAGCATCTCCACTTTAATAGGAGTAATAGGAGTGTTTTAAAGGTCATATCCCCAGCTCATCATGAGCTCAAGGTTTTGGGTTGGAAACTGAAAAAAATGGTTCTCTGTATTTGACTCTATATCAGTCTCACACATATTACCCATACTTAATGTCATCTATCAGCACAGGGTCATCAAACTCATAACAGCCTCGGTATTACTGGGCAATTTCCCCCTCCTGCTGCAAGTTCTCCCTGTGAATCCCAGCAAAGGTAGGAACAGTACATTTCAGCTGAAAGACAGCGTTTTCCAGCCAAAGCTTAATCTCAGAGCAGGATGCGTAAGAAATAATATCAATAAAAGTACTTTTTTCCCCCTTTCTGCATTATTGAAACAGTAGAGATCATGTTATCAAAATCGACATGACAAATCTGGCCAGAAAGTTGAGACAGGGAGAGAGGAGAAGGAGATTAAAAGGGAGAAAGTCTGGACATATTTTTGCTGAATTTGCTGTACAGGATGCATCAAAGTAAATTGCGATGAGCCCACATCTTCAACACCTTTCAAATTCCACAAGGTCACAACCACCTAGACAGCCAGAAGCCAAATGGACATAAAAAATTTCATTATAAAGCACAAACCAGCTTCTTAGAAAGTCTGGGTTTGCTCCTGAAGTGAACCTGGACTGTGCAATTAGTTTATCAAGCTGAACTCCCTCTGCCTGTGTCACGTCAGGTGCTGATGAGTTCCCTGGCCTGAGTCCTTGCCATGGGGGAGGCAGTGCCCTGGAGGAGCTCTGAAGTCACTGCTTGACAACTTCACAGCCAAAGGTACTTGCCCACGTACCCACAATCAGAGGAACAGAACTTCCCCGCCTTTGGATTATTCATCTTTTTTGTATGTTTTCACCATTTGTTCTTTTGGTTGCTTAATCTTTTACAGAAGAGGTTTCCCTGAATTACTCATCTCCTCTCTCCAGATTCTCATTCTTTGTCTGAATGTTCTTGGCCGTGGTGGCCGGAGCTGGACACCATTTGGAGCAGGTGATTTCACTCACTGCAATGTATTTCCAGTGTTTCTTTCCCTCCCTCTCAGAGCAGAACATGTTACTGAGCATTTCCAAGAGAGAACATCTCTGTCCTGTTTACTCCTCCCTAGGAATCTACTGCAGGATATATGCATTCCTCTGTCTCAGTAAGGATCATCTTAGGTTATGTCAAGAAGACCACGAGGCAGAAGAGGAAGGCTATCGACAAGTAGGATGTCTCCTGCGGAAGGCAAAGGGCTCTATATCCCACTGCTTCATACAGAATCACAGAATCCCAGACTGGTGAGGGTGGGAAGGGCCCTCTGGAGCTCACCCAGTGCCACCCCCTGCCAGAGCAGGGGCACCTCCAGCAGTGGCACAGGACGGCATCCAGGCGGGGTTGGAATGGCTCCAGAGTGGGAGACTCCCCCACCTCTCTGGGCAGCCTGTGCCACTGCTCTGCCGCCCTCACAGGGAAGTTCCTCCTCATGTTAAGATGGAACTTCCTTTGTTCAAGTTTGTGCCCGTTCCCTTTTGTCCTGTCACTGGGCACCACTGGAAAAAGACTGTTCCCATCCCCCTGGCACCCTCCTGGTCAGTGTTTATAAGCATACCTTGTATAGCCATTTGCTCTCCTTGAAAAGAAAATGCAAAATGCTGCCATTGCACAAGCAGTTGGAGCAGCAGCAGGCTGGAAGGAGGCTCAGGCATCCCCATGTAATGAACTGCGGGCTTCTCAGCCCAGTTCTCTGCAGGGTGGGCATACCTCAAACCCACTGTGAGCACCCATCATGAGTTGGCCTCCTTGCAAAGAGCCCCAGCCCTGACCCAAAGTGTCGTGGCATGCTGATCCCAGTCAACAACAGCTATCCCTGTCTAGAGCAACGGAGAAGACCCCACTGCTGAAGGCAACGGTTGCAGCTTCTGCCACTGCTTCCTTGAGTGACTGCAGGACTGCCACCCTAGGACACGTCCTAGGGAGGGCACTGCTGCAGGCCAGGCAAGGAGCGGGGATTTGGGGGCTGCTACTGAATTCTGGCGCTAACGGCAGAGAACAGATCTCAGCATGAGCATCCGAGCAGCGCTTCAAGGGCAGGGCTGCAGAAGGCTTCCAAAAGCACAGCTGACGCAAAGCATCAGGCAGACGGCAGGCCCTGCCCCCACCATCTGCCTGCTCCCTGCCTCCCTGGGCCCGGCAACTTAGGCAGGAGAAACAGCCCATCTTCTGCCGACTGGCACCTTCGGGTGCCAAAAGCATGGCAAGAGGCAACCATGCACAGAGCAGAGCTGGTAACAGCCCGGGCTTCTGGTCCAGCCAGGAGCGTGGAGAGCAGGGGAGCCTCCCGTCCCTCAGCCTCCGCTGAGCTGACTTGTCAGGGGCAGTTACAAACTTAATCTGTCTTTACTGGGGGGGAAAGGAGGTCCAAGACACAGTGAGTTAATCTGGGCATGGAATCATTGCTTTAATTATATCTGCAGAGGGAGCTGAAAGGCTGCTAACGGTCAGCCCTGGCTCAAGCAGCTCTCCTGCACTTCTAGAGCATGTTTGGTGCTTCCAGGATCTGCAAAATCAAGGGCATGCCTAAACCCAGTGACACCAGTAGGTGTCTTCTCCAGCATGCCTCAGACTGGGGAATCCCATCGGCTTTCCACTGATTTCCACACTGAAATCCCATAGAGCCGGGGCTGGACCTGGGAGCCGCAGCACGTGGGACATTTTCCAGTTAAGTCAAGAAGCCCTGCATCCTGTAAGGGAGATGGCAGTGGGAGACAAAGACTGTGGTGTGGAAACCTGCCTGGGCTGCACAGCACATCTGCAGCATGGCCAGGGGTGGAGCCAGGCAACTTGGCATGGCTGGACTTGCTCTTCCCTTGGCATCTGCTTGTGACCGTTGCTGGAGACACAGCTGGATGGGCTTCTGATCCAGTACAGTTGCTTTAATAGTACATCTTGTGCACTTCAAGCAGCACATGTAAGAAGGACCCAGAGGTCAAAATACATTCACGGGACAGCAGAATTTGGGCCTGATGTCTACCTGCCTTTCCCTGAGGAGTTCAACCAACCAGACCCTTACTGATCAACGGATTGGTAACCCCAACCAGCATCAGCCTTCTATTGAGTATATTCCTGACAAACCCCTGGAGCCACTGGTTCAGTTCACAAGCCAGAAACATTACTGTGGGATGCTTCATCCGTCCCACTTGGCCCCAGCTTGATCACCATCACCAGCAGCACAAAATCCCCTCTGCGTCACGCCCACGGCGGGAGTTGTGCTCTGCCAAGTGCTCTCAAGGAAACGTAAGGCAGAAAGCCCCGGAGTTTCTTTAATTTTCTCCCCTGCTCCAGACTGGACAGATTTGTGTCACACTGAAATCCAATTAAGTCAGCCAGCATTGCTAAACCCTCCAAGCCGAACTAATGGATGTCACCGTCTCACTGAGCAGCCCATCAGCTCTCTCCCGCGGTTTCTCCATGGAGACCTGCTCCATGGGGTAGGACAGAGCTGCCATCAGAGCCCACGGCTCACATTCCTCCCCTGCTCCGGGGAAGCACAGCCAAGGATGTGCACCATCATGGGGACACCGTCACCAGGACTGACCCCGAGACCCCTGAAAAAACATTTGAAGTGGGTAATTAGCTTTGATTAAGAGCCTTTTGCTGTGGCAGAGGCTCCTATAATTTGCCTGGACGGGACAGAAAAAGAGTGGAAGGAGCAGATGTTTGGATTTGTTCCTCACAGACAGGGTGGGATTTCTTCCGCTTTTGACTGCCTCATCCTTCTCCCAGGTCCCAAGGCAACAATGCCACAGCACTGCTCGCCTGCATCACCTCCCCATCCCTCCGCAAAGGGCTGCCGGGAGAGGCAGGCGATTGCAAATGAAGCTGAAATGGGCACCGGTTACTGTGAGATGAATAGTCCCACCCTGCCTGCAGTATTAATGCTGCATGCGTTGATAAGGGTCAATAACAACAAAAAGGCCATAGAGCTATGCCAGATGTGGAGGAGCATCCATGGACAGAGCACGGGGTGAGGTTGAGCGATGAGTCCCTCATCCTCCTCTGCTGCTGCCTGCAACAGCGGGAGGGAAACTGAGGCAGTGTCTGTGGCTCTGTGCCACCAAATTTCATGCAACATTGGCAAGTAACTTGTCTGTAAGGCAAGGAAAACCAACCTCATGAAATATTTTGATATCTATAGTTGAAAAGAGCTATTATTTTTATTATTCCCCTATGCTTCCCTTGTGAGGTGCAGCTGTTGGAGTCCTCGATATATTTCCCCGAAATGCAGACAATAAAACAATAGCTGTAAAAGTTAACAGCAAATCCAATTCTGTGGTGCTGCTGGGACCATCCCTGTGAGAGGAGATAATTCAGTCATTTCCCCGCTCTTGCTCCCAAATTGAAATGAATTGATTCCTCCAGCGTCAACTTGTTTATCATGTCTGCAAGCTGTCAATATACAGCAAGTTCCTCAGGTCCTACGGGCTCCTCCTACTTCGAGAAACTTGATCTGTCTTTGAGATAGCCTCATTACAATGGCTAAAATAATTCCTCTGCACAATGTATATATTCAAATCCATCTTTGCACGTGCATCCCAAAACCCAATGCTCCTGGAGGCTTTCTGACCTTGCTCCCAACCAGGTCCCAGCAAGAGACCAGGGCATCCCCCAGGGAACACAGCAAGGCAAAACCCATCAATTAATTGTGGTAAGGACCAGTGGAGTGGTCAGGAAGGGGGAGAGAGAGGGGAAGAGCATGACGTGGAGAAAGATGTGCTCTGCATCACAATACAACGATATCTGCGGGTGTTCCTATTAAGGCGGTTTTGTTCACTTTGTTTTTCCATTTGAGAACATGGACTCACTGATGCTAAAACTTTTCATGGGAGCACACCAGCCTGGAGAGCATCCTCTCGAACAGCCGATAAGCCAATAAGCCAGGACAGTTCCTCCAGCTGTTGGAGAGCCTGGTTCAACCCTCAACGCTGCTCGAGCTGCAGCAGGGATTCAAACGGGTGTTTTCATGCCCTGCTGAGCAAACTATCGATTTGGAATATCAAGTCCATCATGAACAAAACACTTCAAAAGGGTTTTGGGTTCATCCAGAGGCAGAACAGACCCAGGACAGTAGCACATTAAATTAAAGTATAACTGGTAGATATGACCACTGGGCAGATTTGGAAGGGCACGTGATGGCCAGACTCCTGCTGAACTCAGTGGGAGTTGCCGTCTCTCGCTGTGTATTTAACCTCTATTTTGGGAAGGAAGGAAATGTTTGGCATAATGCTCTGAGTGGGCTGCTTATCCCTATCCTTTAGGCTAGGAAAAATGCTTCTCAGTACCACGAATTCGCCTGCAACCTAGTCCCTTCCTGGATACTGAGGAAAGAACAAACCCTGCAATTTTCTCGAGTGACTTTTTAAAATAAGCTTTAGAATGGGGAAAAATAAAATTACCTCAGTTTAAAAACTTGATCATCTTGAGAGCTACATGCTGCCTACTCTGCCTGATGAAAACACTCTAGTCTTCTTCAGCCTTTCTGAATCTTCATGAAAACAGAAAAAAAAAAAAAAGCTTTATAATAATCTAATAGGTTCTTGTAAAAATTTCTCCCTATTCCCATGGTCATAACTCCTCAAAGGGTAAATAATTCAGGTCCCCTGTGCTATCAGGCTTGCAAGGCTTGTCCTCAAAAGCAAGTCTGCTTTCTGCCCACTGCTGATATAGAAGCTTCTCTCCTCCGCGAGGACTTGCTATCTAGAAATACTCCTCTAAAGCTACATTTTCCTTCTTCTCTCCGCTAACAACAAGAAACTGCCCATGGCTAGACTCCTCAGGGCGAGAGACGTGCCTCTGCAGGAGTGTTGGAAGAGGTGATCCCCCCTTGCACCAGTGATTTGGTGGGACAGAGATCTTCCCTGTCTGTCCTGCCCCATCTCCCTCAGCAAACCCAGGCATGCACAACCAGCTCTCCCTGCCGTGCTCATCCCCTCTGCAATGCCAAACCTGCCGTGGGCACCCGCACAGCTTCACCGCCCAGATCTGCCTGCAGTGGGGCTTCCAGCACTACTCCGGACCCGCACTCTGCCCCCGCGCCCCACAGCAGCAGCGGGCACGGCCACTCCGTGGCTCTCGGTGCGGAGATCGCTGCTGCCAAAGCCATGGTGAGGACACTAGGAAAGACCCCAGCGGATGTTTTTCGGATGCCCCATCAGCGCATCCTCATGGGGTGGGCTCGCCAATGGAGATAAAACCCTCAGAAAGCATCTTTATTCCACAGTGAAAGAGACCCCATTCCCTGTTTAATAGAGCCTCTCAGCGCAGTAATTAAATGCAGATCTAATGGCTAAAAGGAAATGCCGAAGTGCCAGGCTTCGCCATTAATAAGAGCTGCCCAGAGGCTGAGGATCCCTGTTAGTAACGACAACCATGGGGCGGGTGCAACACCCTCAGCGTTCCCAGAGCAGGTCCCCAGCAGTACCCTCTGGGACAATCGGTGCCCAGGGTTTACTGACTCCGTGCTGTGCCCCTATTTAAGAAGCACCAGCAGAAAGCTCTCCCTCCACGATAATCACTGCCTCAGGGCATCCAGGAAATACTTCAAACACCTGCCCTTGTTCAGACCGGCAGCCAAGAAAACCTTTATTTACAGGTCCCTATTCCCATATTCCACTGGGAAGCTGCCCTTGGGCACATCATGGCTTCATCTTTGTTTGACTTGCATACTCTTGGCCTAAAGAATAAGAATCTCCTTTTATCTTCTCCCCCATGATACCCATCCAAGGTTTATGAGATACAGTAGCCCCCAGCCTTCCGACTACACCTGGTATTCCTGCCCAGCCTCCCTCCACCCCCATGAAAAGCAGCCAGGACTCTTTGCATAGGCACACATCTTGTGCATCAAGGAGACCCAGCAACCTGGTCAAGGTAGCTCTGTTAAAATGCAAATATCCAGGCAAGGAGATGGGCACTGATGGGAGAAAGGGGCTCAAAGCAGCATCTGGAAACAGCTGGCAGAGGGAGACACCTGCTGATGGGAGCAACCCAGCCAGGTCTGGCTGCCGGTACCAGGGCATTGGGTCAGGTCCATGATCCTTCTGGCCTGCTCCTGGCTCTCAGGGTCACCCAGCGGTGTATAAACAGGGCAATTATGCAATGGTGCTTCTCTTCCAGAATAATTTCAACCCCTAGCATGCATCTTTTAAATACAGTAGTTGTGTTTCTGTGTTTAAGCCCTTCAGTGGATTTTTTCCTCCAGTACCTTATGTGACTGGTTTTGAACTCAAAGAAACTTTCAGGCTCTGCAACATCCTGCAGCGAGGAGTTCCACTGGATAAGTGTTTCTCACAGGATGAACAGCTTCCTGTTGTTTGTCTGAACTTACATCTTGTACTGGAATGGACCTTGAACAACAGTCCCTTGTTCAGCTTCCCCCGTGCTCTGTCCCCTGCCCCAGCTCCTTTTCAATGCACACTTTGCATGGCAACGCCAGAAAAGAGGGTCATGAAGCCCCGTGCCAACACCCCCCTTCTCAGAGCGAAATCCCGTCCGGGACAATGCGTTATTGAGTAGGAATGGGGAGAGGAGGTGATATTCAAACCGCACAGCCCTGCAGCACTTACAAAACCACCCGCAGCTGCCAAGGTTTCCATTTTGCCCGAGGTACGTGCTCTGTCTCCGGCCGGTTGCTTCCCCAGCAGCAGCTACAGCGGTGGAGGATGGAGGATGGAAAAGCTTCAGAAGGTCAAGCGCTGGGTTGTGCTGCACGAGCCCTGCCGGCAGCGCCCATCCTCAGCTGCAGAGCTGCCCACTCGAGCTCCAGGCTGTTCATTCAGCCAGCTGAAAGGTTATTAAGGCTTTAGCAAAGCTCAGAAATGGATCTGCCAAGCTCTTGATCCAAAAGCTCCGCATACGGCAGTATGAAAGGGTTAGTTAAGCATTGCTGGCCACGAGTAAACAGATACATGGTGGCTGTAGAGCTCACTGGGGCAACGGGATTTTTCTAAACAGGATTTTTCTAAACATGGATCTGCACCAGTTACTCGGAAAAAAAAACCCCACCAAACCCTCTCTTTTGTCCTGCCAGAAAATATTTCCAATGAGCAGAGAACTGGAGGGCTTCGGGGGATCACCGCACCAAGTGCCTCTCGCCACGGGGATGAACAAGGCTCTGCAAAACCACCCAGGTTTTTTGCTCTGGTCCAGCGGACACGAACTGAGGCTGTGGATGCAAAGGCAAAATTGTCTCCATGCTTATTCTTCCGCTGTAAGCCAAGCTTGCAGGAGACGGCAACCCAGCAACACATCCAGGGTCACTTCAGGCTGTTCGGAGAGTGTCGAACGAGGCATCAAGATGATGGTGTGGAGTTCAGGAGCCTGAGCTTGCTGACCCTTCCTCCAGCCACCTGCGGTCCCCAAACGGCCTCACTTCCTTCCCAGTTTTGTCTCTGAGCCGCAGGGACAGGAGCGGAGGGATGCCTGCCACGTGCCCAAGGCTCACGCCACAGCTTGCTTCTCCTCTGTGTCCACAGGCCAAGGGGAACTTCTGTCCCTTGGGGCACCATTTTTCTTGACATTGAGTTCTTTGGGGAGAAAAAAAAAACAACAATGTTTTTTAACTTTTCACAGGTAGATAATTCCAGGTAGTTCAGCAATGTTGGGGTGATTTATTGAAGCTTCACAACAGATGTACCATGGAAGTTACGCGAGTCATGGCTGTGTGTATTCGCATAAGTCCATAATAAAAGGGATTTTAAAAGAATCAAGACAAAGTGATTGATGGTTGAAACAAACATTACCATGCTATTGAAAGGAAATGTCTTAAGCAAGGCTGATCTTTCCCTCTCAAAGTTTTCGGGAAAGTTGTGTTTCCTCTTAAAACCTAAGTTTGTTTTTGGCCAGCTCAACTGACACCTTGCAAGGGCAAGTCCTCAGACTAATGGGGAAAATCTCATTAGTGCACAGACAGGGTGGGGCACAGAGGACGTTGCTCCTGCCACGTGTCACCCCCGAAATGGGCTCGGCCCACGCACCCCTGACACCCAGTGCCGGCTTTCTGTGCGCCGAGGAGGCGGCTATCGACGGCAGGAGGTGCCGGGCTCGCCAGGCTGCTGGTTTTTCCATGCAGCAGATGGCTGCGCCGCGTGGATGGGGTTTGGAAAAATAACCCACGGCTGGATGGATCTCCAGAGAAACTTCTTCCTCAGCGCTTCATTATAAAACTGATAAATAAAAGTAATTGTCGCAGAATTAGATTTCCCATCTCCTCCAACTTCTTAATCACATCAAGATTAATTATTGGCTCTCCTATTGTTTTGCTTTATGGGTTTCAGTTGTTTGTCTGTTCTTTTGGACCTGCTCTAAGATGAGAAAAGGCTTTGAAGCAGCTTAAATGGGAAGATCTAGGCAGCAGTTTTGTTAAAGTTGCTTCCTCTTAACAGTCAGCTTCATTTTCTCATCGGGGCTGGATGTTCTGAAGTCATTTAATTGCAATTTAATCTTCCTACTTTCTCCTCTAATATATTTCAGTGCAGTTCACTGGGTTGTATTTGCCAATTCATTAACAGCCTCTCTGATATTTGACATTTCGCTTTAGGGAAACACAGGTATGTGATCTTTAATATTTTGAGGATTTCATAATGAGATTTAGGGGCTATGGGCTGGGAATTCTGATTTTTTTTAATTTCAATGTTTACTTCAGGGCAACTTTGGGGCATTTTTCTTGAATTTTCTGACGATGTTAAGACCAGGGAGGGGAAGGGAAATCAATGGGAAACAACAGCAATGTTTGTAAGAGAAGAAACATGTAACCTCCTGAGCACACAAGGATTAAAAGTCAGGAGAGATTCCTGGTTCAAAAACCCAAGCCTTTTTCTGGGAATTTTTTTATTGTTGTTGTCATTGTTGTTCTTAAGAAGCAGCCTGGGCTTTGCCCGTGCTCTGCCGGAGGAGTTTCTCTGCCAGGCGGTTTTGCTGCTCGCACAGCCGGCGGTCGGGGAAGGCGTGTGAAGATCCTGCCCACACACGGCACGGCCCTTTGTTCGCACCACTCGCCTCCCCAAAAGCCTGGGCAAAGGCCAGGTGGGGATGCGGCTCCCACCGGTCGGCTTTTACTCTAAAAGCAACGTAACGTTTGCCATGAGTGTAGCTGAGGGATGGATAACCGCCTTTTAATGATGGCTCACCCCTCTCAGCATAACGATGCTGAAATGAACTCCAGTCTTTTCCTGCTTTCCCTTTACTGTTTTGCTTTGAGCTCACTACATCACCTCTTTTCACCTTGCCTATAAAGGAAATCATACAGATCCAAAATGCACATATATGCACATATAACCACAAAAACAGACTTTTAAAGATATTAAAAAAAAAACCAAACCACCTAAAAGCACTTGAGATTTTCTTCTTAATACCCAGGCCTGTTAGCTCTCAAGGATCAGCACTCGGGGCAGAAAGCCTACAGCCTGCACAGACAAAACCCATCAGATCCCAAAGGGAAAGGGCATTAAAGTGGAGTTTGCTGGTGTGACGCGTGGCACCGGCTTCAGCTCCATTTCACGCCTCATTCTCTCTTTGGACAGTGCAGAGCGCTTTGCAGAGAGCTATTGGGGCGTGAGTTATTGCCCACATGCAACAACTCATATTAAGTGATCATTATTAGAAATGCAGAGTCAAATATGCAAAAGTTTGGGAACACCAGAAATTAAGGCTGCCTTTGCCTCCTTAATTAGGCCCCTGGTGGGCACGCATCAACTCCCAGCATTAATCACCGCCCTGCAACGCTCCTGCCTCCGTTGCTATTGCAGCATTTTTTTTAAATTACAAAATATTTATTTTCCTGTTAACCTTTTGCAAAGCACACGTCCCCTTCCCACACAGCAATACCTGCGTGTGCCTCTTTCCCTACAGAAACGCGCCTGTGAGATACCGGCGTGCTTTTTTGGGCAGGAGCCAGCTGGTGAATTAAAACAGCCCCTAAATGCCATCAGCGCAACCGGCACCTGGAAGAGTATTTTGTCTGGCAGGAGGGCTGTTGCATTTATTTGTTCCAAAGCTGTCTCCAGATAAAGAATGCTTAATTTTGCTGTCTCTTCTCGCAAGCAGCATAGAGCAGAGTCTCCCCATATTCCCCATCTGTGCCCTCTGTCCCCAGCCCGTGCCGTGCAGCTCAGCGCAGCTCCCCGAGCACCCACAGCGCCCACCACCCGACCCCCATGAGGCCGCTGTTCGGGCAACCTGTGGCTCTGCCAGTGTTTTTTGGACTGGAGAAACACTTGCAGATCCCAGACGTCCCAGTAAGGGCCCATTAAATAAAAGCAAACTTCCCAGTGTCCTGGTTTTGCTTGCTGGCTACGGCTTGCCCTGCTTAAGCCAAAGGGAGGAAAAAAGCTGGCAAGGTGCAACTATCGTGACTTTGTTCCTTGAGGGGCTGTCAGCGGTGGGAATTTGCCTTCGGGCAGGATTGCAATGAGGTTTATTTGTTTATTAGCTTGAGGGATGAAAGGCAGAGCTGTTCTTGCAAGGACGGTTAAACTCTTCTGTGCGGATCCAGCCACACGGCCAAAGCAGGTTGTGCTAAACTGTGCGCGCTGGTTTTGGCTGTATAAGCCTGGCAGGGAGTGTTGTCTCGTGGTTAGACTGAAGGATCCGGGCCCTTTCTTCAGCTCTATTCACAACACTTAGTTGTAGGAGACCTATAAAGCAGGCATCTTCTCTCTGCTCTGGTTTGAAGCAGTATAATTTTCTTTCTCTGTATGCATTAAGAGGTAAAATTAACTGATGGCTGCAAAGCACTCAGAGAGCCACAGAGAAATGTAGCTCTGAGTAACGTAATAATTAAACTGGCCAGCTAGAGGTTTATAACGGGATCGAACGTGGCCGAGAGGTGACCTGCCACATGGAGAACTCAGATCCTGCAGCCTCTGAGTGGTACCCAGAAGCTGCCCATGATGGGGATGAGGCAGAGACGGAGGGATGGGGGACAGCAGGAGGGTCAGGTCCCACCAGAGGGGCACCCGGACACCATCAGCAATGCCAAACCGCACCAGAGGGAGAAAACAGGAATATTTCTGCGGAAAAAAAAAGGCCACATCAAGGCTGATGAATCATTTCTAAGTATAAATCCAGGTTCTGTGATGGTTTTGGTTCCCTACGTACTCCCCCTCCTTAATAACAGTATATAGTGCTAGCCATATGCATTGGGTTATTGCCTCCGAAATGAAGCTTAACCTAATAACACTGTCAAAAGTGGAAACACTGTTTAGTCATTAATGGAATTCTAATAGCAAAGTCATTAATTGAAACCCAATACCGCTTTTCCATCCCGGTGACTTACTGCAATTGTTTGTGCTGAAGAGGCCCAGACTTGCATCTCCATCTCCTTCCCACATTCGGCAGTGACCGGCACCTGCACCTTTTATCATTTCATGTGTCTTTGGATCAGGGGATTTTCTGCTTGTTATTCGCTCTTAGGAAATTTAACAAGTCTACACAGGCTCTTTAAAGCTAATGTTGCATGAAATGCAGGGATAAACCAAAGCAGACAGCTTCATAAGTACAAACATACTATCAAACTGCTTCCATCACCCAGTCTCTTCCTAATGGTTTTATTATGTAAAATGGTTCCGTCTAGAGAAAACTCACCACTGCCAGCACAGCAGTGCCAAGCAGGTATTTAATTAGTTATTTAGGTATGAAATTTAAATGAAATCACACCGTATCCAAACAAACCCCTAACAAGACTTGTTACCACCTAGTTCCCAGGTGGAGGAAGTTATGAAAATTGCCATTTTTTATTACAAGAAGGATTACTTTACTCCAGAGGCTCTCACCAATAGCAATTAGTGCCAAGAGACCTGTCTATGGATTAGTCCATGGGGAAGACCCCCCTTTATACCCGTGTCACCCCTGGAGAGATCCTATTACGGTTACTGCACATGAAAGGCGTAGAGATGCTGCACCATCAGCCCAGGTCCAGAGACATCATTTGTACTTTGCACTCTCCCCATTTCAAAAAACTATGTCAGTGCAGAACAGCAAATTTCAATGCCATGAAAGTCTCACCCGAACTGAAGGGGCGTCTTCTGAACAGCTGCAATTTAAACTTCACCATCTTGAATTTGGAGTCGGTGAAGTGTGTGAAGTGTGTGACAACTCTTACCGTCACTGATTATCCAAACACACTTGTTCTTTGGCTTTTTTAATTTTTTCTAAGTGTCATTGCAACCTCGCGCTTCATGTTTGTTATTAATGCTGGCTGATGGTGGCTGAAACCCTCCCCTTCATCTCCTGCCTGCTGTGAGCTGTTATCGTGTGCCTGGGTTATAGAAAGGGGGACCCGGGGCAGGTACAAAGGCACCAAGGTTTATCTAACCTCATCTAGGGTGACAGAAATCTTGTTATGATCCCGATCACATGTGGGTCCTCTTTTTTTTCAGAAAACTTTCAATGCCGAAAGAAAAAATACCCACATTTATGACAGGCTGAAGCTCAGCTCTGGACCTTCTTTGCTCCTGTTCTGAGCTCTCCTGCTCTGCCGGGTGATGGTTGCTGGCCTGAGTCTTGCAATTTTTTGAAATAAAACAGAGCAGAAAAATACACATCCATCCCCTCAGAGGAGGGGGACGGACTTGATTAATTTTAGTGAAGCATTACGAGGTCAAAGGTATATTACTGTTAATTCATCTACATATTGACGAGATGTCCAGCATTTTCCAGAGGACCCAGAGCACGACGCATTCAGCATTCAAAAAGCCAAGGTGTGTGCTGTCACAGCCCGTGTCCTTTAATCTTTGGTGTCACTGGGTAATTTCAGCCAAATTTGACGAAGGGGTAAAGGTCTCCAAACTATTAGCATCTTACAGATTGCTTCAGAAAAGGAGAGATCTGGGCACTAAAATAACAGATTCAATTTTACCACCCTGAAAATATAGACATTTACAGTTCTCTCCATATGGAAAAGTCATCTTGGTCCATAGTTTTGTTTCATATAGCATAATACATTGCATAAATCCCCTAACATACCTGATACATCTATAAACTTTCTTGCCAAACGCATTGTGAAAGAGGCCTGCTTGCTCCATATTTAAAGTCTGTTGTATGACACAGCATGCCCTAAATCTGCTTAAAAGACTGTGAAACTTTTCAAGTATGCACACATAACGTTAACATGCCTTAGCACCCCGGGAAGCAGCTCAATAAACTCCCTTGAAGACTAAACCGATGTCTTGAAATATCCGGGGAATTTCCTCGCAGCTTTGCGCCCAGACTTGTTTTGGCTGAGAAAGTGTCAAAGATTGTCGTGTCCTTGTCTTTATAGATTAGATGCTTTTGATCGCCTCTGCTTTCATAAACCGTTTCTTGAGCTGCCAGAAGAGACAGATCTTCTCAGAGGCCCAGGGGATTACGATGAAATCAGAGGAGGTCGTTGTTGTCATCTTAAAGCCTAGAGCCTTTCCGACGCCCCCGGCTCCTGCCGGAGCCCCCCGAGCCCCCCATGACCCTGTAACTCACACGCCGAGCAGAGGAGCTGCCACAAGTCTGCTCCTTCCCATCCTTCTTCACCACTTTTGGCTGAAAATGCTAAAGAAAGGAAGATAAAATCATCTTGCAGATGAAATTGTCTACTGGATCGGAGCAGCGGTCCTTCCAGGCCAGCACCAGTTCCAGCGGTGAGAAGGAGGTGGTGTCTAAGGAGGACATCACCCTAAATCATCACAGAACAAGCCTGGAGAGTGACGGAGGGCTGCTGCGCTTACGTCTTGCATCCTCTGCGCCCATCGCGGTGACAGACGTCGGAGCAGCGGCTCCGCACTGGTGCTGAACGGCCACGCAGAGTGACAAATTAACTCCAATTAGGTCAGGCGGCAAATCAAAGGAGGAGCAGAACCTCCCTTCCGCTCTCCCGTACCTCGGGGAACAGAGCAGGCTTTTGAAAGTGAAGCAGAGCCCAGGGGGTGGGATGGCTCCTGGGGCACGCAGAGCATGGTCCGCTGGGTGATGGGGGGGCTCTCGGCATGGCCGGGGCAGCGGGAGCTGTGTGTTTCCTAAACCAAACCCTAAAGCTCCTGGGTTGCTTACAGGCAGGATTGATGCCCCCATCCACACAAGAGGGCTTCATCGTATGTCTCACTCGTCAATGAGTCCCCGTTGCCAGCAGACACCGTTACGGGGGGGTTATCTACACCTCCCCACCCCAGAGCCAGCTGCACGTCCGCGTTAGGAGAAGCTCTTCTCTCTGTGCTTTTAGTTCTGTTTGGATACACAATATTTTCCTAAATCTCACCTTGTTACTCACACACAAAAAAAAACAACCTTCCCTCCCCCCTCCCTTCTCTGTGAATTTAACATCCAAGTGCTGTTATTAAGGCTCCATTACTTTTACAAAACGCATGACAGATCATCTCAAGGTACTCTGTGAAGTACTATAAATAATTAAACTTCAACTAGACTTGTCAAAATAAATGAGCAGAGCAGACTCTGCTCTGTGGTGCCTTTGATTTTGTTTGTGTGTGTTGCTCCTTTTATTTTGTTATCTGCTAAATTGCAAAAATGCAGTGATGAGAACAAGGAGGCCCCTGCCACCAACCTCGTTATTGTACCACGGGGGTTCACTGCCTGGCCAGGGGGGTTGGGGCCTTCTGCAATGCCCAGTCTTGGACGGTGTTTGGTGGCCGCGTACCTCTTCCCAGCAGTATCGCATCAGGGAGGGAAGCAGTCTCCTCCTGGTAGATGGCTCCTCCCCAGCCACTCTCAAATTATTCATCAGGAATTAATACATTTGACAACTCCAGGCTTCTCTGCATGAGTTATCCACAAAGCAGCGGAGATTATGCTTTTCCCCAAAATTTATTTTCTGATTTCCTAACTGACCATCGACTCAAATTAGCGCAGCAAGGCTGCACGAGGACTTCATCCCAAGTCTGCACCAGGACCGCGTCTGTGCCTTGGCTACGAGTTCAGACCTCCATCCCTCAGCCTGGCTGAGCAATGCACACTTGTGGGGCAGCAGACAGGGAGGACAAAGGAGGTGATACCAGAGCTACACCCCCAAAACACCATCTGGGTGGAGAATTAAGCGGGGGAGACAGATCACTCGTACTTAGGGCTCCCCTCTGCCTGGCCCTGCAGCAGCCTATGGTGGTGTGGATTCAGATGCCCCATGACTCCCACCTGGTTTCAGAGAAAAGCTGTACCCATGTGCAAACACAGTATTTCAGTTTCTGCTCCAACACGCTGCTGTAGAAGCTTCCAGGCCAAACCTGCCCCTGCAGCACATCCCTTTCTACCCATCGTCCTCAGCCCCATCGGAAAGGCTGTGTGCGTGGAGACAACCTAAACCATCATGCTCAGGTTTTAGGTACCTCCGTAGCCCATCGGACAGCTCAGCCAAGCCAGGTAAATTGTGCAACTTTCTCTGATCCGTTCACCATCCCCAAAACAAACCTGTATAGCCCAGCATTAAGCTCAAAACCACTACAGTTCCCAAACAGCCTCCGTAACGGGATTAACTTGAGCAGCTCAATGCCGCCTCCACCCACCTCACTCTGACTCCTGCCTCCTTGCTCTGCAGTTCTTGGTCACACAAAATGGTCCCAACAACCCCCCTTGGATCTCTCTTAGGTGAAGAAAACTGCTGTAAGGGAACAAGTTTGAGGCAGGGAATGAACTGGAGTATCCAGAAAAGGGGTTTTATCTGCTTAATGGCATAAATAGGCTTTTAACATCCAGCAAGACAGCAAAGGATTGTCGCTGCTAACAAAGCTACTAAAAAGAAATCTGCTTTGCCAAGACATGACCAAGAGGTCTGGGTTCTCCTTTCCAATACATTGGACTGCAGCAAGACATCCAATTCATTCAAGATGGTGGTGCAATTCCTCAAACTCCCTGGAGGTTGGTTTTTCTCCTCCTAGAAGACAGCGCCCTTCAACCACTTTCTGTTCATGCACAATTCCCAACCTGAGGCACCATTGCACCGTCATCTGCACCGGGGAGCGTGAATGCCTGTTCCCATCTCGTAAGACCTCACGTCCATATCACGCTGGCGCAAATGCTAATACGCAGTGAGGGATAATGCGGCGCAGGTTTTGCCTTACCAAGCTGGGAGATGCTGGTGCAAAAGCTGCTGACCACCCCCAAGAAAGGCACGTGAGCGTTCCCCACACTGTGTTCAGGGAGAAGAAGGCTCTGCTGAAAAGATCAGCCATTTTCTGTCCGTGCAGCACATGAATGGAAACTTCTGCATGAAAAACCTCCTCTCTGCCCCAAAATCTGCATCTGGTCCGGTGGATTGTGTACCCTGATAAAGGACCTTCCTCCGTGGGTCTGCTCATCCTTCCTACCCTGCAAAGTGGCAGACAGCTCTGGTTTAGGGCTGCAAATTGTAATACCTGCTAATGAAATACCTACTAATAAAACCGATGCGGAGCTGACTACAAGGGGTGTCCTTGGGAAAGGAAAGCAGCCTGTGGGTCATTGATCGGCAGAGGGCATTAAAAAGAGCGTCCAACTGGAAACCTTAATGACACCAGTTCTTGTACGGTCTTGTGCACTGTCCTAAAAGACAGAGAAAAAGGGGGATTTCATGGATGGGACACAGGAGCTGTGGAATTTGCAATAGCAGCATCCCATGGATGGGGTCACAGCTGGGAGGAGTCTTGGAGGCATCGGAGGGGCCTCAGGGAAGTCAAGGCACCAGTGGGTCACCTCTGACCAGCCTCAACAGAGCTGACGGGAGTGATGACACCTCTTATTCCTGTCCCTCTCCTCTCCGGAGAGCTTTTCCTCACCTGAGCTGTTTAAAATAATCCCCTCCTCTTACAGGGCTCAGGTATTCAGAGAAGGACTAAAAGGAAGATCCTAAATCTTCATAAAAATAGGATTTAAGAGAGAATGACTTGAATGCCTTCACCTTAAGAGGTTACTTGAGCCAACGCCAAGAAGCCGGATCCGCAGAAGGGGAGGGTGAAGAGCAGGGATGCAGCTCCTGAGAGCAGACACACAAAGAGGAGATTCAGACTGAGAAGAGATTCAGAGTGATTCATCATTTTTAGGCAGCTTGAAGCACTTCAGTAAGCGACTGAGTTGTCAGAGATGCTGAAATTCCAGCAGCTCTGGCCTGTCTCACACTCTAGCCCTCGCTCGTGCCTGATTTTGAGGTGAAATAGTGGCTCCATAACAGACATAAGGAAATCTGATCAAAACCAGTGAATTTTCCCAGCCATGGGAAATGCAGAGGTGCTCGGAGAGCAGTGCCCCACCTCCGGCTCCAAGCGGAAGATGAACTCCACTTGGGAGATGAACTGTGCTCTGAATGCGAGGCAGCGAGGCAGGTTGTTACACGTTATTAGCATTAATTATCCCACCTCCCCTGCGCAGGCACCTCCACCAGCAATCATCACACATCAGCCAAAGGGCCACCCTTGCTTTTCTCTACCTCTAATTCCGTAATTGGAGGGGAGGAAAGAGGGAAGAAAAATCAGTGCTGAAGTGTAAATCGCTACGCTAATCTTCCTAGCACTAATTGTGTGTTTATTTTGAAAGGAGGGAAGGCTGGTGGGCAGCCGTGGGTAATTACTCTCCATCAGTTCCTCGGTGCACGCAGCTCCTGGGAGGTTACCAGGAGAACTTGGCTGAGCCCCTGCTGCCTCCTGCAAGCAGGGTTAGCGCTCGCAGGTCGTGTTACTCACCCCGCATACACTCAGCCCCTCTCCTCCGATGGGCTCGTGGCCATGGGCATGCGTGGCCATGGGCGTAAGGATCTGCTGGTGCATGGAGCAGGTCAGGGACTGCAGAACTGCCCTGTGCCAGGAGAGCCCAGCCTGTCCCCCTTGGTCAGCCCTGCGCGGAGTCAGTCCCGTACACCAGGGAGAGCAAGGGAAAAGCTGAGTAAAGCACAGAGAAAAGCCCCTTTGTGCCAGCGCACTGAAGGAAAGGTTTGAATACACCAGCCGTATCAAAAGCTCCTTTTAGGATCCAGCTCGCTTAGCTGCCAGTTGGTTTTCAGTCCATTCACATTGCCCTCCTCCGAGCCTCTCCCAGCTATCCCCGAGCAGGACAAAACCAGAGACCTTCCTCGCCGGGGGGGGAGATGCTGTCGCTGGAGTCAGCCCAGCAACGCCACATACAGCATCAGTAAGTCTGAGCATCCCTGGGTGAGGAGAGCCAGATCCCCAGGGGCACCAGGGAGCCGGGGAAAGGCAGCAGCCAGGATTTGCCCCTGTGACTTGTTTCGGTTCAGATGAACAAACAGGCAGGCATCGCCAAGCCCCTTAACATCCTTGATAGCTCCCCCACAATTTATTATAATATTTATTGTCTGTCCCACCTCCTTCCTCCTGCCTAGCATCTACGCATCTAGACTGCCCGCCCTGCGATGGCACAGAAAAATTAGCATTTTCCCTGAGCAGCTCCACCTCTGCTCTCAAGCGCACGGCCCAAAGGCACAAACCACCCCCAGGACAGAACACCCCCCCAGCTGCCTGGCAGAGGGCTTATCTTCCCCGGGGAGGGCCCTGGCGTTGGCCAGGGGCAGGTCCCAGGGGATCACCAGGGTCCCCCTCCAAGCAGGAGGTTCACTCCTGTTTGTTATTGCCGGGGGGGAAAGCAGTGAGGGTCATGGGGAAACCCTTTCCCTCTCCCTCACAGGGTTTCTGCCCGTGCTTTAGGACTGTGCAAGGGGCAGATAAGCATCTGCTCTATTTTTTCCTCCTCTTCATTTTCCTCTGTGGTTGCAGCAATGCTCGCTGAGCCTACAAATATTTCTAAGTTTCAATACTCTCACACGCTAGAGGCTTGTGTTATACCTCAGATTCGGATATCCAGGTTTCTCCATGCCTATTTTATTCATGGCAATTCAATGCTATCAGCAACACATTCGGATTTTACCTTAAATCTCATATTCCCAAGCGAAAGTCCACAGGGAGAAGCACACACTTGGCATGCTCTAAGCAAACAATATCCACACTTTGCAGTTACCCACCTAGAGGAATATGATCTCCTGAAGTACCCTGGTGAGATAAAGTAACCATTTTTCTGTACACTGGTGACCTGAACTCACATTTATTCAGCTTAAATGTGATATCAAGCTCTACAGAGTGACTTTCATGCTAAAAATAATTGCAGTTTTCTAAATGCATTACAGAATTTCTTAGAAGATGGAAGTCCAGGGAGGATTCCCAAAACCAGACTATGAGGCTAAAGAAATGAAAGAATAATTTAGAGCCTTAGAAATAGGACCATTTATTTTTTTTTAATATTGCAAAATTCATAAAATCAATGATTCATGGAAATATTTGCCCAGCCATCAAGTCAGCTTTGTAACAGGGTAAATAATTGAGATGCGTTTATTACATTATTTATTTGAAAATTCACAACATAAATTATTCAAAATCAGCTAATTATCTGAAAACTAAAGGCTAAAGGGAGGCAACACAGTCCATTAGCTACGGCCACCTGATGGAATTTAATTCCCCTTTACCAGGAGCAGGAGGTCAGTTCTGGAAAGCAGCGGGGACGCATGCCTGCCAGAGAGCCGGCTCGGGGCAGCCCCGCAGACACGGTGCCACGTGGCTCCTGCTGATGCTGGTGCCGAAAAGCGTGGTCCAGGTCTTCACAGCATCTTTGCCGAGCATCTTTGAGTCATGGGATGCCCGGTGACACTCTTTCCCTTGGTCCGAGGGCTCCAAGCCTGTGGGAAATAAAGGGTTCAGCCCCACTTTTCCTGCAAAAACAGGTATTGTGGGCTTCCTGAGTGGTTCCTGGGGCAGGAAAGCAGATGAGGAAGGACCTAACCGCAGTCAGCAGGAGAGGACAGGACAGCCCAGAGTCTGCTGTCCTCTCCTGGGGTCAGCTCTGGCTCATCCTCCAGGCAGGGAGACCTGGCTTGGGTCTCTCTCCTGGAGCATTTATGTGCTTCCATCCATCACACCTCCTTCCCGCCTCCAGGTCGTGGAGGAGCAGCCGCTCTTCCACAGGGACCGTGCGCCCCGGTAGCTCACGACCTCTTGCAACTTCATCAAAATAAAACTTCCACAAACACACACATTTTTCTTTATCAGAAAAAAAAAAAAAAAGTGAAGTATGGGTATTTTCCACTTACTTCTGTCAAGACTTTTGCCGTCATTAGCTGAATGCATGTTGCAAAATGCATTTATCACTGTCTAGAAATGTTGACTATGTAAAAATATATTATAAACACACGATTTTTTTCCCTGCCTCTTCTGATGCTAATTTCTGAAAAGCCCAAGCTTCATTATTAAAAGTACAGCCTCTTCCCTTCCTCCCTCCCACCTCCCCCCCTTTTCTAACCTACAAAAAATTCAGCAATCTGACGGATACACGGCTGCTGCTTTCAAACCCTGAACTTCATCAGGAATCCTGGAGTAGGCAGCTTCCTCCTATCAGATCTGCTTTGCAGCTTAGGAGGAGGTTAGTGTCTGGGGTACAGATGCAAACGAGAATTATAATACAAGATTATGCCTCTGTTTTATAAAATAAAACCACACAAGCAAATGAAGACTTATGCAGCTACTTTATATAAAGCATGAATTTCTCATTATGCAGCGCTGCTGTTATAATTGTAGCAGCGACAGCAATTATTCTTAATACATGTTTCTTGGCGTGCAACGGTGAGTAGAGACCTCACCTTAGAGAAAGAGCCGTGCCGCGGTGCACCCCGGGGTTGGGCTGCTGGGGCTCGGACTGTCACCTCCGGGTGGTATCTTGCACCAGGGGTCCCGGGCGGTGGTGGGGACCGAATGAAATACGAACGGGACAGGCACAGGGCAGGAGGAGGAGGAGGCGGCACAAAGGAGAGAGCACAGGGGTGTGTGGAAGGCTGGAAGAGAGACTAAAAGTGGGTGCCCACGCCTTACCCATATGGATGCATTTCTGCCATCAGTATCTTCCCCGCGGGTGTCCGCTTGGTTCGGGGCTGTTGGGACATCCCCAGCTGTGCCTCTGCCCTCTCCAAACCCACTCACGGTCAGCAAATGGCTCTGCTGTTGGGTTGCAGTTGTGCCTTACCGGGACCTTCACCTCAAACAACAGTCTGACGAGTGTCCCGATCATCTCCAGGAGCTACAGGCTCCTCGGGGTGTCCTGGGCTGTCCCCTGCCGTGTCCAGCCGGTCTTCAGGTGCTGGCCTCGCCTCTGCACCAGGGCAGGGAAACACGGGAGCCAGAGGCACTGTGCAAAGGTGCAACATGCCCAGAAGTACCATGGTGGGGCTTGTGTTTGGAGATCAGAAACATCTCCAGCCATCCCTCTCAGGGCAAGGGTTTCCTTGCTCTGCTCTTCTCACCCCTCCTGATGCTGAGCAGCACATGAGCACAAGTTTAACCCATCCATGATGAATTCAGGAGCTGTGTTTGCAGCGTAAGTAGCTCTGCTTGGGCTGCAAGGGTGGCTGAATCCCATCGGTTGGCTACAGAGCTCCATCCAGCCATGCAGAAATGGCTTTTAGGGGGGATTGGGGGAATTTGCAAGCAGCTACTGAACGCTGAAGACTTATTCACCTCTATGCAGGCTCTCACCTCGTTACGAGCAGATGTTCAAAATCCAGTTTTGCATTGATTTTACACTGCAGGGACTCAGATCTGCCCTGCCCGTGCTGGTGCCTGTGCCCTAGCCCGCAGCCTGGCAGAGCTTCTGAGGACCACAGTGACACCAGCTCAGGACAAGAAGCCACAGAGTCCCGTTAACTCTGTCCCATGCTCACCCACAACTGCCCTAGGCACCCACAGACCAGCTCCATCACCCAGGCTCCATCACTCCATCAGTCCCTGGGTCCCAACCTTTTTTTCCCTCTGTGTGCAGACACAGCACCTTTCTCGCAGTGCTTTTCATGTTTCCTGGCTCAGCCGGAGGGAAACAGCCCATTCCAGCAGCCCAGGGCATCTCCCCATGCCCGGAACAAGGCTGCACCATGTCCCCTGCACCATGGGGACCCCAGTTGGGCAGGACTGGAGGTGCTGGACCCCCTGCGCAGAGCAGCCGGTGCTGCCCTGATCTGCATTCTGCCGCTGTACAGTGCCACCCACCCCTCTGCAGGGGAGGGTGAAGGCTTTGGAGATATTTTCTCTTACAATACCTTTGAAATCTCTTCTCTGATCAGTATGCCGGGGCGTGCTGCATTCAGCACACATCCCCTTGTGCTGTCCTTTGCCAGAAGACTCAAGAGTTTCCCCCTTTCGTTGCACAGAGCTGCCTTTCAGCTCAAGTCCTGCTTTTGTTTCAGGCTTGCCTCTCCCCAGACGAGTCATTAACTCCAAGTCGTGGCTGGTTTTGCCACCAGTAGCACAAGTCTAATGTAATGGTCCCTCTTTGACCAGCGGGGAGTGGGGGTTCAGCCCTCAGCTCTGCAGCACTCTCTTTCCGTGACATTGGCTCTTGTTTTTACCTAAGCGGGTCATGTCCACGGCTTGTCGGCCTCAGCAGTGCTTCCATCTGGATGCACCCTCGACCTTGTGTCACCCCTAGGAAGCTGAGAAGAAGCCACTGGTTCTGGCAAAGGAACAGCACGGTTATTCTGGACGGCTTGTCTGGGCTAAACTGTGGTTTTGTCCTCCTGGGAACTGTGAGAGTCAGATCCTGGCTCTTCACTTGTCCTGCAGCTCACTGAAGTCACTGCAGATGTAATATCTGCCCATCCACCAGCGTGTGCACCGCCCCAGGGCGAGCGCCCACGCAAGATCTCACCTTTGCCTCTCACCCTTCAACCTTTGACTCAAAATGTGCCTTTGTCAGGCAAAGGGGCTCCCCTACTCCAGGGGGAGGGATGCAGCCAGGAGGAACAAAAAACAAGACGTGCAAGTCCCCGGGGGACAGCATCTGGGCAAAGGCTTTTCTGCTCAAAAAGGCTGCTGGTCCTGTAGCACTTCAGCAGCCCGCGGTGTCCCTGACCCAGCAGGAAGCATCTTAACAGGGAACGTGGGCTGCAGAGATGCCGTAGGGCTTAGCTATCGGCACCCAGCCTCTGGAGAAGATACTACCTTCTCCTGGGTCCAGGACTGGCTTGAGCACCCTCCTCAGCGCCTGCCTCTCGTCCAGGGATGCTGGGAGCCAGAAAGGTGATGGGAGAGAAGAGGACAGCAGTTGTTCCTGCTGCTGTAATGTGGAAGACACGACTGAAGAACTGGGTTGTAAACGGTTACTGACCTCCCTGCTAACCTCCATCCATCCCATTACAAGTCGCCTCTGCAGATGTTACAAGAAGATAAAAGAAATAGTGATTGCGCAGCTGATTTTTATAGCTCTCCCTGTGCCAGAGCCATCCGCCCACCCCAGCACAGGTCAGGCTCCTGCGACAGCCCAACCCGCCGTGGGGAAAGACCACGTCCAGCACTCTGATCCTCACCCTTTTTGGGAACTGGACATGCATCTTCTCTGTGCCTCGGTCTAGCTATTAATTCAGGCTGAAATTCCCTCCAGACTGGGATCCCTCCCTGCCTCAGCAACCAGAGGCACTTTCAGAGGAAACCTTCTTCTCTGTGCAAGCCCATGCTTCATCACTACCCGTCACTCGCCCTCAAGAAGATCATAAATACATGTCAATTATCTCATCCAGGACACCCATCCTGGCCAGCAGTATTTTTAATAAACCGTAATGTTATGCAAATTGCACCTTATGTGTGTTTCTCCTTTTGCATCTCTGAGACATTTGTGCATGCCGGCAGATGCGGCGATATTGTGTTAGCTCCTTCTTTGCTGTGACACTGGGGTTTATAAGTGTGATTTATTTGCCACTTGTAGTATCAGCTGAGCGTGTCTCATGCCCAAGTTGCCAAAAATGCTGCAAGGTTCCTTTTTTCCTTCTCCTAGCAGAAATTTGTTACAAAGAAACTTCCCCCTTCCAAAGAAGCTCGTCAATAGTTGATGGGATTTTCAGCACAGAGGGAGGGCTCTGCTGCAAGCTTGGGACCAGAATTGCTGATGCCTTTTCCCTTCTGCTCTTTGCAGGCTTCATACCACACCCATTGTTACCGATGTCAAGGGATTTTCAAGAAAATTACTGTTTGCTCCTAAGCACCGGGAAACGAGCCCCCACGTCCTCGTGAAGATGCTTTTCTCTTACAGTACCAACAAAGACACTGAACTGAATGCTGCAGTTCTCCAGACACAAATCTCATCACATAATTTGTCTTAGAAGCAACATGACCGAAGACAAGTCATGGTTTACCAATTCATTAAAGGCAGCTTTAGAGCGCTTAATATCAGATCAAAAACATTGCAACTACACGATGCCGAGAACTGTATAAAACTCACTTGGCTGTTTCAAATGTGTTCAGAAATATTGATTAGTTTTAACTTTACGACAGCAGCTTTCCTACCCACACAGGTATTATATATCCACACAACTTTATTCCAGATCAGCTATTCGCCGTGCTCTACTGCTGGATGCTGGACACTGGCGCAGGTTGCCCCGAGAAGCTGTGGCTGCCCCATCCCTGGAGGTGTTCAAGGCCAGGTTGGACGGGGCTTGGAGCAACCTGGGCTGGTGGGAGGTGTCCCTGCCCGGGGCAGGGGGGTTGGAACCGGATGGTCTTTAAGGTCCCTTCCAACCCAAACCAATTCTATGATTCTGTGATTCTATGATTCTATAATTCTGTGATTAAAATCCCCAGTATGGCAAAAAACTCTGATTAATTTAACCAAAACACCACCATGTGCCTACACGTGACCTAGAGCAAATATCTACTCCTGCATGAGCTAATGTGCTGCTCTGGCAGCACTGCAGCACCACAGACTCAAAACTTGTCACATCATTTTAACTCAGGACAGGCCCATCTGCTTCCCGAGTTCCCAGGAACCATGCAGGCTGGAAATATTGATTAAAGGAGGAAGAGAAAGATGGACTTTCAGGTGAGACATGGGGCTATGATTTCTTCTCAGACAAGGTAGATCGTATGCCTTTGGACCATTTCATATGGAAAGTGTTAGAAGACGCTCCCCACCATAGAAAAACATGTCTCTGCATCTGAGAGCTCATGCCATATTCCCATCAGTACAACCCTGTCAGCCTCACCATGGTTACTCCTGGTCTCCCTGGGTACAAGTGAAAGCAGAACGAGGCACAACGGAGTAAGAAGGATGGAGAAGGCAAATATTACCTGAATTTAGCCCAAGACAATGTAGCCAACAGACCTTCGCAGCCCCCACCCTGTAGCACTCACAGTGCAGGGACTGTCCCTGTGTTTCTATTGCATTGGCTCTGCAGAGATCTAAATGTCAACATTTCTGACCGAAACACAACTGTGTCTTAGAATGCATCAGAGAAGGAGCTGGAGGAGTTTGTTTCACACATCACCTTACCCCAGACATCCCAAGGCATTTCCCTGGTGAGGCTGCACGCCGCGAAGGCATCGGACACTGCACGCTCAGGCTCAGCAATCGCTTCCCTGGAGCTTGCAGAGCTGCGACCTGGCCAAGGGCTCAGTCCGAAAAACATCCAAGACATTCTGTGAACTATTCCTGACATCAAAGGGATCTTTTTCTTTATGCAAGGACACCATGGGGTAATGAATCCTCTCTGATCCTCATCGGGTAGGGATTGTTATGCTCCTTTCACCACAGATGGGGAAACTGAGGCACAGACAAATCATTTGATGCAGCGAGTCAAAGACACAGCCTCTCCAACCTCTCTTTCCTGGAGAGCAATTCGGGGGGAAAAAATGGACAACTCTGATTTATTATAACAAAGAAAGCAAGTTGAACATCCCTCCCCAGATTTACAACTAAAAGAGCTTCACCCAGAAATTTTATGAGCGCAGTGTGACATTCTCCATAGAGACGGAAATGTTTATTTAGCCAAAACCCGATGTGCCCCTGCCGAATGGTCTTGTCAGACATTTTTCAAGCAGCCCTGATTTATACTCAGCGCTCCCAGCCCAGCCTCCCTCACCCTTGCAGAGGGATTTTTCTCCCCCAGTACTGGATGTTTTAACTGCAGCAGTGCTGGGAGCCCTGCCCAGGGTCGAGGCAATTCTGCGAGCACCAGAGCTCACTCAATTGAAAGGTCAAGGGATAGAAACGGAAACATGTCCTGAAAAAGAAGAATTCCCGGGAGTGGGCTTTGGGCAGCAGAGATTATTTGTCTCCGGCTGTTTACACGAGAGAAAGCTGCTGAGGTTCACAAACAACCCCATCCAGGGCAGAGGCAGCAGCAACGACCTTCCCATTATTACCTGACCATTAGATTTAATGTCTCGGGGAGGCTTGGCTGATTTCGCCTCTCCCCACCACCCCGCTCACCCTTTTCCGCCTCGTAATGGGCTGCATCTGCTGAGCAGACACGGAAAGCCGGAGGGATGCTGGCCGGGATCAGCCAGAGCCGGGGAGGCAGGAGGGACACGGCAGCGTTTGCCTGAGATCCCGCAGGCAGCCCAGGCTCCAGGAGGAGGAAATCCTGCCTCCAGCCAAGGACGAGCTGCCCCAGATGGGGTGAGTCCAAACCAAGCTGGGAGGCCGGCGCTCAAAGAGGGGTCTTGGTGATTTGTTGTGATGCTTTGAAGCCGCTCTGCCCCATAGCTGGCAGGGGGAGAGGTGGTCTGGCTGCCCTTGGCTCCAACTGGGCTCTGCAGCAGGACATGCTCCACCTCCTGGGGTCCCTGCAGACGTCCCGGGCACAGCCCCCCCAGCCCAGCATTACTGGCACACACACTGTTTGCTTCGGCTTTGCTAAATTCAGACTCATAAAGCAACCAGGGGCTGCCAGCTCTCTTCCAAGGTCAGACGCGCCTGTGGGTGAAAAACAATGCAAATTCAGTTTCAGCCGAGCCAAAGGTCGAGCTTGGGAGTATCCGTCGGAGAGCAAGGGTACAAAAGAGGAAAACACAGCATTAAACCCCCATCGTGTGGAACAAGGAGGTTCCCGTTTGGTTGTTGTGATTCCTCTCCCCTCAAATCCTTGACAAACGTTGAGCCCTTTGACACGGGATGACAACTCGTGTCCCAGCGGGGCTGTTTCCACCCAAGCCCTGAGCAAACCTTTAATTTCAAAGCGTGGATTTAAATTCACAAATGTACAACGGACTGCGGATCCTTCCCTGGTGTGCTTCAGAGGATCCGCAGGCTGGCAGCCTCCCCTGGCTCAGTTTTTGTAGAGGGTCTAAGGAGGTTGTGTGGGTTAAATCAAGGTAACCAACCTCTGCATAACGCAGAGCGATGGGACGTGATGCCCGTAGGGTTACCAGAAAAAATTGTTTTTTCTCCTGCAGCATCCATGCTGGAGCAGGCTGGGGGCAAGGGAAGCGTGTGGTCGCACAGGGAGGCTTTAACGGGGGTCAGAGCTGGCTCCAGCCATGTGCACCTTGATAGGAAAGTCTCCCCGCTTCGGGGAACCCTGTGCAAATTTCCACTTGGACTTTTAAATCGTTCCCCCCCTACAAACCCTTCCCAATCTCCTCTGCAACACTCCCATCCATGATGCTAATGGTTATGTTGCTTAGCTGGCCCAAATTTTGGGTTGTCCCCACCTAAGCGTGACCTGCGAAGCCCTGCAAGATCCTCTGCTGAAATGCAAAAGGAGTGTTGCTCAGGGCAGAGGGGGAGAAAGTCCCCGTCCCCCCCCACAGCCCCTGCTTTGGTGACACAGACAGTCAATAACTAGACACAGAAGAGGATGATGGCCCACACTCAGGGAACAATATCTCCCCTAATCCCCAAATTGTGTCTCCTGGGGATCGTTAACCAAATATCTTGTCCACAGCTTAATTGTAGCCAATTATGCCAGCAGGGAAAAGTGCACCTTCATTGTCTGGACACAAAGAAAAGCTGAGCAGGAGAGCTCGGATCAATCTACTCAGAGAAAATGTAACAAATGGGCCTTTGTGAATATCTTTCCTCGTGAGTTTTTTTTTTTCTTTTTCTTTTTTTTTTTTTTTCCTCCTTTGGCTGATTGCCAGGCCTAAAAAAACTGGGGCAAGGGGTGACGAGGGGGCCTGAATTTAGGTCAATCAGAGAAAAAAACGCCAGGCAAATTAAAAAGGAATGGATTTTGTTCAGATTTTAAGTGTTCCTTTAAACTCCTTAAAAATGAAATGAAGAAAAGCCCTAACCGAAAAGGTCAAGCTGCATCTAAAAAGAAAATAGCGGAGTCTTTTTTCATGCGTTTTAGCTGGGGGAGGAGGAAGGTGCGCTGGGAGCATTTTGGTGTCTCAATCGGTGCTTTTCACTGCAAGGGAAGCACAGCACCCAGCTCCAGTAATGGCAGAACAGCCCTCAGGCTTCCCGCTGCCTTGCATCCTAATACACCCCAGTGCATCCCAGTACATCCCAGTGCATGGTGACCAAGCCCTTCTGCATGTCCCCCTGCCTGCATTTGCCAGGTAACTTTTCCACCCATGAGGAGCTGATTCCAGTTTGGCCGATGCCCATCTCACCCGCCCAATGCGACCACGCACCCAACTGCAGGCAGGGACCACGGTTTTCTCGCGCCTCAGACAGCCTTTTCCATTGTTTTCAGGTGTCACCAGCTCCTGGCAGCTCTGAACTTGGTGGTGGCTCCAGGCACAACGTCTGTAAGTCTCAGATGCCATATTGGGACCACTGCGGAGTGGATTGTCCATGGTAGGTACTGCTGAAGGAGGAAGACCCTCGGTGTGATCCATCCAGCCTCTCCTCCTGGGAAAGGAACTAGTTCTCCTGAACCTACAGGATCTCGTCCCAAAGCAGCAGGATGCTGTGGGCATGCTGGTCACCAGGGCTTGCCCCAGGAACTCTTAGCTGGTTGGGAACTGCTGGTATGACCTCAGGCCTCCAGGCTGATTAAAGGGATGGAGGGGGAAATACAGAAGAAAGCTTGTGATACAGAATGAACAAGAGCAAAAGAAATACCAAAGCATGTGGCTAGAAAGAGGAAAAGCAGACGTGGGGCCAGCGCAGTTAAAGAACAGGCCAGGCAAGGGAGTGGAGGAAGCATCAAAGAGCAAATCTGTGTGTATTTTCTATTAAAGTGCTCTGAAAGGCAGACAATTCATTGTGCGTCTGCCTCATCTCCTACACCAATTAATTCCGTAATAGAAAAATCTCACACAGACTCATCAGCCACGGTCTTCCTTTCATGACTGCTTTCCATCAGCTTATACATATTTAAAATACCCCAATCCTCGATTTGCAGCATGGCATGCAGCACTGAGCAAAACTCCGTTCTGAAAATGTCTCAGACCAGTAGAGCCCATCATTTAACACCATGGCAAAGGACAATCAGATGGTGACTTGCAGGATACAGTACTGGGTTCCCATCCAGCCCAGGCTGGTGACAGCCAAGGATCACCACTTTCTTATGGCGTTTTTAACAGTTTTCCATTAAAATGTTGAGGAATAAGGTCAGATATTTTCATCACAAAAGTCACCATCACTGATGGACTGGTTGATGGTCCTCCAGTGAGCCTTGGACCACAGCAGCCTGCTCAGACAGGCATGGAGAGGAGCTTCTGGAGGTCACAGCTGGGAGGTGGTGCTAAGGAGGACCTTGTGCATGGCAGGACACACACAACGGAACAGCCTTCTTCCTTTGGGGCTGCCAGACTCCACGGATTTCTAATTAAAACAGCGAAGAAACGAAGCCACCCAGCAGGATAGGAGCTTTTCGAGCCTGCACGGGCAGCCCCATGTTGTGCAAGTCCTGAATCTGAATCTGTGAGTGACCGGGTCTTGGCCTTCACCGAAAATCCAGGGAGCTACAGGGAGGGGATGACAGCAGGTGGTGCTCTTCACCTGAAATCAGTGCCCCAGTTTGTGGGATTAGGGGAAGCTCCTATCGCTCGGGGCATCCTTCTTAATGGTGAAATAAAACGGAGGTCTTGACCACTCATGACCATTAAACTGCTCAGAGAATTGACTGTAAAAATAGCATCTCGCTCAACAGCTCCATTCCCTCCGACAGGTCCTAGCCATGAACAAAGGCTGCACTGCTTTTAATGCCTGCACAGAGAGCTGGTGGGATGGATCTGGTGCCCTCCTGCATGCTGTCAGCAGAAATATTAATGATCCTGTCCAGAAAGGGGGATTTAGGTGGCTCCCCATCCTCCTAACCAGTTGCATATTAGGCTCCCAGCTCGGTGGTGGGTCGGCGTTAGCTTCTCGTCATCTTTCAGCTGGACGCATTTCTTGAAGGCAGTGGCATTTTGCAGGTCTCGGGGATGGTGTGTGTTTGTCTGCGGGGGATTCAGCACGAGCAATGATGTAAGGAGCGGGCTGCTCCCAGCGCGGCTGTCAGATCTCCCGTGTCAGGAGTACCGGTGATGCTGACAGCTGGGGACAGGGAAAAACCAACATTACAAACCGAGCCTAATTGGTCTGGAGCTCTTGGAGAGCAAACAGAGATGCTGGGATGCCCCAGTCTGCCAGTTGGAGTGGTGACATTTCCCTGGGAAGACCCCAGAGCTCTCCTCTCCGAGCACCCGGGGTGTTAGCACTGGTGCTCTCACCTCCCCAGATGGTCTTTGCAAGAGTGTCCACTACAGCCCCGCGATCTAATTTTGATGTTTCTGCAGACAAATCCTCAGCCAATGCAGCTGGGTCTGACACCACGTGAAATGCTCCTGCTTTTTGCCAGACTTCCTGACCCACTGGTATTCCTGGTGCACATTTTCAGCTCTTCTGGCCAGCCAACAGCTTTCATTTCTGGACAGCGTTCAGACATTTCTTAAGTAATTTTTCCTCCATCACAGGGTCTGAACCTCCTCTCACCTGCTCTGATATGAGGAGCTGATATTTGGGTAGAGCAAAGAATCCAATCTCGCCCTCCAAAATGCTAAGGCCAGTCTGGTGGTGCAAGGAGCGGGGCAAAAGCATTTGGGTTAATAGCTAATATTGGGAAAATATGTAATTTCTTAAGAAAGTCTTTGGAAAGCTCAAGTAATCCATTCAGGTTGTGTGTGACAAGCATCCCGCCAAGAAATACAATATACCCTGGGTGCACAAGCCAGCAGACAGCCCCATTTGTATGCACTGCCTGTCTTTGGTCGAACTGCTTTGCTATACAGACCTTTCTCAAAAGGAAGAACTGTTGGGTAGGTGTTTGTTAAAAGCGCCGTGCTCACCCTCAGAGCGACGCACAGTAAGAAACTGGAGCCACTACATCTTCTCAGGGGGAAAAACGTGGTGCAGAGGGGTGGCACCCAGTGCCTTAGGACACGCAGAAAGCCTCTGCCGGGAAAAAACAAGACCAGCGAGACCAGTGGAGAAAGTAAAAGCTCTGCTTTCTGCTTTACAGAGTCAGGATGCCTTTTGCCAGCTCTCCCTCCACCCCCAAAATAATCTGTATGGACTGTATAGTGACTCCACTCAGCAAAGCAGAGGCAATTTCCGCAAGCCTTTATTGCATTTATAATTAAGAGGCAGCACTGTTTCCTTCCAGCTGAATTGCCTTGGTAGATCAGGGCTTGAAAGGGGCTTGCTTTGAAACGAGGACTATTACTGTTCAATTGGTTATTGATTATTAGCCCATTCTCATTCCTCAGCGAGAGCAGGCATTACGACGGAAACGCTCAGCCTGAGATGTAAGACCTCGCAAAGGCTCTTAGAAAAACGGGGATTATTTATCGAAGCACTGGGCCAGTAAAAGCAAATGTGATGGTATCTATTGATATTTGATTAGGATTTTGCCAAGGGGCCAGAAATAGGTTATTAAATAAAACTCCTACCTATTATATAAAAGAAAAAAATTACACTGCTGTCCCCTGCTGTCCCATACAGCCCATGTGTCCGTCTCCATCTGTGGCTTCTCGTTGCACTCTTCAACTGTTCGCCTCTTTGTGGGGGAGAAACACACTTTTTCGTTACGGAGATCGAACACCCAGCACACCTGGGCCCCATCTTGGGCTGAGGTGTCTCAGTGTTACACTAATCATCATAAACACCAGTGACTGTGATGAATTAGGACATGTTGCAAACAGCAAGGGAAGACAGGGAAAAGAGAAAGGCAACCGAAAAAACCAGGACAACGGGCAAGAACCAAGGGAGGAGGCTCGGTTTGTGGATGAACACACCCGTAACTGCTCAGTAGATGAGGTGGAGAGGAGAGGAACAGTCTTTTACTTGGGGTGAAATCTGTCTCGCTTCCCTTTACCCACCCAAAGTTAGGTGTCTAGTTTAAGGTCTGTGAATCAAATGGAGCAAACAGTACAGGTGTGGTCTGGTTGCATTAAAAAAACAGCCATCCCTGTCAATTAAAACGTGTTAGAGCATCCAGGGCACCTCTGCAGGGCTGGCAGGGCTGACATGGGACCTTTGGGGAACCTTCCTTCTTCTGAGCTGCAGCAGCTGAAGGCTGTGGGATCCTCTTGCACACCTGGAGACCCAAATCCTATCCATCCCGTGGCAATTTGGCTGTGGAGAGGAGACTGACGTGGCATGGGCCATTCTCGCGGAGGCCTATTTATCTCCACAACTCTTGGAGCACTTTGCTGGCCGGAACACACCTTACTGCAGATGGACAGAGACACATGGGATGAGCCCTGTCCTTCCAGATTTCGTGGGAAGGCCATGGGATTTCACGCCTCCAGCTTTCAGTATACTGAAAATGCAGACTTTGCCCCTTTTTCAGATGTAGTTTTAGGTCTGATTCAGGCCACGCTAAGCGAGGTGAGGGTGACAACATGAAGGAGAGCTGTCAGGAGCGCAGGAGACCCCTCAGCAGAGGTGGTGCACATTTCAGTGCAGGGCTTCCCAAGGGAAGTGCTGCTGAAGGCATACGGGCAAAGGATTAAAACCATGGTTTATGGGGAGATGTTATGGTAGCTCCTCATCTCCTTTCCCCCTCCTGACACTTCCCCTTTTCCTTTGCCAGCCTGTTCTTCCCGCACATTGTCTGAGTATAACTCCACTGAACTCAGAGCTGTTGGTGTCTACCTGCCCTGGACATTGGAGGTTGCTGTTTCTGGTTTAGGTGGAACAATAGCTCTAAAAACAGTCTGGCTTCTTCCCACTGCATCCGCTGGCTTAAGAAAATCATGCCCTTGTACTGAAAACCTTGCCTAGGACTTTCAAGCCAGAGAGATGTGCTTGTGGGCAGAGAACCACAAACCCACAGGGAGCCCAGCTCTTCGTCGCCTGAGCCACGGTGTCAGTCTGGGCATGTGCGTGCTCAGGATGCCCCGAAGCCTGGTAGCAGACAACTAGGTATGCGAGTGGGAAGAATACACACAACCCCCTGGGAAAGCCAGATTTGCTTAGCCAAAAATATCTGGAGAAAGCTGTAGCACTCCTCAAACGTCTGCATCCAGCAGAGCAGAGGACATACTGCTGGGAATCAGTGTCGAAAGGCAGTAGGACGAGACGGCTCTGACCCAGCAGCAGCTGTGCAGCCCGGCTGGTGGGGGCAAGGAGCGGGCTGGAAGATTTCTGGCCCATCCCACCTCTTCAGTATTCATGGCTACTGATGAATATTTTACAAGGCTTGAAATATTTACGGTCGGAGTTGACCTTTTTTTTGTTGCTGATACATCATGCATGGTTAGATGTGATCATTTCACGGTGACATTTACTGAGCCATGAAAAAGGCACAAATGCCACCAAAGCCACTCCCATGCTCAGCTCAAAACCAAGGAGGGACAACCCTGAACAGATCCAACAGATCGGTGTTCCTTGTTCCCATCTCCCCCACTGCCCCCCGAGCAAGAGATAACCATGTTGTGGGAGCTCACTCCAGGACTTGAGAAGTGCTCCAGCTGAGATGGGTGGACCCATTCAGTGCTCAGACATGTCCTTCTGCCCAAGGCCTTTATTTGTATTTTAAATTTAAAGGATCTTAGCAATTCCCAGTTTTTAGCAGGAGCTAAGGCAGGACATCCTGAAGCATGGAGCCAGATCACGCCCAGAAAAGGGAAGCAGACCCCCACATCACTTGTGAAAAGGGCTGAGAGGAGTCCTAGGAAGAGCAAAAAGCAGCGCAGGGATTGCCAGTAAAGTCCTGGGGGGCTTTTTCTTTTTTTTTTTTTTTAAAGGAATGGTTGTATTTATAGCAATCTCTCAAAATCAGCCATTGGCCTTTCTTTGACCAATAGCTGTGTTTTCTTTGCCCCAGTTCAGTGCTGTGAACTGTTATCCTAAAACACACGGTCAAGACGCAGTGGTTTAACACACTGCTGTGCATCACAACATCTCATGGGAATGACCCCTTCCCCGGAGAAAAAGTGATGTAACCTACTGTTAGCTAAAGACCTGTCACATCCCTCACTTTTAGGCCAGACTTCAAGTGTCCAGACGGTGACGATACTCTGTTCTGCACTTCTGCCCCTCTTTGCAGGTGTCCCAACGCAAACTGCCATCAGAAGGGGCTGTGGGAAGAGCCTGTCCTGGGGTGGACCTGAGGAACATTTCCATTGCACATTATGCTTTGCAGCTGAGAGACCTTCAGTGCCAGCCAAGCCCAAAGATGAAAGATCCTCCTCCTGGGACCAAGAAAGGTTTGGAAGCCAGGAACAGGAGCCCATCTGCCAGCAAAGCAGCCGGTGTTGTGCTCCGGCAGCTTGCAGGAGAGCAAAGGGACACCCCATCCCTCCTCAGCCCCAGCCTGTGGGTTCCCATCAAGGATGGGGTTTTAGGGCCAGATCCAGCCCAGCACAGCCCAGAGCAGCTCAGCCCATCACAACAAGACCAAAACAGCTCTGCCTTCCCAAAGCTGCTCTCAGCTCTTCTCCCATCTGCTGCTCCCTGGCACAGAAGCAGTAGCAAGGCAAAGCCTTGGGTATCAGCCCACTTTGCATTCAAAGCCATCCCACATGTCTTGAGCTCCCACTCAGCCCAGAGCAGCTGCAATTCCTAAAAAAAATAATAAATAAATGTGTCAGAAGATGCCACTTAAAACAGCATTAAGCACAAGCAAAGGCTCCCGGTCGTACAGTCCTCAGCTACTCCGCTCCCAATCTGAGAGAGAAACTGCCAACCCTGAGCTGGCTTTGAGCTCATTTAAATCAAGCGTTAATAACTCCTCTTCAGTTTTCCCCTCTGATACTTTTTCCTCTTTTTCTCCCCTTTCCAGCCCATTTCTCCTTCTCCCTCTGTTTTCTCCTTTCCTTTCTCCCCTGCACCTTTGCCCTAAAGAAATGAACTAAAGATGAGAAGTATCTGTTTTCTGTTTGTGTTGTGCCCATTACTACCGTTCCCCGTGCTTCCACTGTCTGAATGCTGGAGACAGGGCGCAGCAAATGGGATGTTTAATCTTGCTGTCAGGGCCATATATCATTCCCCAAGCTCCTTCTGGGGTAACAAGAGCTGCTCAATTGACAAAACAAGCCAAGGAATGAATAAACCAACAGAAAACACTCAGCCCGTGCTATTAATCCACCCGGAGCCGAAGGCAGATGCAGGAAGGGAGAAACGCACACCAGTGCCTCCTGGTCCCTGTTGCTTACTGGAAGAGTTTTGGCCATGAGGAGTGTGAGCTGCTCCGAGCATGCGTGCCTTTCCCACAGCATCACCCCGCAAACGTGCTGGTCCGTGGATCTCACCAGCTTGCAACAGCCGTGGGAAGCAGCAGCACTTTCCCCTCCTCCCATGAGTCTAATTTCCAGGGAGAGATGGACTTAATTTGTGTCTCCTCCAGGGCAGGCAGTGGCTTCCCCTGTATATCTCCAAAGTGCCTGATGAGGTGCTGCTGTCACCGGGAAGAAGGATTCATTAAGGTGATGGAGGGCTGAGTGGAAGTGGCAAGCAAGGGTTGCATTTTGGGAGCAGCCTTGCTCGGCACGCCGCCTGCGGTGTTTTGCTGCAAGCCTGCTGCACGCCCAGCAAATCAGTCGGCTTATTGCGAGCGAAGGGGTGCCTTTGGGTACCCGTGTGTCCCGGGTGGCAGCAGTTCACGTGGACACCGGCAGGATATTTATCTCCGTGCTTTCAAGCTGAAAACAACCTGTCAAACTAAGCTCCTCTGTTAGGAGCTGAACCATGATTTCTTCCTACGTCCCCTTCTGAAACTACCAGTACTGGCCATTTTTAAGACCTCCCACAGGGATGCTGAGGTCGATGCAAAGCCCAGAGGTCTCCAGGATGGAGTCACCCAGCCCTCACACCGTCCCCAGCCATGGAAACAGCCCGAACGTGGATCCAAACACCTCACCTGCCTCTAAACCTCAGATACAGCCCTTGCAGACCTCGGCTTGGCCATGGCAATGCCTTGTCCATGATGAGGTGTAAGGAGATGGGCAGAAGAATGCTGGACTAGAAAGGATGGGCTGAAAGGCTTCTCCCATTTTCCCGATGCCTGATATATTCCAGATGCAATAATCCAACAAGAATAGGTGCAGCAATGATTGATAACTTCGTGTGCTCAAGCTCAAAGAGCTGGACACTGACAGAGGTGTTTTGCCATGAAATATTCGGCTGGGTATCAGCACATCTATGTGATAAATGTGTGTTGCATGTAACATGCATTGCGCAGGACAGACTTGCTGCTGGGAGCTGGGCGGGGGGAGATCCCTCCTGGCCCTCAGCCAGGCACGAAGGAGGGGGTGGGAAGTGCTGCGCTAACGGTGATGTTATTTCGAGATTCCTGGACAGATTATTACCGATAGGAGAGGTCCCTGTATTCAGAGGAGGCTTTCCATCCTCCCTACGGGGGGAGGACGGGAGCATCTCCAGGAGGCACGTGCCCTGTAGGCCATTAGAGCATTCAGGATGATGAAGATGTTTGTTAATGGAGCTGAGGTAAAAGGCTAGACTCATCCAACTGCGAGAAGTTTCTGGAGATGCCCACCAGAATAATAATTGCAGCATTAAGCATTCGGAGGGTACTTAGCAATGCTATCGTATCAGGCAGGACTATCAGACGGCCAATAACGCATGCACACAGCCACCCGATCACAGAGGCGACGGAGCAGTGGCGGGGGGAGCGAAGGGAGAGGGAATTTAAAGCATGTCCAACTGCTCAAGCCATGGGGGTGGGGGACAAGAGAAAAAGAGATTATTTCAAAGGTGAACAGTAATGCTTTTAAGCATAAACAAACGAAGCATCTGAGATCCCGGATCATGACGGGAATGGATGCCAAGATCAGCATTACACCTCTGTGCATTTTAATGGGAACATCTGCCAAGCCTGCATGGCCGGTGGAGGACAGAGGCTTTCAGGGAATTGCTTTCTTGCACCTGCAGGACTTGAAAGACCTCATCCCACCTTGGCTTGGGCAACCCACATCCCCCTCCTGCCTCTCAGGTGCCCAAAGCCTGGCAGGAGCATGTAAATGAGGTCTGGGTGCAAGGAGAGAGGGTCCACGTACACGCTCTCTGACGGGGCAGCTCCAGCAGAGCCCACGGAGAAATTCTCAATGGAAATCAGTTTTTCAGAAGCAGAAAGATTCATCGCACTGTGCCCAAAGGTTTTACTAACCCCTGAGACAGCTGGGAGGTCGTATCACCTGGGTGATCTCTATTTCAGCCCCATCTCTGACACTAAATTTATGACTTTAATACGTTCAAAGCCAGCTCTTTCCCTGGACCTCAGTTTCCCCTGCCTTGAAATGTCAATGCCGCTTCTCAGTATCTTTGACCAGACAGTTTGAAATGTGGGGAGTCAGCTCTGAACGGTGCAGAGCAGTGCAAAATTACGGTGCTAATCAAAGCTAATGGGAATTCACATATTTAAAGCTGCAGTGGACCAGAGAGGTCACTCAGCACACCAGGATGAAACTCTAAGGATTTCAAGCACTTACTGCTATTCTTATTTATATGACCCCGTGATCAACAGCCACATAAGAGGCAGAGCAAAGAATGCGGGACATGGGGAAATTAGAGAAAAAACATTTGCGTTTAGAGATGTTATTTGGAAATGACCTTCAGTTCACCAGGCACTGCACCAGGAGCCCTGAGCTTGCCCTGCACCATCATGGTTGGCATGGGGCCTGCGAGGTCAGATCTACAGCACTGTGGGGTTCCAAAAGAAGAAAAAAGAAGTAAAGAAAACCATTAAAATTGCAGCCGCTACTTCTCTTAAGAAGACATTCTGTCCGCATTGCCTTTCCCCACACCTACACAAGCAGCTGCGTGTTAGAACAGAACCGTGGCACCCTCCTGAGCAAAGATTCATAATACCAAAATAAAAAATAAAAAACAACCCCCCCCTTCACAACCTAGATAGGGATCTGCTGTCACTTTCAATCAAAACACTCATCAGCATCCTATTTTCCCCCAAACTGTCACCAGGGCTGCAGTGCTACAGCTGCCCCCTCTCCACGCTCCCTGGTTGCAGCAGGGACGTGAAGGACGTTGGGTCCTCCTCAGCAGGTTTCCCAGCACCAGCTCGTGGTCTGGGCAAACTGGGACAGCGAAGCTCCCCCAGTTCTCTGCCTCTCCAGTGTGGGGTCTCCCACAGTCCAGGTTCCTGTTAACCTTCTACACTCAACGCCCGTTTCATTTATTAGCCTTCCCGTTGCCTCAAAAGCAACAGCAAAAGAATGCCTGTAACTGAGCACTGAGGAAGGAGGAAACTTGGCACCTCTTCACCTAAAGCTCTCTGCAGGATGACACAACCAGCGAGGTCCCAGCAGCCCAGGGCTCCCGCTCCCCTTCTTGCCCTCCTCTGAATTGCATGAGGTTAATGGAAAGACTCCCTTAAATTCACACCCCTGAGATATCAGGGGGGTTGAGGCAGCTCTGGTGCCCTTCAGAGACGCTTCATCCACCCCAAAATCCATCTCTGAAATAGCTAGAATGATTTGCTGCTTCCTTCAGTGAGAGGACCTGGGATGAAACCCAACTTTGATGACTAGCAGAGGAGAGATGAATCCCTGCCTAGTGCTGCTGGTAAGTCCTGGTGTAGTTCAGATTATTCAGACAATAAAGGGGAGAAAAAGTGCTTCTGGATCCCGGTTAAATAACAGCTGAACAGAACCAAAAGAGAGCCTGGGCTGGAAACATCCAACAACAGGGGTGTCCTAGAGCTAAGAAATACACAACATGCAAGGTCTAGCTCAAGATGATTGCAAAGAAAAGAACTTTTGCTGGATTTTTTCCTTGCTCTGAAGAACCCTGTCTCGGCATGTGTGAAAGCCACTAGACAATCAGTCTGGATTAGCGAGACATCTGATTAAAACGAGCGCCAAGAACAATGGCTGCTGATGATGAGCAAGATTGGATTTAGGTCACATTAAAACACTGTGAATAAATCATCCCACTAAAGACCAATTACACCAGATTCTTTGATTGACGAACGGAAAAGAAAAAAAAAATCTTCTGATGCATTTCTGATGATTTCTAGGCTGCCCTTTAACCGTTCTCTGCCCAGAACTAAGCGCAACACTTTTCCAACAAAAAGCTGTGAGCAACTTTCTCGCTCCCTGAGGCTTTTGAAAGAGTGGTGTGGGACAGAGCAGAAAGAGACTCAAATGCAATTTTTTCAATTTGACCTAAACCAAGTGAGATTGTGGCTGTCTGCAACCTGGTGGAACAAGGACCAAACTCTGTCCTTGTGCAGGGGAGATTAGCTGTCCCCTGACCCTCACTTGTATAACTCAGCCTACCTCCCCTTTTGAAAGCTCCCTCTTAAAACCCATAGCAGGGATTTCCCTCAAAATTATAGGTACAGAACCTGCTAAAAGTAGACTGGCTGGACTCTTCTCCTGAAAGCTTCTCTGAGGTCTTTTTCAGCTTGTGACTCTCCTTTTCCAGGGTGCTTCTGCTCTTCTCCAGGCAGCTTTGCCTCTCATCCCTCCTCTGCCCCATCTTCTCCCTCTTAGTGATTCTGTTCCTCCATTTCCAACAACTATAATAACTTCTATTTACATTTCAGGAGGTAGAAAATAGCCCCATTGAAATCAAAGGGTAAACCACCACTTCTTTTTTTTTTTTTAACAAAGCCAGGCTTTCATCTTAAATCACCCTCTAAAATAAAGAATATGTACAAGGATCTTTAAGCTGGGTAATACATGATCATCCTGGCTTATTGTGCTAGATGTATAGCTTCCCCTAGCCAAGAACCTTTATCCATCTCATACATCAAGTGCCTTTTTATTTGCCACCAGTTATTGTTGCTTGATCTGTGTTCATTGAGCTCTTCAATTATTATATAAAAAAAATAATCTCCCTATTGTCTCTCTTGAAGATACAAAGACCAATCCAGGAACAAAAGGAAATTCCCCCTCTTAACGGTTGATTGAGTTGGATACAAAGCTCAGCCTGACAAAGCCCAAGTGGATTGCAGAGATTTCTACCTGCTCTAAGCAAACGGTTCATCCTCGACCAACTGCCCCCTCTCCCAGCAGCCTCTCACCCACCACTGTCCACAGCCCCGGCACCCTACATCTCCTATTAACTGTTGCACCTTTGAGGGCACCCTCAAAATCCAGGCTTAGACAGTACAGAAACTCTTCTGCGAATGCACATCCCTATGTGTGCACGCGTCCACGCGCAGAACGTGCTAAGGGCCATTGGGCGGGGACTCTCCTTTCGGAGCCTGGTCCTTGAATCCTTCCGCTCTACAAAAATTTTCCTGGGTCCTTGTTTACCTTGGGAAGTCACCGCTAACCGTGCCCTCCATGGGGCGGGCACTGGCACAGCTGTGTTGGCAGCTGGGCACTGGCAGCTTGTTTTAATGATCCCCCAAGCTGATGCAGAAAGGTTCCTATTCTGTAATAAATACGCCTGGACTTCCCCCAAGGTGAAGGAGAAAGGATTAGTTACTAATCTTTTCTCATAGAGAAGACCAAGTTAACAAGGTTATTGATTTTGGTAAATAAAGCTCTTTATGTTGCTGGCTTGTTTATATAAACACGAACATGTATTTAGATAAAGTGCCAACCCTGTGTGCTATGACTCAGCAGCATCCCTGAAGCACGCTGGGCCAAGCCGCCCCCGGAAGTTCTTGAATTCCGATCCCTTGCTCCCACCAAAAATATCGCTGGAATATGCCATAGCTTTGCTAAATGCCTGTGAAGCACTTATTGGTTCTTATTTCATTTCCAGCAAAAAACGTGAGAGGCTGAGCGGAGCTCAAAGGCAGCTTGCTCTAACCTGCCTCGCCACGGGGGACGTGCTTGCTAGGAATCAATGGCATAATCCATTTTGTTCTGTCTTGCAATACACACTTACATTTAATCCACAAGGGCACTGTAGTTTTGGTGCCAAATTAGTGCTGGCACAGAATACGTGCATCATCTGCGCCTGGGAAATCACCTTTACAAATTCCTAACTGTATTGCGTTTGGCGTCTTTTACAATCCAGAGGTTATGCAGAGTTTAGTTACAGCTTTGCCATCAGTGCTGAAGCACCATGGGAATTTGGTTCACAGCCTGACATAACACAGAAAATGACCTTCCTTCCTATAAAGATACGAATTACAGTAGCTCTCTAAGTATATATTACTAGCCACCATAACGCAAGAATATATATGATCAATCATGTGATGGGTACATGCATATTACTATATTTGTATGACAGCCCCAGTACGGTCTGAAGAGCCCGGCAAAATTCACATCCTGACATAAACATATTCTTCATTAACAATATTCTCCATTATCCATCTAATCAGTCAATCACTGATTTCAGTTTCATAAACTGGTGACCAGATAAGGTTAGGAAGAACTCAGCTTTTAAAAAAGTAAATAGAGGATAAAGGTAAGTGAAAAGGAAATCAATAAAAAGATTAAGACATTTCTATGAGTCACCTAAATGAGACAGCTACAGAGGGGGGAAAAAAAGTATTTGTCATTATAATATAAGCAAAAGGGTAGATGGTTTCATGAAGTATTTTCTCTTCTTTTCCCAGATTCTGCCTACCTAAAATTCTTTGAACAATGAACTCACTAAAGGAGTCCAGACATTAAAGCCTCTCTCCCATTAGACACATTAGAAGACCAGCAGGGCTTCCAGCAAAACTAGACTCAACTTTCCTGCTCGTTGGAGAGCAACTGTCAAGCATAAACTAACACAAATATTTAAAAATCTTGCAGGGTTTCTTTATACATAGCAAAGAAATCACAGCATGACAGAATTCGCTTTCTAAAAGACATCTTTTGAAGGTCACCTTAAAAAATCCCAGGAGAATGCAGAGCATGGAGCAAAGACCAAAACGCCTTAAAAGGAACTTTCCCGGCCATCAATTCAGCCCTTGCTATTGCTGGCAGCCACATAATAAAACCTATTCATAAAGCTCCATTTTAAACTACGTGGGCTTCTTGCCGCCACCGCTCCTGCTGGAACCTGTTCCAGGACCTCACTCCTCCAAGCTTCAAGACCTTCTAATTTCCGGACTCGGTTTATTGATGGCCATTTTGTAACTATTTGGTCACGAGCCAGCCTCCTCTCTTGGTTCTCCTCCCTGCACCGCACGTCCCCGTGCTGTGCTGCTCTGCTCGAGGAGATCCATCCCATCTGCTCCTGCGCTTCCCCGGGCAGACCAGGGTGGGATGTGGGGAGTGCTTGCAGCAGAAGATTCCCCTCGTGGCCCTTCTACAGCCGATGGGGCAAGAAGTGGCTTTCCCAGAGGGGGATTTAGAGCAGATACCTTGGCTTCTTCCTCTGAATCACCTGCTGAAGGAGCTCTTTTTTCATCGACGAGGCAGACTTCAAAGAAATTAGAATCATAGAAACATAGACTCATAGAATGGTTAGAGTTGGAAGGGACTGTTTAAGATCTTTAGATCATCGAGTTCCAACCCCCCTGCCATGGGCAGGGACACCTTCCACCAGACCAGGTTGCTCAACCTGGCCTTGAACAGTTTGAGGGATGCCTTGAAATGCCAAAATTAGGCTGCTTAAGCTGAAGTAAACTTTTATGAATAGCTGTCCCCCACTCTGCTTTTGAGGGTCCCCTTCCCCAATCATCCCAGAAACCCTTATCCCAGGTCCAGCCTGAGTTCCTCATTCAGACAACTTGCAAAAGGGGCAGCAAAACCCTCCATGTGTTTGATCAGTCATATAAAGCCATGAATTAGCCTTGACATCAGGAAGGGAAATAATTTCTCTGGTAGGCAAGCTCCAGGTTATACCAATCTTCATACTGGTACTGCAACGCTCCACATCGTCCTGCCCTCAAAGGAGAGAAGATCTCCTGAGATAATGAATACAGCTTGCTGTCATGCAGGGAACCGGAGAAGAGACAAGACCTTGTAGGATTTACCTGGATATATCTCCCTACCCAGGTTCTACATCAGGCGGAGGTGTACAGCCGGAGAGAACAGTATTCATCTCCTCCAGCAACATCAGAGCAAAATCTACATTTTGCTGGTCTCCCGGAGGGTTTTACAGCACGACAGGTAGCTGGCAGCACAGGAGCTGACGGGCTCTACGACGGCTCCACTGCAATGGTCTGAACAGCATTGTCAAAATCTCCAAGAGCAGGAAATAATTGAAGCAGAGACAAAGATCTTCAGGAAATTCTGGCAGCTTCAGTAGCAATTCTTGTGTAAACAAAACTGAATTAATTTTACGTAAGAAAATGTTGCATTTGATTTTTTTTTAAATGGATTTTTTTTTTTAATGGATTTTTTCGTCCCAGGATCGCTTTAATGGTATGTGTTTTTTCTTATGTTTCCAGTGTTTAATGACATGACTTCGGTGACAGTACATAACATGACATGTCACTCCATGTTAGTGGTGACAGAAAGAACATGACGCATTAGCTGCTACTCCTGCCATGCCACAGTGTGACAGAGCGTGTCATACTGGAAAAGCAGGAACCAATACAGACTGTAGTTTTATTTTGACCATTTCCCACTTTTTTGAACAATTAAGCCAGTTTCTACTTGCTACTAATTGAGAGAAAATTTTCTGAGGAGTCGCCTGTTTGTTCTGTAATGAAAATTTGACACTTCAAACAAGAAAAGAAGACAAGTACTTAGCACGCTAATTAGAGCAGAAACTATTTTCAATATCCGAGGAAGGTGATTCCAGTCTAACACTGAGCAACACTACAGCTAGCTCCTGCCATACAACCCTGCGTTCTCACCTCCATTTGAAGATCTCACAGCCCTTTGCAAACACTAATAAATTAAAATTGTGGGTTTTTTCTATCTCCATTTCAAAGGCAGGTGTAAAAGGAGGGAGGAGAAGGACAGGGACGAAGGCACTACAACTGTGAAGGAGCTAAAATGGTTTTCCCAAGGCAGCATATACACCCCTGAGCAAAACAGAACCTGTGGCTTCTGCCGTCTAAACCCCATTGCTGAATTCACTGGAGGCTAGAAGCTGGGAAATGGCAGCAAAAACAAGGAATGGCTGAAAAACAGAATGTATTATCCAGAGCCCAGTGCACAATACCCCAGCCTTCCTCACCTAATAACCTCTGTTGTTCGAAAAAAAAGAACAAACTTCATAAATGCCCCATATATTCCTCTCATTGCTAACTGCTCCATAAAATGCGTGTTTATGCCACTTTTGGCAACAAATTTAGCCTACTAAGGAGTGGTTACATTACTGTTTACTGAAGAAAATCACTGTTGCCATTTTTGCAGCTCCCAAGCAGTATTTATGTGCCACAATATTTCCTTCTGTGTGTGCAGGGCAATCCTTGTGTGGCTGCAACCGTTTTATATATAGATGTGAGACCAATGTTCTCGCAGGCACAATCAGAAATGATAAAAGAAGTGCTAATAATGGGGATTTGTCCTGCATTCCTATATCGAGAGCTTGTGGCTTCCCAGGCAGGAAAATCCAAGCTTCCCTTGAAATCCCGCATCTTCAGAACGTTCTCCCTGACCATGACACGCCAGAAAGCCACAAGTAGAAAATCTTCGATTGCCATGGATACAGCACTGGCTCTGTGAAGGGCTTTGAGAAAAAAACAGGAAAGCGAGAGCAAGCGCTTGCAGGGTCGGAGGAGCAGACATAGCCCCAGCCTCCCCCGCCATGAATTGCCGCAGAATCAGGGATGGAGCCCGGCTCCCTCCTCCCAGCAAACCCTGCAGTGTCCTGCGGATGATGGTGTGAGGGCCATGTGTGCAGCTCTGACCTGTAGCCCTTCCCTCCCTTCCCACCTCTTGACTGGCAGGTCCCATGTTCTTCACACCAATGACCCATTTCCTACCCTGAAACTTCTAGAAGACCAACCACCTCTCATCCCATGCCTGAGTAGCAGGAGGGTACAAAGTGCTGCCCAGCATGGCTCCAGGAACAGCCTTCAGGTCATAGTCCTCCCTGGTTCAGTAGGAACCACTTCTGTAGCTCTCAGGGCCTTGGGTGAATGCAGAAATCGTATTGGCATCATCAACATGTTGCAACCCTCCTTCAGACCTCTAAATTATACCATTATAACCACATGAGCAATCGCAGCAGTCACTGCCAGGCTGGAGGTTTGAGCCTGTCTCCAGCGGGAGGTTCCCAGAGCAGGGACACTCGTCCTCTGCCCGTGTCCCCCTTCCCTTTTCCTTCTCTAGGAAACTTCACTGCTCATCTCCATCCAGGACATGGCTCTGATCCATCACCGTGTTACTCCAGTTTTATGCACTATAACACCCCGGAGTGGAGCCAAGAACCACACCACGTCATCCCTGCCCTGTTTACCCATGGCTGCATGCTGGGGGAATCCCTGGCTCCCGCCCTTTCCCCTCAGGGCTTTCATGGGGACACCCAAAATGTATAAGGGAATTTGTTCCCAATGGCATCCGACCCTCTGCAGGTCCTTACAAAGGCCAAAGACTGAGAGGTGAAGGCAGGCGTAAGCACAGGGCAGGCTGGCTCGATCTGAGAAGAGCCGAGGTGCTTCTTGTCTTCTGTGTCACTCCAGAAAACAGCCCGATTTTCCCAGGTCTGACCTCTGTAGAGTGGGATCAAAGCGCTTCCCTCTGCTAAGGGCATCAGGCTACTGATGGAAAGGACGTGCAAGCTGAGAAATCCTGGAGCTTGTCTAAGTATCGGAGCCTGAGAGAGTTCGCCCTCTACATTGATTTCCTTTTATCTATTCCCATAAATCACTCTCTTCAACTCTTATGTCCTTTTCTGCTGCTTTTCTCTTAACACGCTCCAATCCATCAACCCCTCTGCGATGCCAAATGCCCACAAATGAACGTCCTGTGCCATTCCTAAGCTCAACACAGCTGTCGAAGAAAAGGACTAAATTCCCCAGCAGATTTTGAGTTGGGTGACATTTCTGAACACTTGATAATGGAAAATCTCCGGTTCTGCCCATATATATTCTGGGACTAAAACAAAGCCGATGGGGACTGTTCAGCCTACGACAGGCAGATAAGACTCGACATACCAGCACCTGCTCCGTAAATCCAGGCATCACCAACATAATTTTACAACATCCCTTCCTCCTAAATAATGCAATAGATGTAAATGAGGACTGATGTGTTGATATATCAACATTTTATATAGACATCTCATCTACATATTTGCAGTCACAACAGATTCGAAGATTGATACTGATACCCAGTATAGTTTTATGATATCTATTGAATGTATTACCCTCTTCATCAGAAAGCTATATGTGGCAGCATATTCTCTCCTGAACCAGTATGAGTAGGGTTGGGAGTGGGAGAAGTCATTTAGAAAGAGTGCTCTAAATGTCAAGTCTGTCTTCTGTGTTATTAATATGTCATAAGTGGACTCTAGGTGATGCTTGCTGCGAGATGAACATTATGAATGGAACAAGCTGCATGTACAATTAATATTCCTCTTGATATATCATTTGTAAGTGTTTTAGAGAGGTTGTAAACAGGAAAAGCTTTCTTAGAGATGAATGAATTAAAGGGAAGGGAAATGAAGAATGAAAGAAAGGGGGAGGGAGGGACTAAACCCCCACATCTGATGATGTCCCATAGACCACCACTTGGACCTGGGGCTGAGCATGGGGCCGGCAAGATGGACCGAGCTGTTCCTTTCTTGGCTGCTGTCCTTTTAGGTAGCTCAGTTGCTGTCTTAGAAAACAGGTAATGATCCCAAGGAGCTCATTAAACCATGCCGTGAATTCCCATCCTCCTGATGGCTCTATCTATAACCCCATGTCCAGGCACAGTTTGAGGCGAACAATCCTCAAAGCCGGATCTGTGGAAGATGATCTTCTCTGGGGGAAATAATGAGAACCAGCAAGCAAAAAGAGAGGTGTGAAAAGAGGTGATGACTGAGATAATTAACCTGCTAATCATCCCCGTGGTATGATGGAAGCATGAAATCATCTGTCTGCGTGCCTTGGGAAAGGCGGGAGACTTCCCAGGTAGCTTTTCTGAGATGGAGCCTGAGTGCAGCCGCCCTTACAAAACCTGCAGTCTCCTTCCAGGTCTGGTCTGGGACTCGGTCACTCCAAGTCTCTAAGCCCATTCCCATTCCAGTGCTTCATGGATGACGAACAGTTTGGTCCCATCAAAGAGCTGGTAACAAGCTGCATCCACCGCTTTAGCGGTCTGTATCCAGTACATTTCTTAATGCATTACAAAATAAGGTTCAGCAGCTGGAGACATTGGATAACGACTGTGATTCTTCCATGGGGGAAGACCGTCGACTCCTCAGCAGGGCTTGGAGCTGTCAGTAGGGTGTGCAGTGATTCACCAGCCACAGCAGTGTTAGCCTCTCTTGAACAGGAGGGATCAAGAAATAATTTGGTGAAACAAAGAGCCCTTCCTAACTGGTAAAGGGGGACAGGGGAAAAAAAATCTGAATCTGTAGTAAATGCAGCAAACTCATCTTCCTGAGGCCAAAACATCATCTGGAGTCACACAGTGACCCAGGATGCTCAGGTGTCAAGGGGCTTCACCTGCCTTGGGCTTCTTTCTGCTCAGCCACACTTGGTTAATAAGGGAGGTCTTAAAACCCAGCCGAGTAAATGAGCTGGTTCATCAGCTGTAGGGAAGGAGGAGGTGGACAGACTCAGCATCCTCATGGGAACATCCTCCAGCTTTGCTCCTGAGCCGACCGTTGCGCCTTGTGCTGCTGGCTTCATGCATTTTTTGTTTTCCTAAGAAAACAGCAGGCTGCCTGGGGCGCAGTACCAGGCCAGCCTGTCTGCTCCCTAGCAAATGAATGCCAGCAGCCTTTCCTTCCCTCAGACCTGCGAGCTGTGCTGGCTTCACATCTCCTCTCCCAGGGCCAGGTAGGAGCAGGCAGAAAGAAGGAACGGCCAGCGGTGTCCTCTCCATCTGCCCCCCCACCCCCTCTAGGGCACAGGACTATGCATACTGCATGAGGAAGGGCTACAGGGAGACCACATTGGAAATGTAACTCCTCAGCGCTCATTTGGCCTCATAACTGCATGGTTTTCAGGCATCCTTGGGCTCCCCACAGCTCTAGCTCGGTGATGAGGAGATAGCAAGCTTGGCCAGTTACTTTAGACATATGTCCATCCATCATCGGCCACTCCTGGAGGGACCACTCTGCTGTGAGGGCAGAGCTCTGCTGGACACAGTCTAGATGGGGCTATCTGGCATGATGTTGGATCATAATAGTCAGCAAGGTCTCCTTTCTGAGCTCGCTTTTAAAGAAAGGGGGTTAGATGCTGTTATCTCCCTGGATATAACCTGGCAGTTCCTAAAACCCTGGTCAGGACAACTCAATTATACTTGGAAACATCCTGAAGGTAATGGAGCAAATGTTAGAGCAAACCAGGTAACTTCTAAAATCACACTTCTGATCCTTGTTTAGAGGAAACCTAGAAAAGTATGTGTCTTGGGGATGAATGGAGACTGCAGAAAGATCGGGGTGAGGATGGAAAAGGCTGAAACCCACTAGGGGAAAACGTGAAGCATCGTTTTGGCCCATCCCCCGGTGACAGGTGCTGTATAAAAACAGAACAGAAAGTCGACGTGGTCTAAATAAAAGATGAAAGGCAGCCAGTGAATACAAAAGACAGCCAGCAAAGCACCCAGGTAACAATACCATAATGAGCATAGTGCCTATTATATGCAACTAGTAATTCCATCACACGGATGGCCTCACCTCCATCTCATTTCCCAAGCGTCCCCATAGAGGTACATCTGAAAGCTGATAGCATCTGTGCTGTGCCTGCCCTCTGGACAAATTGAGGACTGTAGCCTCCATAGTTAACAGCCTGGCATCTCCCACCAGAGTAAATTCACACCAAACGCGACATGAAAAAACAGCATGCAGCGTTTGTGCTTCGTATGAGTGACAAAACCACTCCTGACAGCCTGACTGTGCACTGCCTTCGTGCTTTTCAAGCACACATCCCAGAGGATTTCTCTCTTGATAGGGCCTTCCACATGCTTTTAAGAGAGGCTTGGATCAAAGAGGGCCATGGAGGATCAGAGAAGTGGAAGAGCCGCCCGTGCCTGGCGTGAGTAGTACGGCCTTCAGTCACCTAGAGCCGGCTGCTCTGAAGGAAGACCATGCTTGTCTTCTTCATGCCTGGAAGAGTCTGGCCCTGCATAAACCGCACAAATTCAGTTTGCTCACTCTTGAAGAGTTGAATTCAAGCCCAGGTCAAGTTTTCAGAGCCAAAGGACTGGTTTGTGTCCCTCCTGCCTGTAGCGGAGGAGCTCAGATTTGAGCTGGTATCTCTCTTTTCGTTTGTGGCCCCACCGGCACAGCCAGCCCTTCAGCCCGCAGCTAGCCTGCAAGCCAGCGCCTCGGCAGTGCGCACCACCAGGGAGACGCTACCGTGGCGAGCCCCGTCACAGCATAAGCCGTGGTCACAGAGAATTTATAAAGGCTATACAAACTCTCAGTCGCAGATACCCAGTGAAATACCCAGACACAGGAACTAGGAGAAAAGATGGTACAGCCCCCTTCCATCACCGGTTATTACCGAAAAGCTGGTAAATCCACAGGATTCAAAACATGTCTGTTTTGCATATCTCCGGGCTGTAGAGCTTGACACCCGGAGCACAGATAAGCCTGTAGCAAAATACCGAAAGCCGTAAATACCAAGTGTCACAGAAAGAGAGACCGGCAGTGCCTCTCACGTCTGCCCTCCCCTTTTGCAGCGGGAACACTCATGGATACACTGGGAACTGTCTTGATCGATCTTTTTTTTTTTTTTGAGAGAGAAAGAGAAACGCACACACATAAAGAGAAGAAAAAGGGCAGGCAAGAATCTGCAAAAGATCAAAAGCTCCTCTAGTCTTTCAGTCCTCTCCAAGGAACAGCTTTGGGATCCTGCAGTGAGAGGCACCGCTGCCCAAAGTGCATCGCCAGCACCGTGTTTCGCTGCGAGATGGGACAAGATGAGCGGACTCCACACCACCGACCCTTTCACTTAAGGGTGTGTCAGGGCTCCTACAGAGTGTTATCAAACCTGGTGTTTCTCACCTGCTTGCTGAGCCGAGCGTCACTGTCCCATGGGTAAAACACAGTACAGAATCTATGGACAAATGAAGCCAGAACTGCAGTTAGATAAACTAATGATGCTCCATTGACTTACACGAATGCTTCACTGCTTTCACGTGCTGAGGATCTGCTCGGACAGTAGTGCTAGAGCTTTTCTGGAGAGTCCCTTATAAAACAGGAGGGTTTTGACACAATCACATGGAAAGAGGAGCCCCTGTTTCACCTTTCATGTGATAGTGTAGCTGGGCACCCAACTTGAAAATTAACTCCATCCCAGCCAGATCCAGTACAGTCTGAAAGCTGAGTGAGCAGCTTGCGAGGTAGCGTCCGCAGTGGTGGTGATGGGGGGAGAAAGCAGGACCAGCGCCGCAGCTCCCAGCTGGCTCAGCTCAGGGGTGGCTGGGCACCAAAAAAGAGAGGAGGTCTGACTCTGACCTGCTGTCTTTCCCGGACTCAACAGCACAGCCGTAAGAGGCTGATGGAGGTTGGACCCTGTGAGCGAGCCTGGTAAAGATGCTTTGGCCAAAACACTAATTGCTTTGTTCTGTGCAAGGAACAGGAGGGGGGAACAACTTCACCATACTGGAAAGGCAGATGAGATGGACTTACGGTCTCCAGGAAGTCAGATGAGATGGACGAACAGGCTGAAGGTTATGAATCTAGGGACACACAAAATGCAGAGAAAACCTTCTCTTGATCTAAGACATCTAAGAGATTCCCGGCAAAGCGTGAATAAGCAGCCCTCGCAGGCCTGGCTGGCTGCTATCCCCTCCGTCCATTACGGGGAGCCTTCTGGGAGCCATCGCTGGGGCACGACTCTCATTTATCCCTCTGTTTACAGGGACTGGTCATTACTCACTGAAGATTCTCAGTGCCTCAACAGCATTTGAAACAAGTGGGAAGTTCTGCATTTGTAAAGAGATAGTCAGAGATGACAGAGAAGAAAAGACCCCCAGTAATTGCTCCTGTCTATCATGCTGGCTTCTCTGCTTTGCCCACACCAGGCTCTGCTGCTGTTAATGCAGGCTATGGGCACGTCCTGGCTGCAGCGGGGGTGGGTTGTGTGTTTCTGCCTTCCTTTAATTCATGCTTTGCGGCAACACGTGTTATTTCCTTCGAAGACAAGCAAGATGGAAGCAGAGGCCAATTAATGCTGAAGATGGACCCTGCAGTGAGGTGGGGTGGAAGCGAGAGGGTTGGGGGCAGAAAGGAGCACCACACTCACTGTCTGCACAAACACGGGTGGGAATGTGCACACACGTGTACACACGTGCTTTCTTCCACGAATTGTGATGTTGTCTGCCGGGCTCGGCGGCTCTCAGTCAAACCTGTTGCAAAGCCCCGTGCAACGCTGGGAGTTTTTCAATCAAGTTTGATGAACATTGGAGCTATTATTTCGGGAGGGAGGTGACTGTTGTAACTTCATACCAACCACTTCTTCCTGGCAATGCTAATGAGTCGTGAAGCTTATACCGTTAACGAGGCCGTTGCAAAATGCTCCCAGAAGGATGCAATTAAGAAAGGTTGGTGATAATGGGCATTAAAGAGACATTTTATCAGCTCTCTATTGGGTGGTAAAAAGATGCTCAAGCAGGTATGTACCTGGGTACAACTGCAAGGAACTCATATGTTGTCTTCTTCTGCATCACCCCAGTCTACTCCGGTCTGGGGTTTCTATGGTTGCCATCATTAGCACTTTCTGTACAGTAACTCCCATGCCATGCAGGCTTCTCTTCAGCAGTCGGAAGGCTCACCTTTTCCATCACTGGAGCCCTTCACTGCCAGACACTTTCAGAGACACTAGCTGTTTCCACTGACTCAGGACATGAGATGTTCTTGTTCTTGTTCCTCTCTTCACCAGTTCTTCTGCTGTTTCCTCACCTCGCAGCATTCCAGTAACACATTGCTCTTATTAAGGTAGCTGTGTGATTCATCCCAGCTGAATCCTGACCCTACGGAGCTGGTGGCTGCTTACACTCAAGACAGCACCTGCTGAGAAGAGCTTATCATCCTAAAGTGTCAAGACCAAACAGCAGGAAAGGAAAAGGAAGTCCATAAAGAGGGAGTAACTAAACCAAAACCACAGAGGCAACCAGTAGCAGACTCAAATCTCTAAGGCAATTATCCACCGCAGCGACAGTTATTTTGGGCTCATTTCATACTCTCAGGAAACTCCACGGCTTACTTCAGCTGTGTTATTCCAGAAGTCTTCTTTAAGTTAAGATGAACTATTCTGGAGTCCACTGTTTGTCTCTACAGACTATATAAGGCACTCAGAGATCTGGATTAGATAGAGACATCTAGTTACAGTGAGATGGACCCCATCCCGGGTTTATCAGGGCAAAGTCTTAATTCCTCTGTCTGTACAAACTGGGCAAATTAGCATCTCCCATAAGAACAATAAATTCATTAAACTGCCATAACTACCTGTTGCCCTATGTCCATCTTCCAGTGCCTTTGCTTATCAGATAGAGTCCTTAAGCTGAGCAGGTATTTCCTGATACCAATGCAACGGTCCATTTGATTCAGGGGTTTATCACAAAGACACACACTGGACAAAACATCTGAATCCTTTAATATCAGAATAGGCCACAGCTGAACATATGACCCAAGACTAAAGCAGCGTAGGATCAGGGAGAACATAAATTATTATATCCACCACACTATCTGTGCAGCTGGTGACGAGGAAACCATCTATGTTTACCTTTGGTTTGCCTTCACCTATGGCAAATAGCTTTTTCTTCGTTTCTAATACAAACTACGGCTTTCCAAAATGTTTTCTTTAAAGCAGCTATTAAGAATGAAGGGTTAAAGTTTCCACTTTGTGTCTCTAACATGGTACAGTATAACCAGCAGCTAAATTACAGCAGGCCAGACAAAAGGGCAATGAGTCTCCGCTAGCCTTGCAAAAAATCACTCAGGTGTACTAATGCATCTTCTTGAGCAATGTCTCCTCCAGTGAAATTCTACTTGCTGAGGTGGTTTTTAATCAAAGAAGTAGCTATTACCTGTGACATGACCAGGAATTTGATGGTTTCCCTCATCATCAGCAGGGGAAGGAGAAATGCTTTACCAGAGTGCCTAAAAAAATCCTATAAACCCGAAGATCAAAGGCCTGTGAAAACAGCCCTGGAAAAGGGGACATCTCCCCCTGGAGAAGTGCCTGAGGAAAGGTGATCAGAAGAGGAGATATTCATGTAGACCATTTTCCAGCAATTCCTTTTCAGGCAGCTCCCGGACAGATCATTCTTATCAGGGATGACCCTTGACAGAAGTCTTCCACTTCAACAAGCCTGAGATTATAATTTAGTGTTGAAAAGAGCTGGGCAACTCTTTAAGTGCTCATGGGTTGTCTGTGGGATGAACCGGTCACAGGTGCCCATTCTCCTTCCATGCCCCAAGAAAGCTCACCTGGAGAAAGAGCCTGGTGGATGCCGAGCAGCACTCGGGTAACGTGGTCATAAATGGAATGAGGTACGAGTCACGCAGTGGCAGTATGTATGTGTCGCATATATATGAACACATAAAAGACATCTCTAGGGCTGCTACAACAGCAGTTGTAAGAAAAATTTAGGGACACACATGATAATGAGTTATGGTGGATCCAATACATGAATTTAACGGTCTTGATTTAAAAAAAAATCTGTTCTTTTTTATGGGCACCAGCAATCAGGATGAATTTGGTTTTTAGCAGCTCTCCTGTCAGCATTCAGTATATTCCTCGCCAGACCTCCTGTCGGCAGGCAGACACCGGGGACACGAGTGCCTGACTTCCACGCTATTTCAGAACCAGTGACCTATATACGAGCTGCGAGCAGTGTACGCCAGCCAGAGCTAACGGGAGAGACGCGCCTCGGCTGGGTTGTAGAGACGCTCACACATGAAGGATTTCTGCCTGGGTCATCAACCCTCGTTGGCAGAGCTTGCTGATGCCTTGCTTTCACGATACGTCGGCGTGCGCCAGCGATGAAGCTGAGATCTGGCGAGACACTATGGGTGGGATGGGGATCTGTCCCACACCTGCCACCACCAAGGCTGCGAGCGTTTCAAATGCTGGAGAACAGCCTGTGTTAAAGAGGATGCAATCACGCACAGCTTGCTGACACCACAGTTAAGCAAATGGTGCCATTAGCAGATGAGTGGATTTTATTGGGAACTCCATATAAACCCTCCCCAGTCAACACCCCCTGCTTTAGCACCCCACGGACGGCTGCCCTTTACTGCTGCTGAGCTGCTCCCGTAGGTCCTGGCAAGGGAGCGGAGCGGGATGTGCTCAAATCCTGCCCCTCCCACGGCAGAGCATTATGTGTTGGCAAGCAACCTCTGCCAAACCCATCCTTCTTGAAACAGCCCACTGACAAGGACAAAGCCGCCCCCTCCCTTCACTTTTGAAGGTATCTGATCTTTGGAAACGCTGCCAACAGCACGATCCCCCTCCTGGGGGCTTCGTAGCCGGTCCCGAAACCCCATTGTGCCCTCCATAAGGTAGGGACCCTCCTCCCTGCCTTCCCCCACCCACCCCGAGCCGTGTAGATACAACCACAGCAGAAAGGGAAAAGCAATGTTACGACCAGAGCCGTGCGGGGCAGTGAGAGACGCGCATAAATCTCTGCGAGGCTGAGCCAGGGGTAGATCCGCGTCCCTCCAGCTCCATCAGCCGAGCCGCTGACACTTGGCTGAGCGGAGGTTCCCTGTTGCTTTGCAGGGGGTCCTTCAGCCTGTCCATAGCCCAGGGAAACACACACCACGTTGCCTACGAAATCACACAGCTTCGGACAGATCTAATCAAAAATATGGGGAAAAGAGAGAGACTGCGATAAATATAACTTAGCAAAAGGTGATGTTTCATGGTAGGCTCCAACCCTACATGACAGGGGGGGACCTGATAGAGATCGGGCTGCGATAGAAACATCACCTTTTGAACGAGATACTTTATCTGCTAAATCAGTTCCCTCTCTTGTCAAATTAAATCCATAGCCCATTTAATCAGGAAAGTCAAAGCCAGATCCAGCGTCTCGGGGGAAGTTTTATTGGAAGCAGGTTCTGTCTCTGTGAGAAGGAAGGTAATATATATTTGAGACTGCATACTAATGCTAAAGGATTTGTCAAGAGGAAAAAAAAAAAAAGGAAGGAGGGAACGGTTCAGTTTCCCCAAAGAAAATTGTTTAGGCTGGGGAAACTGACCCAGTTTTCAAATTTCTTTTTTAAGCAGAGAGAAGTAAACCTTGTTACCAATCCTTCTGACCTAACAGATGAGATTTGAAAGGCACACCAAAATTATGAACTTAAAACAGGAGGGAAACAGGCTAGGATGAGGGGTAATATCCTTTGGTGCCTATCTTGAGAGGAGGTTTTGAAAATTTGGGTCAATTCCCAAGAGACGATGTCTTCTTGCCTTGATCCTTTCCAGTAGCACATGCTGGAAGGGTGCTGGTGGGGAAACAGGAATGGCTCCCAGGTCCCACCTCTGGAATACGCTTTGAGCTCTTCTGTACGGATTAATCCTTTCATAGGGAGAATAAATCCCAATATAAGAAAAGCCAAACAATGCTAATGAGGAGCTATGGCAGAGGGGGAAAACAAATAGGAGAATAAACCAAGACCCCAAAAAATCTGACCCACCAGAAGGAAATACACAGGGAAAGATGCTCTGCTGCCTAAAAATCAAACCAGCCTCTGGGAAGGAAAGCAGCTGAATTTAAAGCAACCATTTTGGAGATAAAGACGATGCTAAAATTACTGTTGAACATTATCCAAAAAGGCAGATAATGCCTAGATTACATCTTCAAAGTTTTATCGCCTTAAGCTAAAGGAGAAAGAGAAGGGGGAGTGCAGGCTCACAGGGAGAGAGATTTGGTTTCCTAGGACTGTCATGAGCCACATTGACTTGGACTCCAATCTCCGGTATGTTTAATATGTAGATTGACTTAGGCTCTCTCAGTAAGTAATTTAAGAAAACAGCATCTGGAAAAAAGTCTTAAGTAATTTAAACTCGCTGCAAGCAAAGGCAGCAGAAGGTCAGGTTTTTTAACATAGGCGAAAAGTGATGACATGGTATCTGGAAAAAGGCCAGATTTGCGCAGTGGAAGAGGATTTCCTGCTTGTATTGCCATCCATTGTAACTTGCTGCTTTCCTTTAAACAACGTCTGCATGTTGGTGTGGGGATGCACATGCCTACGGCTGCGGCGGGCGCCCTACGAGAGCTTTGGGCCTCCAAGGTTTTCTTCTCCCCAGGCATAGCTGGCTGGTTAAGGAGGTACCCCAGGCTAACGGCAGCATCGACGCGAGAGGAAGGATCCCATCTAGCACGACAGAAGCAGCAAGGTAATGACTCAAAGAGATGGATTCTCATTGCTGCCACTCCCAGGAGAAAATCAAAATCTCTCCTTCATCCTCGCTTTGTCTGGCTTGTCTGCTTAGGGTGCGACTCAGCGAAGCATTTAAGCGAATGCTTAACTCCCATTGATTTCAAGGGGATTACTCACACAGCCTGAAATTAAGCGTGCTTTTAAATGCTTTGCTGAACCGGGGCCTGAAAAATGTGTATTGCAGTGGGAGAGGACTCTCCCAGTGTTTTTTCAGTGCCTGGAATAATGGGTCCCAAAGGAAGATAGAAACTTTTTGGGAATAAAAATTTTGAGGCTTTTCCCTTGCTTTTTGTCAAACTGCAGTCCGAGACCTCTCCCCCTTCATGTGCTGAGAGCTGGCAGCTGCCGGGCTGAGGAAATGTCTTTGCGGTGGTCTGCTTGTCACAGGGACATGCCATTGCAAAGGCGATGACAAAACCATGCAATTAGAAACTAGATTAAATCAACAAAAATCATGCAGTCAGGAGCTGTTGTAGCTCCAGGTCCAGCTGCTTCTCCAAACCCACGTCTGGGCGAGCTTGGAGCTGTGTCTGGATGAGCTCTGCACCTTCTCCGAGGAGGAAAGCAGGAGACACAGCAGCTCTGGCACCAGTATGGGCAGCTGGGAAACCAAAGCCCCAGAAGGTCAGGTTTAGTCAAGGCCTCACATAAAACCAACCTCAAGTCATCCCACCCAGAAGCCAAATCTCAAGCTGTCGATTGCCTGAGATCGGGATCATCTTTTGAGCTACCCAGAACAGCAACGTGTTCATGGGGCAGCAACACGCAGAGCCTCCAAAACACACAGCTGAGCATCCTCAGAGCCTACTTTGGCCAAATCTGGAGTTGTTTTCCTAGGTGCAACAAAAGGCACCTTCCTGCCCTCCAAATTAACGTCGCACGAGACACCGGGATCCTTCCGGTTTGTTTTTAAAAACTGAAAAACAGAAGGCCAGCACGGTGACCTGACCCATTTTAAGCTTTACTCCACAAAAGCTGAGCTGCTTTTCCTGAACCTTTTTACCAGATTTCAACCTGAAGTAAAAACTGATCCTGGGACATTTCAATCCAGAGACGAAACACTTGGCAAAATGATAAACAATTGGAATCAGAGGCTCACCCATGGGGACTACTAGAAAGTGCTGCAAAGGGGGTGCTACTGCTACTCACCCTTAATCTCTTCTATAGATTTCTTTGTGATCAGTTGTTGGCGCTAAGTAGCCACATTTTAGTATTAAAAACACAATTTGTTCCAAATGCAGTGGCTACAGGAATGCCACATCCTATTCTTAACAACCCCATGATGTACTGACAGCAAGCCAAATCCTGTTCTCAATTACACGAGTGTAAATTCACAGTAACTCAGTACACAGCCCTCTGCGAAGGGAGTTAGCAAATGCTCAGAGCTTTTGGAAATCACATTGCAAGGATTTGCATATGCAATGATATCCGAAAAAGCTGTCAGTCAGAGCACGGGGACTGTGTATAGCAGGCGCTTTCCATCAGCTTGGCAATGGTGAAACCATCAGGTGTCACCGCCGGTGCTCTGGATGGCAGAGATTTAGCAAACCAAGCTCGTCAGACAGCGTTCCTTTTCTTTTGTGCTCCCACCCACATGTGAACACACCATTTTACAGCAGCGTAAATTCAGGAGTGGGAATCAGAGGTCTCCGTGCTGTCCCCGTCACCGTGCCGCTGCCCGGGCTGGGACATGTCCCTTCCTCTTTGCATCCGCATGGGCTGAGCCGTTGACTTCTCCAGCTGAGCAACACACTGCTGAGCCCCGGCATCAAACGTCAGCGACGGCGGCTGAACAGAGCCCGGCTGCGCTTGAAAGACAAAGTCCTTGAGAAAACACCCACCCTCCCACCAGTGGCAAGCACACCCCAGCCCCCGTAGAGCAGCAGCGCTCGCCTTGCCGGAGACTTCAAATGGAGACATCATCTCCTTGCGTGACTCCCCCTTTCATGCGCCCGGATGCAGGCGAAACCCCTCGCCAGCGTGACAGTCTCTGGATGAGGACATGCTGGGGGTTTCCCGGCCGCCACAGAGCTCTCATTGTGGAAGGGAATACAATGGAGTCACCACAGAGCACATGGCGAAGGCACGGCTTGGGGAGAGCAGCCGCTTTGATCTGCCTGCAGAAGAGCTGACTGTGGGGTCTGTTAACCCTTGGGGCTCGGCCCAGCGTTAGCTTCTTCCTTTGGTGCCCCTGCAAAAGGGGCCTTCCACTGATTGATCCCATCTGACGCGGGAGATCCTGAGGAGAGCTGGGAACCAGGTGTCAGGATGCTTGGGGTCCCCTTCAGGCACTGGGAGAGATACCCATCCTCCCCACCAGGTATTTTCCAAGCTGCCACATTTCTCTGCTGCTTTCCCATCCCTCTCCTGAACGCTTCAAACATTACACTTGAGAAAACTCCATTTTCTGATCTCCCCTTATTTACGCGTATTCCAACACCCAGAGGCAGACTGCGCTTGAGCTCCAGCCCTTGCACCCTTCACATACCCACTACCCAAAGCCTTCTCTCCACCTGCTCCAGCACCGACCCCTTTTATACCATCACACAGGCCACGGACCTCCCATCGGACCTCTCCAACTTCATGCAAAACATCCCATGATGTAAACGAGCCCTCGTTAGCTCTACGGAGAAGGAACGTGGCGCTGGGGGAGGAGGAACCCAGGCTGTTCTAGGTGATGGTTTTGATACTGTGATTTTTTTCTTGTTGACCAGAGAAGGCTGCGCAAAGGGGGATTTCTAGGAGGAAGATAAGGCATGGTAGGATCTCGTCACATGCTTCCTCTCCCCATGTCAGCATCCTCCCTCACCGGGTAGTTGCAGAGTGCACGCCATTAGTTAAATCAATACAGCGTTTCTGGGGAAGGGAAATTGCACCTGGGCTGTGGTTCATCTGCCGTTCTGACTCCAATATGTATGAAAGCACAAAGCGGCTGCGAGGAGCTGGCAGACAGCTCCTCTGGGATTACAGGAGCAGACTCCAAAGCAAAGCCCTTTCCAAGGCTTGACATGCAAAAATGCAGTTTAGGGGCCTGCTGTTCAAAGATATTTATTCTCCAGGATCCTGGCCAGCAACGAGAGGAACTGCACATGGGTGGCAGGGCTGAGCGTCAGACCCTGAAGCCAAATGTCTGAGAAGATGCATCTCATTCTGAGCATCTTTATTCCAGGACTGTGCCAGAGTGCACTTGTTACTGTGGGTGGAATCCAGGCTTCACCCAACATAGCCAGAAGCCCGTCACCGCCATCCAAGTGGGCAGAGTCTTTACTACTACATCTCCAGAGAAGCAGAGCAGACAGGAGTGTCTTGCAACTTAGTCTTTAAGACAAAGCAGCATCAGCCGCGGCTCGCTTTATTGCTCTTGTTTTACAAGCATCTGTTGTTTTGGAAACATCTGAAATGAGCACAATTCGACACAAGGCACCCTACGCAAAGCATCCTCTGTCAAAGGCGGAAATCTCAGACACGTGTCTGAAAAAGACTTGAAAGCTTTTTGTTGTTGTGTTGCTGGTGGTAATTTTGTGTTTTTTAAAAAGAAAAAAAAATTAAAGGAAGAGACTCCCTTTTTCAAGAACTCACCCAGATGTTTGTGGTTTGGGATTATTATTTTTTTTTTTTTTTAGTGCCTGGTTAGTCTCATGTATATTGAAACCTGCTCTGCTCACACAGAACAAGGGGGCTCTGACAACGTTCAAAGGGATCTGGAGAGCAGCAGTTTATACAAAGCTTTGCTCTGCTTTCCTGCAAGAGAGGGAGGAGGGAGGGAATGGTGGGGAAGAGCTGTAAGGATGGCTGTTCGCTGCGGTAGCTAAGTCTGTGGAAACAAAATGCAGTGAAATAGGGCTTTAAAGCAAGAAGTCCCACAGATGCACTCGGGCATTTCTCCAGCATAATGTTCCCAAAGCCTTCAACGGCTTTCTGGGTGCAGGTAGAGAAGGCAGCCCATGTCCCAACATAGAAGACTAACGACCTTCTCCATGTGTCCCCCAAACATTAATAGACTCCTGCCTCCCATCAGGGTATGGTGTGGCTGTCCCAGGTGTCACCTCTCTTCTGTAAACACCACAGAGCTATACTTCAGCGTAAGGTGGAGAAGGTAAAGGCTTAGGGCAACAGGGAGAAGCAGCCCAAGAAACCCATTAGGCATCAGGATGAAATACAATGCCTTTAGGAAGACCCCTGGTGCAATGGCAGGGGTAGGAGCCTGGGAAGATGCAGATTTTCAAACTACTTGAATGCCACTTCCAGAATTCATGCCACCACATCCGAAAAGGCATCATCTGTCTGATAGATTGAACCGACACAGAAACCTGGGTTTGCTGCCTCCTCGTAGAGACGCCAGAAGGACTTGGTCGCTACTCGAGTGCCAAACGTTACTTCCCAGCACAGGGCTGCGAGGGCAGGCACGGCCACCCAGCAACCTTTAACGCTCCAGTTAGAGCTAGTCACTGTTTTCCACCCTGAAATACAGTTTGACCTGAAAGCATTTAATTGCAACATTTTCCACCAAGCCGGGAACTGTCAAATGGCAGATGAGAGCTGAGCACAAGCAGACACTATGCAGTCGCAAGAGAGAAAAGCAGCTAATTACCCCCAGATTATACAAATTGCAGGAATTGGTGCAGAGGGAGCTTAGCTATCAAGTGGGCCAGTGAATCGAGTCCTCTTGGCTCAGCAGTGTCAGCTCAGACAATGCGAACTTTGCTGCTGTCCTCCCAACATGTCCACCCACCTCATCCCCTTCCATTCTGAAGGACATCAACATCTCAGGATGCTGATCCAGGCAGCCAAGCTCAGAGGGGCTGGATGGCTCATAAACCTGGCGGGGTCTCAGCAGGAGAAGATGCACAGCCTCTCAAAGGTAAATAAATAAAGTCTCTGGAACAGCATCCCCTAGCAGGGAATATGCAAGGCTGGGGCTGGAGAGAGGGAAGAGAAAAGCCTTCCCGGTCTCCTCATCCATCACTGCTAGACATACCTGAAATGGATCCAGACAGGATAGATGTCACTAACTAGGTACATTTTTCACCAGGCTAACGAGGGCATGTTTTAAATCTTAGCCAGGACACCTAAATAATTCAACACACAAGACTGGGGTAGGTGAGAGGACTGAAGGGAGATGAGTTCACAGCTCTGAGAAAGCCCAGCAGTATCTGAACCATCACGTTGGCTGCAATGACAGCCCCATGGCACTTGACCATGTAGGTTTGGGCCCCACGAGTGCTGTGTCCAGAGGCCCCATCCTGCTGTCATGGGACTCACAGCAGGGCTAGGTTGAAGACACAGATCCACAGTGCCCCTGGGGCAAGGCAGCCACTTCATGAATCACTGTCAGCATCCTGAGGACCTGACTCCTCCTCAAACCCTCGTCCTCACCTCTCTTCCCTGCCTTCTTTATAGTTATAGTAGTTCCTAAACGCTAAGAAAACATGATGGTGGTATTAGAGACATCTGCTTTTTGCTGTGACTGTGAAGCCCCAGGACAAGAAAAAAAGGTGGAGAACAGCCTTGTGATCACCAACGCCAAGGGCATTGCTCTTTGCCTGCATCCCTCCCTGGGTTGAGCTCCTGGGTCTCTCTTTCTGGTGCTGTCAACTCAAAGAGCCCCTCAGGTATGAGTTTACCTGCAGGGCATTTTCCTTCTACAAGGATGTGCCCCATTAGACCACCGCACAGCTGGATCTGGCCCTCAAGGCTGGAGGAAGAGTCTCACCCCATGTGCTACCCTTCCCTATTTCCCTCTACCCTCATCTTGTGCTCAGGACTGGATACCTGCCAACGAGCAGACAATTTAGTACCAAGTGTCTCTCTACTGATGTTTCCATCAAGACGGGAAACAAGAAAGGCTTCGCTGATTTACCGAGGCTCGCTGGTTTTGCGCCTTGACAAGAATTACAAAAGGAATCTCATTACAATCTCCTCGGTTCTCATCAGCCTGGCACGGAGCCCGCTGGTGCGCCGTGTCGATCAAAGTGTTGCTCGTGAAAGCCCGAAGGGTGCCGGTAGAGCTGTTAGAAAGATGATTTTTTGCTTCTTGTCATAGCCGTAGCACTCATGTGAAACTGGAGGGAAGGCTGGAGGATCAACCAGGAAAGGCAGCCACTTTGGGGGCAGTAGGACAGAGAGCTGAACGTGCACCCCTGCCTGCCTTCCTCCGGCTGCCGGTGGGAAACTTCCAGCTCCAGTTTCAGCTAGCATCTGGAGAAGGCTGTGATCTGGGATCACGCAGAGCACCTGAGCCCTGAGGGACAACCATCTTTCTGCTGTAGGTCCAATTATATAGGGCAAAGGGATCGACATCCATGAACAGGCTGGAACCCCATTTCCATGCAGGGAATGAACATCTGACTCCATGCTACGAGGTCACCTCCAGGCCATGCTGGGGATCTTCTGGGGACCTGGATGAAAGGTGGTTTGTGCGCAGTATTGCCATGCCTGATTTGGGCTTTCCTTCACCGCCCCTGGGAAGCGTCGTGATACACCTGCACTTTGCAGTGCGTTGGTCTGTTGGTCATGGTCGTGGTTTGAGGTGTTCTGCCAGAGGAAGGTCTGTGACAAGCCACATGTTCACCAGCAGAAACTGAAGATCTAGGGGATATTGCAGATGAAAATCTCAGCTAAAATCCCAGGTTTGGCAGCAACAGAGAGGGGATGGGACGCTCTAAATCCCTCTGTGGGGGCTGAGCACGCAGGAGGGCTGTCATGGAGGTCTTCCAAACCCCAACAGACTCTATACGGATGTACAGGACAACTACAGGACTCTCCACCCAGCAACTTCTCCTGTTAGCTCCGCTCCCCGGCTGCCACAGGCAAGAGCAAATGCTGCTGTCCCTGATGTATGCCGGAGTGACGTTTCTATTAGATTTCCCTCCTCAGCTGAATGGAGGTTTGGTTGGAAATAATTCAGTGTTGATGGGGAGGGTTCAGCAGAATTTCCTATTTTTTGGCCCATTCAGTTAGAAAAATCTAATTGGCTTTTCATTCCTCCCAGTAGCCTTTGAATCTGCCGATTAATTTCCAGCGAATTTGATAAAGTGGGAAAAGTTTCAAATGTGTTACAGTCCTACAAACTGTGCGAAAATAGATGGCTGGGAGAGGAGATCCTGCTAATGTCTCACTGGATGGCTGCAGGATGAATTTATCTGGGGTGGCAAGCATCAGCGAGCCCGCACTGGAAAGTGCTGTTAGGACTCTGCCCAACGTCGGGAGAAGTTTTGGTCAGAAATCGCTTTTCTCTAGGCACAGGAGCAAGGGAAAAGAAAAGGAAATCAAGTATCCCAACCCCAACTACTTGTGGGGCAACTTGTTTTAACCAGTGAAAACATTTCTCTCCTTGACTCTGAAGTTGCTCTAATAATCTGATATCTCAAACTGGGGCAAGAAACATGTTTTCTACTCATCATTAAATCAAGTAAGTATTGTGACATCCTGGAAGTGGTATCTTTGATGTTAGACTGCACAAACGAGCTTTGATGGAGCATGGAATAAGGAATGGTGGTAGAGGTCCCAAACGGGGACCCCCAGCACACGGGGTAGGCACAAATCCCAGTGTCAGCACAACGTGATGGGCATTAAAGCACAAAACACCCTCCGAGGATTTGGATGCTGCAAACAAGGTGCTGCAAGGATTTCTTCTCATTTTTACACATGCACCTTGTCGAAACAGCAGCGTCCGGCTTGTTAATGTTTTTTACAACAGTTACACAGCAGTTGCTTTTCTAGTGGCCATTAAGACAATTCCACTTGGCTGATTCCCCTTCACCTCCTATTTGCTGTCGTAATAACCTGCGTGTTTTGGAAAACCAGTTGCATTTTATGAGGGCTTAAATCTGGAGTCATCCCCACAGGGCTTCCTTTAAATGTTTTCATCATCTCCCCTTCCTCTACTCTGCAGACCCGAGCACAGGGGAGATTTTTTCAAAATCCAGGTTAACTTGCTGAGATGTCATTATAAATCCAAAGCAAATAGGCCTGAGATGTTCCTTGTGGGCCTTTTATTCAGTGAAATGAGTTTGGCAGCACAGCAGTTGCTTTGCAAATACACTGCAAAGCTTTGAGGTTTGCCTGGAATCACGGGGGTCTCTCTTTGCTGCCTGCTCCTCGGAGCTGGAGGAGGGACGGGAAGATCACTGGGTTATGCCTGCCAAGAAAACGCTTTCTCATGAGTGATGGATGAGCCCCCTTTACAGGCCAAAAAAAGGGTCTGCAGAACTGGGACCCCTACTATATCTGTAGGATCAGCTCTCGGAAGACGTTCGGCACTGCTCACTTTACATCAACCCTACTGCTTCCATGAAAATGGATGAAAATTCCACAGTCCCTGAGGGTGCCGGCTGCCTATAGAAACCACTCCCAGTAGGTATGACTAGTGCAGGTGGTTGACCTAAGTATGACTTGGTCTGCCAGGACATGCCTGTGAGAGCGAGTCTCCCCCTTTCTGCCTTTGGTACACTCGACACGTTCTCCCACCACACACACCACTTGGTCGAGCCCTGGACCACCAGGAGTTTATCTCCACTGAGCACCTCAGTGCTTGCAGGGAGCAAGAAAGGCAGAGAAGTCCAACCATTAGATGAAATGACTAATAGTAGTGGGGAGATCCAAACCAAGATCCGCAAGGGTTCATATAGCTGTCAGACTGGTTTCTGACAAACAGCGATGACCAGGAGCCCAGCGCAGTACCTGCACAGAAGCTGATCACGAGCACACAATTCCCTTTCCATCCCCATTGGCACCAGCAAATCCCATCCCTGCTCCCATGGGCCCTCCCTGTGTGATGTGCTGGTCCACCTCTGCCTGTGGCCTTGAAAACGGGGCGCAGGGAAGGACCCGGAGCTGGGTGATGCTGTTGAATCTTTCTGTTATACGCTTCGCCTCTGGAGAGTACGACTGCTGTAAGGCAAACGCTGGCTCCACTCTAGAGGTCCTCTAGCTGTTAGCTAAGCATGAATAATATCTTTTGCATTTAGTCACACCTAACACAGACTAGATGGGAGGCAGTTCTGGGTGCTCCTTCAGCTGCTTTTAGAGGTGGTTCCTCTCCATTCAATCAACTGCTGTTGTGTCAAATATCCTTGCCCCGAGAGATATATGAACACAGTTTGTTCAGCCTTTAATGAAGGTGGATGAAACCCTCACTCAATTTCTGAGATTCAATCGTGCTAAAATCTATCAATTAACTAAAGACATTGGAGCTTGCTAATGTCAGACTAATTAAGACATGCTTCAAGCACTTCCTATTAGTTATTCTTGTGGTTATTAGGTGTGGAGGAGATGTATATAAATAGACAGGAGCGCTCTGCGAAAGCAGGAAAAACTGTTGCAAAACTAGGCTCTGGTGGGGTGTTCTGAAATGAAGTTTGAGAGATGTTGGTACTTAGCAAAAGAGAGATTTAATCTAAATATTAACCACATGACAGGACCATCTTGAAACCTCTCAAGGGATCAGGGCCTTCTTTTATCAGGCGCTGTATGAATAACTGTAGCTGTCCAAAATGGAAGGGTTTTCCCCAAGAGGCAAGAAGCACCAGAGGTCCGCTGAGCCCCCGCTATCTCACACACACTCCTGGAATGCCCCTCTCTCTTCTCGGCAAAGGGGACTTCATAAAACAGACATCTAACATGTAAAGAGCCAAAGCTTGGGGTGGTCTTAGCCCTAGTGAGCCCGTGCGGTTGTGTGCCCTTGATGCGTTTCATGACAACACTGACTTCAGCCCACGGGGCCTGGAGTCCCTTGCCCTGACTTTGCCAGCTCCAGGCCCTACAGGCCAGACATCTCACCCCATCCAAAGCTGGTTTTGGAGGCATCTTAGCCCTGTGCTCTGGGAGGAGGGAAATGAAGGTTTGCTTTAAGTGTCTTTCAGGCAGGAAGATAAATTAAACATGAGTTGGACCTGGGGCTATTGGAATTGAGTTCTGCCTAAAGCATTGTCCATGCCTGCGTTGAACTGAGTCTGGGACATGAGAGCTGGAAGACCAGATCACCCACTGAATCTTCTCCCTGCTGGAAAGAGGGTGCGTGATCACAGCAGAAGCTGCTATTGCATCTGTCTGGCCTGAGTAGCTTGCAAACCTTCTGTCTGACTTCAGTGCCTTTTGAGGTAGGGTAAGAAGTCTCAGGGAAATAATTTCCCGACTGGTTTAGTGGAAATAGGTCATAAGAAAATTCTGAGGGAAAAGCTGCCATATAGATTTAGCCTTTATTAGACTCTTGACTATTCACACAGGACAAAAAGGCTATAAAAGTCCCAGCCACAAGGAAATTTTCCTTTCCTTGGTTTGACCAGAGGATTGATCCAGGAGATCTCTAGGCAAATAGAGGTCTTTATCTGTGCTCCTGCTGTTGGAAAACACAGCTAAAGTGCTCTGAGCCGCCTGGTGAGGCTGACATTCTCGCTCCGGTGGAGCAGAACGAAGCATCAGACCTGGAGAGGTACCCAGAGACGACCTTTTCCATAAGCAGAAGATAAGGCCATGGTGATCAAACAGTCCAGCCCGACCCCTTTGCTGAGGCCAGTTACACCAGTGGGTTTTTATGAACTGGCAGCGGAGCCCCAGGAAGGGGTACTGTGAGCCGGCAGCTCTGTCTGACACACCACCCAAGGGGTCACCAGCACCGTGGGCTGAGGGAAGTCTCTGTTCCCCCTTCCCATGCCCCTGAGCCAGTCAGCATCCTCAAAGAGCTGCTTTTTAATCAAGCATCTGAAATAGCAAATATAAGAGTCATCGAGGGAAGACGGCTCTAAAGTTAAAAAAGAAACTTACTATGAAGCCTGAAACTAAAGAGAACCCGCCCATGAGTCTCCTCCTGCAGGTTATTCTCTTCTCCATTCAGCAAAAACCTCAAGGGATCAACTCCCACTAAATTACCCTCTTCTCTGCCAGCCAGAAACTTATACGCATCACCTCCCACTAAATTACCCTCCTCTCTGGCCAGCCTGAAACCTCAGCAGCTCACCTCCCCTAGCACTCCCCTCTGCCAGCCACAATTCATCCTTTCACTTGAATTTTCATTCCCGGGTTCTTCTCCAAGTGAAAGATCCGGGGCTCCAGTAAGGAAAAAAATTCTGCAGGCTTCTAGAGATGTCCGGAGTTGCCGTGGGCAGCAGGCTCCTACCAAAGCCAGGCCCAAGCCCCCAGGCTGTGTTTTTGCTGCTCCTTAAAAGCTCCCTCAAATGTAGTGGGAATCAAGAGTTTTCTCTCTTTTCTTGAAACAACTGCAGCTTTGGGGGATCATTTCCTTCTGTTCTCACAGGCTGCAGAGGAGAGGAGATGTAAAGCCTCAGTGGGCACCTGATGATGAACCCCTCTGTCCACTCACTGAAAACCAGCGTGTAAACTGGTGGTGTGATTTTCCTCATCTCCGTGTCCCTAACCCGCCTGGAAGGGAACTTGGGGAAAGACCCCAGGCCCTGCTCTTCCAGGCCTGGCAGGTCCTCCACCACCCTGACCCCACCATCTCTGACCTCAGGCTATAAATACGGGATAGCATTACATCCTGCCTACCAGTACTCGGTGGGATAATTTGCATTTTAGCAAAGAAGAATGAATCAGATATTACAACGTGAACCCCTGGCAAAACCTAAAATCTGCTCAAATATTCCCATCCTGGACACCTCTGCAGTTGCATTTTGGCTCTGTCCTCTCCTCAGCTCCCCCAGGAAGGACAAAGTCATGTCCCAGCACAGTCAAGGAGCCCTGAGATGTGCAAACTATGGTGATGAGGAAGGAGAAGCGTTAAACATTTTTCTTTCCTCCCTAAATCTCTTTGTAAAGCATTTGATCTGGCAGCCTCTAGAACATTTACCATGGGAGATAATCTTTGCCGTTTGGGGCTAGTGATAAAGAAAAACTGCCTGTTATCAGCTGACCAGCTCGTCCCAGCAGGAGACATCCTATCTTGGGCACATCAAGGCAGATTTCATTATTAAAGAAGCTGTTTGTTTGCCCTGATCTGTGGAGAAAGGAAAAAAAAAAAAAAGGCAATTTCTTTTGTTCTCCATGAGCAGCAAATCAGTGTTTCTGCTCTGTCTTCATTACCTGCTCAGTAATTGTCACTGCTGAGTGTCTGGTGAGACACCCTGAAGGATGCTAAAAGCTTTCCTTTCCCTTTTTGCAGCACCATCTGCTTTTGTCTTCTGGAAGGCTGATGGAGGCAAGGAATTGTCCGCTGCTTTTAAAGGGGCAGGGTGGTGTAAACGTAACCTCTGGCTTCATTTTTAATGCATTAAAATAGTCAAAATCAAATGGCCTTTTGCCTATCCGTTCATTGCCCTCCCCATCTGCTGCAGGAGTTGATTTATTGGGAGTAACATCCTTTGGCTGCGAAGGTGAGGGCTCCCCCAGACACCTCGGCTCCCTGCCCTTCGCCTCGCCCACAATTAGCGAAACAAGGTGAAATTTGAGGTTAAGAAGAGGTTGGGGAGCAGGTATTTGCTTGCAATGTCTGTTTCCCCCTTCATTTCAGGACAGGACACAGCTTTGTGTGTGACAGCAGCTTTCCTACGCAAATGCTGTAGAAATATGAAAACTCAAACCAGAAAGAATCATTAAAAGTCCTCAGAAGGCTAAACGGTGGAGATCCCACAACCGCCCCAGGTAATCCAGCCTCTGCTCCGCTATCCCTGCCTCTTGGATATTATTATTCCCTCTTGCTGTAATTTAAACTCGTGATGTCCTGTCTTCTTCACCACAGATGCCAAAAATCAGATTTCATTTTCATCACGCAATTACTATTCAAGAAAACCGAGACTTATTAAGGGGAAAATCTACTTCACTGCCCTTCTAAATGTGAATGTTTTAGAGTAATTTCTTAAAAATCATTGAATTGGTGCAGTTTGCCATTTTCAAAGACGACACAAAGAGAGGTTTCCCATTTTAAAATGACAAACCGTTTCGAAACGCAAGCCAATGGCCATACCGCTTTCTTTCAGGGGCATTGTTTTAATCTGGGGTGTTTCAGAATTCCTAAAGCAAAATCTTCCCCTTGAACCGGGCGGGATTGTTTTCTCCAGCTCTGCAGAGGTCACATGAAGATCCGATATGGAGATGTTTAGTCCCATTCCAGGGCAGGGAAAGCATCTCACATCTTTCATAATTTCTCACCCCGCCAGCACTCACCTGCAGCGGGTGGAGGCCACAGCATCCCAAAGCGACCATGGTCTTCCCCCCAAAACCTCCGGGTTTTGCCTCCCAGGTCGCCGTCAGAGGCTTCTCCAGCTCTCACTGCTTGGATTTTCTGGAAGCTTGCAATTTCTAGTTTAAATTTATTTATGCTGGTTTACACCCACTTATTTCCTAATTATTGCCTTCAAGCGTAAATAGCTCTTCTCCCTCCCTAGCGCCGATCCTTTGGATGTTATTAGATGCAGGAGCTCCTGCTCAGCCTCTGTTTACGGGGTTAAACACAGGGGTTTGTGGTCTCTCAGAAAAAAATGCTTGGGGCTCCCCAAACATCCCAAGAACATTTCTTGGCTCCTCTTCCTAGTTTCATGTTGTCTTTGCAGAGATGCAAGTTGCACCCAGAGAGCAGATTTTGGATCATGTCTCTTACGTGACATGGGTGTTTGGCCCAAGTCACTCTCGAGACTCAGGGCTGGGAGAGATGCAAACACCCACCGAAGGACAGTTAAATCACCCTTCGGAGGAGCCGGTCTCTTCCCTGACCAGAGATGGGGCTTAGGCTGACAGAGCCTCTCAGGTGGCTTTTAGAAGGGACAACCCATCCTTGACTGGGTGTGTTGTACCACGTTGTTCCAAATAAAAAGGCACACAACCCCCCCGCCAGCCTGGAAAGAAAAGATTTCCCCTCCTGCCCCAGTCAAAACCAATTCAACTGGTAATTTTTAGCTTGCTGCCTTGGCTATTAGTGCAGATGTTTGCATCAAGAGATGAGTTTTTTGGCTTCACGAGGCAGAGTCCCTCTGATGCGAGGGGGATCCAGGCTATAGCAGTCGTCCCCACCGCGGGCTGCAGCTCCTCGGTGCCCGGGCTCAGAGGGGAGCCGCCGTTCGCTCGGCCTCCCAAACATCACTGCTTATTTGAACTCGTAGTACAAAACGTTTCAGCGGATTATTCAGTGCCCCCGGGAGCTCTTGAGGAGGCAGAAATAATGAAAAATTATTAATTGGGCTATTATTAATTTATTATAATTATTAACTGCTGACATTCTGCTCAGCACCAGGCTCGGCTCCAGCTGGTGGGGCTGCAGTCGCAGATGGCAAGAGCCTGCCGCGAGGAGAGAAGGTCTTGTTATAGCCCTGCTCCACGCCATGCCCTGCCGTGAGCAGGGGAATGGGGAGGAGGTAGAGGGCCTCTTCGGATGCTTCCAGAAAGAATCACAGCCCAGGATTTCCATGCGTATTAAATTTCCTGCTCAAGCAGCATACACAGTCTATACCATCTTATAGGAGAGGTGGCAGCAGTGGCGTAGGGAACGGTTTAAAGATGTGAGTAGTGTTTTTTCAGAGCAGAAGCAGAAAGCCAGGTGAGATGGAAGGCTGCGGTCCCAAAATCTTCTTGGTGGAGCTGGAGGACACAGAGCACGTGCTGTACACATCGTTATCCCACACCAGACAGGATCGGGGCTTTGTGTGCGTGTCCACACCGATGTGCAGTGCGCTCTCTGCCTAAACCATCCCCCGACTTCTCATATCAACCCACAGAGACCTTCTAACATAGGGTTTCCCTTCCCAGGGCACCACTCTTCATGCAAAACACACAGGCAAGAAGTGCCTAAAAACCAGCCTGCTTTTAGAGCTTTTTCACAGATTTTAGCTGTTGAACTCACCGCCTTGAGTTGTTTTGGATTCAAAGAGTGTTGGGCTATTATAAAGGGAAATGCCCTGGGGTACAATAATATGGATTCAGACTGAAACCCGAGCCGCAGGCTGGGCACAAGACCACATGTTTCTGAGCAGGAATTAACTCCTAAACATTCGCAGCCAGGAAAGAACTTTCAGCTCCAGCCCAGAGAGCAGCAGAAGGAATCATTTCCATCCCCCGGCTGCATCCCTAGCTGGCGCTGTTAGAGAAAATTCTGGGTTAGAGAGATAGGAGAGACATCACTGCCCGTGCCTCAGTTTCCCTGTGGCTAAGAGAAAGCTAAAGAAACAGTTCAGGCAAAAAGCCTAAAACCCAGAAACCCTCCCGCTTCAAGCACAGTGACTAGGATTTTAGGATATTGCCAGACAACTCCCTGTCTTCCCTCAGCCCCTCTGGGGACACTGCTGCCCTGCAGGTATCTACAGAGCACCCCTGGGTGCCAGGGCGCTTTTTATAGCCTCTCCTGTGACCCAGGTGTGGAGACTTGCCACAGCCTTGGCTGATGAAAGCCTTTGTCATTATCCAATTACCTTGAAATCACTTTTAACTCAGGCCAAATTAAGGTAAAATGCAAATAAAGGTGTTAATTCCCAGCATCCAAAAATAGACAACACAGCCCGAGATGTTTGTAGAAGGCATAGGTGAGGGAATAAAGAAAAAAAAAACCACGTTTCACATAGTCTCAATGAGTTCAAATCAGAGCAGTCTCCCTCTGTAACCCCTCCTCAGGTGTAGACTCTTCCAGACAAGGTGGGGGAGGAGGAGGATTCCCCTCCCGCCGCCCCTGGCCCTCAGTTTGCCTCTTTCACCAGCAGTGAGATAGAGGGGACACGTCTGTCCCCTGAGTGTTCCCAGGGGTTCTCCAAGCAGCCGTCACCACCCCAGCTTTGCCGGGAAGGGAGCGAATCTCCAATTCACCCACCTCGGGAAAGGCATGAAGTGCAAAGCCACAACAACGTCGCTTGCAAGAAATGTCCTATCCTACGTGGCAAATATCCTCCGAACTGTTTAACCCAGTGATTTGCAGCTGTATGGATCATGTGCATACAGAGACCACCTCTCACATTCCTTAAATGAGCTCCTGTCCCAATATGAGAGGAAGAATGTTGTGTTAGGAGATGCGATCCAGCTGGATGGTGTGTGGTGGTGACAGGACCCAACTGACAGTCTTCTCAAGTATTTCCAGGCTTCTGCAGCTTTGTTTTTTAAACTGAGTGCTCATGATTTCTGTGGTAGGATGCAAGCAGCGTTGCCCAGCAGTTCCTCTTGCCAGGTAAGTCTACTTGGACCTGCAGGAGAGCTCCCCAACCTATGCTGTAAGAGGGTGATGACACAATCCTTTCCCCAAAATCTGAGTTGTGGAAGATGAAGAGGTTTCCTGCAACTCAATGGGCCAAGTCCAGAAAGAAATCCCATGGCCATATCAGGAAACGCCATCCGTGGCGGGAGGAGTGGAGCTGGCTTGTGTTTTCCTCTGGAAGTCATTGACAGGGATGAAATTTGGTCTGAGTTTTATCAGAACCAGCTGCTCCAATTCTCCATTTCCAATGACTTAGTGCTGATGAGAGAGGATTACAAAAAATAATGAGAAAGGCAGAATCAGATCGGAATGTTTGGATTTTATCTAAATGGAACGCTGAAATTGATTTAGCCTTTATTATTATTATTGTTTTGTTACAGGCAGTAGCACAGGGTCCCTATTATTTTTAATTGGCTTTGTTCCTCATTAGATTGAACACAGATTGTCAACCAGCAGAGTTTCTCATTGAATGCAAATCCAGGCACCAAATGTCCAGGCTCCAGCAGTCCTGGACAAATGCTGATTTTTCTGAGTCTTTCTATAGGAGGAAATATCCCACCAGGGAATTCTCTGTCCTCCCAGATATGGGACACAGGGTGAACTGTCCTGTCCACCCATCACGGGACTGGATACAGCCTCGGGAAAAACAGCTCCTGGTTTGTGGAGGGGAGGAAATACGTCTGAGCGGGGCTGGGTGTAGGTGAGGGACACATGCAAATCCCAAAGGTATGTTTATCGGCACAGATGCCAATTGTCTTGAAGCAGGTAAATAATGGGAAATGTTTGACTGCTGTATTAGCTGACTATTAATATCTGCTGATGCTCAGGAAATGTTGTCACACAGAGCAGGAATAGGCTGCTCTTTGCCTCCAATCCTGTACAATAGACCAAAAATACTCTGAGGCGGCATTCTGGAGCCACTGGTGTCCGCCATGCCCAGATATCCATCGCTCCCATCAGGCAGTCCTGTCTTGCAGACAAGGACAAGGAGTTTTATCCGGCCATTCTCTGTTGGGATTTTATTTTTTTATACATATATATATATTTTATTTTTTTTATAAAGGACTTCCTGCCCTTGGAAAGCAGGGGAAAGAGTCCAGGAGCTACAAAAGCCAGGGGAAAGCACAGGGGAGGAATTTGTTGAGTCCAAGAGATGAGCCAGGTGGGAGGGAACTCAGAGGAAATAGGAAAAGATGGAAGTGAGGATGGAGGGGTTATTTATTTACAGCAATGCAGAGTACTGTGAGACAGGACACGGGGTCAGGCCTGCCAGGGAGCTGGGGGAAAGGGAGGCAGGAGATGACCCACCATCACCACGTCCATGTGCGGAGGTGGGAGCAGAGCAGCGGCTGCCGGCTCTGTGGGGTGAGGCAGGACAGCCCATCGCTGCCTTCAGCAAAGCGGCCTTGGGAGCAGTTAAGGCAGCATTAGTCACAGCAGTTGGTAAATACTGTTTATTTGGAGTATGCAGAAAAGCTCAGGCGGGATTTGTAACCCTCTGAGGATCTGACAGGGGGTGGCTCTATCGCTGCTGAAATGCAGCCGGGGCTGGGGTGGTGTCACGGGAGGTCTGGGAGTGGGGGTAAAGCCATGAAGGCATTTGAGCCTGAACTCATTCTTCAATACCCGAATGTTTAGGTAGATTTATGGTCTTGGCAAATCCCAGGCAGAAGCACACACCCCTCCTTGCCCTGCTTCCCTTCCAGTATGCCCCAATGGCTCATGTAGAGGGTCATTGTGCAAGCCCCTGGCAACGCCCTTCCATTGCATCCAAATATCCTATAGAATTTGGGCAACCTGGGGGGCCTGCTCAGGCTCTGGGGACAGCCAGGACATTCATACACGGCATCCTGTGGTGCCAATGTCCCTGGAACACGGCACCTGACTCCATCATGCCTTTGAAATGCTGCCTTGGAGGAGCACATCTCCACGGCAGGCACGGGCAACAAAAAGCCAAACCCAACTGAACCAGCGAGGGAGTTTATGCAGGCGTGTGGCGTTTCAGATACGCTAACACAGCTTTCATGGCTGTAAAAAGTGTCCCCTCTGTATCACTGTTGCCTTGGCTATATCCACGCAAGACAGCAAGATGGCCTGGTGGCCTGATGCCCTGGTGAGGGGCGCTCAGGAGCATTGAATTATTCCCAGGCTTGAGGGGTGGCTTTGGGTGGTGGATGCCAAATGGGCTCTCCCTGAGCTGGATAGCAGCCGCCTCCTTGCAGCAGCCACATCCTGGGGTCATGGCAAGGAGAGCTGGGACACCTCTGGGCCGGTGACTCGCAGAGGACAGCACTCACCCGCACGTCCTGCCTTGGCCTGAGATGAAGCGCAAGGTGTGGACGTGGCACATGGAGCACACGCTGCCGTGTGTCTGCCGTGATTTTGCTGGCTCTGTATCATAGAGATGCACCGTACCTTGATTTCCATCTCAATACATGTTATCTCCCAAAGTTTAGAATGCATTAAATGGCTTTGAAGAAAATCTCTCGACCCCTGCTACGTTCAGCAAAGAAATAGGCAGGGCAAATTGCCTCCTCGAGGTTTCTGTACTGGATACTTGGACAGACCATGGTGAATTATCCTCTGGTGGTACTGACCTCTCCACTGATCATGGAGATGATTATTTTTTTTCTTATGATATTTTTCCAATTTATTAAGATCACTTGGAATTCCAGCCCTGTCCTGTGATGTACTTGCTGTCCCTTCCAGCAAGCTATTGTCTGCAAATTTAATAATCATCCATGTTATGCCATCGTTCAACTCTTAATGAAAATATTGAATCAAGCTGCCCCCAGGAGAGACCCTGTCTGGATGCCTACTCAATCCATCTGTCCGTTTCGACAGTGGACTGCTGATAACCGCTCCCCAGCTACCTTACAAACAGGTTTTTCACCCGTCCTACAATAACTGCATGTAGATGAGGGTCCCGTTTGAGACAGTGACAAAACCTCACTGCCCTGACCATGTTAGACAAGGACCTGTCTGTGTCAGCGCACACAGCAAGGTTCCTGGTCACAAAAGGACATTAGATTGATTTGACACGTCGGTTCTTGACGAGTTCATCAAGACTGATGTCCTTGTCATCTTCAGGGTGCTTACAAGCAGTGTGACTATTTCATCCAATATTTTCTAGTTTATAAAGTAAACCAGGAAGCTTAATGCACCCTTGGTTCTTCTTTTCCCACCTTTTTGGAAGTCCTTTCACAGGTCTTCAGTGGGAACTAATGCTTCCAGAGGGCTCAGCCACTTTTTTAAGATGTTTATTGGGTCCAGGTTGTTTGAAAACATGTATCCCTGAACAGCTTGTTCATTCCTTGGCTCCTGATTTGGCTTCTCACCTGTATCTGTGCTTCTCTGAAGACTTGGTGAGACCTCAGGGCTGAGACTTGCATCAGGTTTGACCTTGCTGCCTTTCTGCTTCACCGTGCGTCCTCTGAGCACAGGGACAGACATGGGGACCTGTTCCACCTCCATCCCCTCTAAACCACCCATTGCATTAATGTGAGGATAAGTTAGCCTTGATCTTTCAACTCCTCACAATTGGCAAGCCAACTATGAGAGCCCGTCAAAGTGCCTAAAATGCCAAGCTCAGTGCTAACCCTTTGGCTTGCTGCTGTTTAATCCTTCCCTTTGGAGGCTGAGCAGAGCGTTTCCCCACTCCATCTGAAGTCCATTAATACTAATATAAGTAATTTCAGTGTTTTTATAAATCTCCTAAAGCTGCCTAGAAGGAAGCTGATAGAACAAGAGGAAATGGCTTCAGGTTGCGCCAAGGGAAGTTTAGATTGGATATTAGGAAGAATTTCTTTACTGCAAGGGCCATCAGACATCGGAACGCGTTACCCAGGGCAGTGGTGGAGTCCCCATCCCTGGAGGTATTTAAGGGTCATGTAGATATAGTGCTCAGGGACATGGTTTAGTGGTGGCCTTGTCAGTGTTAGGTTAGTGATTGGACTAGAAGATCTTACAGGTCTTTTCCAATCTAGGAGATTCTGTGATTTCAGCTTAGGTGGTTGTTGTTGTTGCTTTAGGGTTATTCCTTCATACCCCAATTTCAAGGAGCAGTGGTGCTGCGTATAAGCCTGGATCTCCACTCCCCAAGCCTAGGTTGAGCTGGAGTCCTAGTTTTACCCCTAAACTGGGTACCTTTTGCAATGCCGCTTTTTAGAGCACGGGCACAATTGTTGCGCCAACTGTTGGCTCTTGAAGGCTTTGGGGACAGTTCACCCAGGACAGCGGTGACAATCTTGTTTCCCTCCATGCTCTTTTCAGCCCAGGGTTGGTATCTGAAGGTCTTTCCCAGCTGTGTCTCCACGAGGTGGTCAGCGCTGGGCACTCAGGTGTGCATCGTGACTGTTCTCCTGCAATTGCCTAAAAGCCCTTTCAACCAAGGTGGGGGTAACACCTTTGGCCTGTTAATTTGCGAGGTGAAATCTCAATTACAGTGTTATTTTTGGATGCTCTGCTCATGTCACAGGGATTTTTAATGAGCGAGTCACAGGCACCCCCTTTTTGCTGAAAAAAACCCCCTCACTCGGACCCTTTGGGGTTATCCTACGGAATCCTGGGGGTCTGCAAAGGTGCTGTGGGAAGGGAACATTCCTGTACCAGCCGTTGGAGGGGGAAAAAAATATACAAGAAATGGGGATGGGGATATAATTAGAGGCTGTTTCAAGCCTTCAGCCTGAATACCAACACCTCACTGCAAGCAGTTATTCACTTCGCTTGTAACGGCAGCTGGCTGCGGCTGTTGCCAAGCGTAGGGGTAGTCTGACCGCCAGCACAGTGAAATCATTATTGCTGGGGCTGGGGACAAGCTTGAAAACCTAAATGGGTGGCCCTGGTCAATCTGAGCTGCTTCTGTAGGCAGCGAGAGTTGCTGTGGGGAGCAGTCCTGGGGGTACACAGGGGCTGGGGGCGATTGGGACTTGCCCGGCTCCGAGAGCCGATGGTTGGGGGAAAAAGGGAGGGGATTTGGGGCTCTGTCTGCTACTACCATCCAGCAAGGTACTTCTGAGCTGCCTGGCCTCAAAGGAAGGACAGGGTTTGTCCAGTGTAGCAGTCTCTGACCCTTGCTAAAGGCTGAGCGTTGGGTTATACAGAGCAGCAGTTTAACCATTTTTTAGCAGATGAAGCACTTTGTGACGGAGCATGAGAACCTCCAGCCAGAGATTTATAAGGGAAGCAGGGTCCAGGCTGGTAATAAAAACCAGCAACACTTCAAAAAACGTAGCTCAAACCCAAAGTGATGTTTGATGAAATTCATGCTGGGAGTACAACATCACCAGGGCTGGGCACAGATTTGCTGGCATGTAATATGGAGCAGGTCCAGCCCATGGGGCTCGGGAAATCCTGCTGGTAGCCTCCTGGGGCACGGCATTTGCCCTTGGCTAGCTCTCAGGACAGCCTGAGGCCATACAAACCATGCCTTCTGCTGCGAGTCGGGACGCATCCACGGAGGTCTGGCCTCTGCAACGCAGAAGCCAGTTAAATACATCCAAGCAACTCCTTATGGAGGCCAAGAACATCGCTGCCAAATCTCTCACCACGTTGGCTTCCAGGAATCGCTTTGGAAGGGAGAGCTGCGAGAGCGGGACCCCGGGCCAACAGCCCAGGCTGCTTCCACCTCCCGCTTGGGAGGGGATGGCTCCTACTGCTTGGACATCTTCTCCAGCTTGCTGGTGGCACTCGTGGGACGAGGGGACGCTGAGGCTCAGCTGAAATGCTCCGCAGCTCTCCATGCCGTTAGACACAGCCGTATCGCTCAGTCCCACCTGCATCCAAACCTCCCCCGTGGTCCAGCACAGGCACAACTGGGCTGTGCTGGGATGGTCCACGTGGCCACCGGCTCCTCAGCATCGCTGCGGAGTTGCCACGGAAACCATTAATTAACCACCATCCCTCGCCTGACGGCATCAAGCCCTGAGAACAAGGAAGGTCTTCTCCCTTTACCTTCATGGCACACCGGCATGACAAAAACCCGGGGGCAGGCAGTCCGCAGCAAGAAAGCAGGCGAAGCCCTGGGCAGACAATGTTTAAATGACTTTATTTTTTTTTTCTCCTTTTATAAATGGGCACAGCACAGAAATAATTAAAAAAAATAGACAGTACCATTACAGTGCTAGATCCATTGGCAAAGATTATTTTTATAGTCTTTTTTTATTATTTTTAAAGTTTTGGCCATTGAGTAAGAACAAAAACAATTAACAAACATTTTATTTTATTTTATTTTTGTTTTTTAACAGACACTATGAAGCAATTTAAGTACTAAACTCTAGAAGAGTTATGTACATACAAAAAAAAGTTCTGTTTAAGATATGTTTCCTATTAAAAATATTTACATGCATTTTTTTTCCCTCCCATATTCATTGAAAGGTAAAACACTTGTAGTTTCTTCTATTGTTAAAGATTTTTCATTCTCCTATTGGGAATTTAAATCAGCTCCAAAGAAAAAGTGAAGTGGGGCTCACTTGTTGGGCTTTTCTTTTTCTCTGAATTATTTAAATCTTCTGGAAAGGGATATTTTTTTGGATGTATATCAATGGATATTTTGTTTGTTTGTTTGTTTTTTCTTTATTATTTTTAATTTATACAAGAATGTTTCATGTTTATTTACAGAAGAACCAATGGGTGGCGATTTATCCTGGAGACATGGCGGTGAGCGTTAGTGAGAGATAAGCATGTGATTTTAAAAAGTAGTTCTATCAAACTGCAATGGATATACATTTTTCTAAAGTCAGCAGTTCTGTCTGGTTTGATTGTCAGTTGTACTTTTATGACTTAGACCAGGGGGACCCAGAACAGGGGTAGCTTATGCACGTGAAGTCACTGGTACCCTTGAGGTCTTTGGAGATGCGGTGGATGAGCTGTCTGGAACGTGGGGGGAGAAAAATAAATCTGGGCATCGCCCGGGCGTCTCCTAGGGTGACTTTTCCCCAAAAATAAAAATAATAGTAAAAAAAAAATAAAAATAAAAGTTTGTACGCTCCAGACTGAGACTTCTCTATAGAGACGGGGTGTGGATACGTCCGCGGAGCTGCAGGCACAAGGTACGTGGGACAAAGCAGAGCCAGCCTGAAGCCGCTTTGGCTCTGGCCGGGGACGCGGCAGTCGGCAAAAGGCTCCTTACCCCGACCACCCCCGCAGCGCCGAGGCGGCCGGACTCAGGCCCTTGCTAGGACAGGGCGGAGAGCGGGAGGGGAGGAAGGCGGCAGCAGCACGGCGGTGGGGGGGGGGCCAAATCCTGCAGCCCACCGCAGAGGACGGGGTGGGAGAGCTGCAGAGTCCAGCACACGATGCCGGCTGATAAACCCTCCTCGTCCTCTTTAGGTGCAGAGTTTGCATTGAACCTGTGCACGCGCGCGTGCTTTGCGCACACACACGTATATACATATATACATATATATTAATTACATACACATATATATACATACATACACGCACGCCACACCCATCCCTGTCGCCGCAGCCCCCAGCCCGGCCGAGCCGCTGGCGAGGCGCCCGGCGAGACGCCAGTTAATTCTAATAAACCTTTCCGCGTTGAAAACTCAGTGTCACTTTAGGAGCTGCCAGAGCCTCGCAGAAAACCTCCGAGCCCAGAAACGCCTCTAATCATAAAAAGGGTGGTTGAGGAGGGGGAGAAAAAAATAATGGGGGGGGGGGGGAATCNGGGGAATCCATTCTTGTTTTTAGCTAATGGTTTTGTTCCCATTAAAGCCTCCGTGCTGGTGACGCATGGCAGGGGTCGGAGAGCTGTGAGTTATGAGTCTGGGGAGCAGGAGCCAAGGCGCTCGTGGAGCAAAGCAGCTCCTGCACAGGGACCGTCAGCACCCACCAGGCAAAACGGGGAGGGAACGGGAAGTTTAGAGGCAAACCAGCATGCCACGGCACACATCGCCATCGCCTTCCCTGCAGCGGGGCCCTCCCCAGCGCAGCCGCCTGCTGCTTATTTTTGAAAGGTCCAAAATCCAAGAGATTTTTTTGGAGGAAAGCGGTAACTCGCTCCCAGCCTTGCAAAACCTGTCCGGGGCTGGGTCCAACTCCATCCCCTGCCCTGCCCGGCCTCCCGCTTCCAGCCCACGGTTTGGGCTCTTGCACGTGTTTTCTGGCTCTCCCTTCCCTTTAACCCCCTCCTCCTGCCGCCTCCTTATTTACGTGGCTCAGGAGTCACCGGCTACTTTATCATTCTCCTCTGAGACATCGGCTGCTGCAAATCACAGCAGAGAGGGAGAGTGGGGACAGCACAGCTGGGAGAGGAGCCGCCGCCGTCTTTCACACCTTGCAATTGCAGCTCTCCTAAAATTCTGAAACTGGCACGGCAAAGAGTCTTCCTTCAGTGTATCATACGCGCACACACACAAACATGCAGAAAAGAAAAGGAAAAGCAAGTGGAAAAGCCCTTCTCCACGCCCACATGGGCCACCCACGTCCTCAGGGCGCACAGCTGGAAGGATGAGCACATCTGGGCGCTGCCCCAGCTGGGGGGCTGCAGACATTCATGGGCCATATCGCTATGAGGGATAGGCGCGGGCTGGGGAAGGGGATGAATTTGTGCGGAGGGGGACGATGCCAAATCTTGCAGCCTTCGGGAGGGGATGATGGGGGAGATGCTCAAGGTACCATCGGAGTTAATTTCCCTCCAAACCTGCTCTGTGGCCAAATCAACAGCTGAGAAAAGATGCTTTTGTTCCTCCCCACACCCCCCACCGGTGCTTTCTCGCCTCTTCCCCATCCATCTTCGCACCAGGAATCCCTCAAAAGCCTCAGAGCGCAGTGAGACACGTGTGCCCGTGCAGAAGCGCCTGCTGGAGGGAGCAGCTGTGCCCCGCTGCCCACCATCTGCCTCCGGCCGCCCTCGGCACGACCGCGAGCTCGGCACCACCACATGCTCCCCACCAGGAGCCCCAATACATGGTGCCACACGCAGCCTTGGGCATGGCCACTCCGCAGCCCACCACCACCACAACCCTCTTACAGACCCTGAGAGCATCATTCATCTGGGTTTCATTGGGGTTTTACCCATGCCCCTTGCTCCGGTAATAGAGAGCTGATGGGATCCGCAATTTTTTTTGGAGCTGAGCTTTCCCAAAAAACCGCAGCCCACGTTCAGCTCCGTCCCACCACCCCTTACCCTACGAGGGAGGCACAAGATCAGCCATTCTCCAGCAAGACAAGGCTTTTTTTTTCTCCCAAGCATCAACTCCAACAACTAACCTGGTGGTCCTGTGGAGCTGGAGTGACAGGAAAGGCTGTCATGATTTATCACCAGAAAAAGGTGGGCGCCAAGCCCAAAAGACAGTCTCCTTGAGCTCACATCCCCTCTCCAGGCAGCGAGCAACACAGCAAACGTGTGGAAGCAGCAGACGCTCAATGAATAAAGAGTTTGGTCCATTCTGATTACCAGTTTAATTGCCTTCACCTTTTTTTGCATGTGGCTGTCTCGTACTTTTAATTACCGCAAGAGGAAGCTCTGCCCAGCCTCCTCGCACCCTCCCACTTCCAGCCTTCCTCACTTCTGAAACTGTAACGGATTTAAGTGCCGGGATTACAACTTAACACCGGCTGAGTGAACCGAGGTTAAGCTTGAGTGAATAAAAAAATTGTATTACAGAACTTCAGACTATTAAATGGGGAAAAAATGGAATGAAGAAGATTAGGGAAGCAGCTAAGAAAAGCAGCATTTAAAAGATTAAGCTGGGAGGGCGTTTTTTTAATGCAAGCTCAAAAGATTAAGTCCACGTTGTTCCAAAAGATGGTGATTTTGGGTGGCCTTGATACCTGCTGTGCCCAGCTCATTCAATCATGAAAAGACTTGATTTCTGGCACTCCCCAACAGGTAGGGCCCTTCATGTAGTCCCCAAAGGGACCAAAAAAACCCCCAAACCATTGAAACCATGAGTTGAAACTCTCCCTTTGGAGCAGGTCAGAGAAAGCGGCTCTTGGAGCCAGGTTGGCACCAGCCTTCTTCAGACGTGTGGTCCCCCCTTCACAGCGTCCTCATCCTCCATGGCCGAGATGGACCCAAGAAATGGGTACACAAACACACACACACTCTACACCGTCTGCCTTGCAGCATCACCACCCAAGACATCCAACAGGACCGTCTCCTCCAAACTAAAACACCCAAAACAATGATGAATTTGAGGCTGATATCTCTAAAATGGGTGTTTTTAGAGCTGGCCTGTGCCCTGAAGTAAAACCAGGTCGGCGTTTTGGGTCACACATTGTGCACCCCGAGGGAGTGTAGCCCAAACCTCACACCTTCACAACCACAAAGTCCCATCCGGCCATCGTATGCAGTGCAATGAAAATTTACAGAGATTTCATATCATATATATATATAACTGTGTATGTATGTGAGTGTGTGTGTATATATATCTCTAAAATATGCGTTTGGCCTCTCAAATTCCTAACATAAAGAAGCGCTGCTGTCTTGTAGCCTCCACCAGGGTCATAAATCCCTATATCCACTAACACCCTGAGGGGACAAAGTGTCACTGTGTCTGTGCAGGTTAATTCACGATGCAACAGAGTCAAAGCAACCGACTTCTTTTTTTTCCATTTTCCTGTTTAAATTGCTCTAAGAGCAAAGCCAAGGTCTCCATGGGACACCATCGAGATCGCAACCATCATGAAAACAAAGCTCCTTGACTGCATCGCAAACGACGCTTCAGCTAATTAAAAGCCATCTCAATGAAATATCTAATTGACTTTTCTGTGCAGAGAGCTTGCTCCAAAAAATCTAGCCTTTTCTAGAAGGCACAGTTGGGCTCTGGATCAGGCCCTGCTGCTCTGAACCTTAGGTAGCCTCAGAGGGGAAACCACTGCACTTGGGTGATGATGGCTTCCAGGATCATTTGCTCTCAGGTTCCTGGCTGCCCCGTGGGTTATACTGGAATTTAAGCAACAACAAAAGAAACACAAACCGTCAATCCTGGGTCTGGCAAAGAGATGTAGCGGCCAACCTGCCCCGGGGCTGACCAGTGGAAAGCCACCGCTCTGCCTCACCTTCCTCACCTTCTGGGTGCCAGTGGCCCGGCGGGGACCGCTGCCCGACCCCCGAGGGGACAGAGTATTGCCTCTGCTTTGTAATTCTTTTCTTACGCTGCGTCTCATGCCTTGTTGAGCTTTGTGAGATGTTATCCCAGCTGGAGGAACTGGGGAGAGGGTTTAGCTTCTCCATTTCCAACTCCTCTCCCTGCCGACTCCCCACCACGCAACATCCCGCTCTGTTTTCAAACCAGTCCTGTCGGTCGTACTGCACAAGCTGAGTTTTATTGCTCACAGTGAAAACCCAGCAAAAGCAAGGTCCCTTCTCAACCAAGCCCCTCGGCGGCCGGCGACACGCCGTTTCTATAGATTTAAGGTCTCTGGCTGTGCACAGGGATGCAGTGAAGCGAGGTGGTGGCAGGAGGGGAGCAGCATGAGATACCCCAACGCGTCTTCTTGCTGCTCCACGAGCTCTCCAAAGAGGTGATCTAAAGAGTTCATTTCCAGCATACTGGCCAAGTTTGTATTTATTTATTTTTCCCCACTCCAAGGGCAAACCCCGGGGCATCAGGTATTCCAGCCCCTTGTGCTTTTTTTCAAGGTTCAAAGCGTATTTGAGAGTCGCGTCCTCTCTTCAAACAGAAGCAGGGAGCAAGGTAAATCCTGCAAAGCAACCAACCCCATTCAAAAAAATAAAAAAAAAAAAACAAAAGCAAAAAACAAGAGAGAGGGAAAGAAACCTCTCTCCTTTCCAAAGGGGGGGAAAAAAAAAAAAAAAGGAAGATAAATCCAAACCAACCCCCCTGCACCCCAGGGCTGGTAGAAGGTGTCCGGATCCCAGAGTCCGCTGTGTTGGTGGGAAAAGCCCAGTGACCTCCAGCCGCGGTTGGCAGCCCGATTGCCCCGTCCCACGCTCGCCAGGGCGCTCCCCGGGCATGGGTTCCTTGGCGTTGGCTCCTTGCCCCGTCCCTCCCGCTGCAGAAAGGCCAGCGGTACTCGGTCTGAACTCAGAGATGCTCTGGGCACTTGATTTTCCATTATGCCGAAGATGTGTTTTCTCCTTTAGCTGTTGCGGGTTTTGCTTTTTAAATTCACAGTCTGATCCAAAAAAGAGAGAGGAGAGAGAGAGAGACAGAGAAAGAGAGAGACTGGATGAAGTAGAGGAGGAGGGAGAGTTTGGAGCGGGGAGGGAGGGGAGTGCGAGGCACGCCGGGCTCTCCTTCTACGCGTAAAACTCCTCCTGCTTGTCAGGCTTCTGGTACGTCACGTTGGCTTGCTTGGGCTCCTCCAGCGTGTAACTGCCCTCGTCCTTCTTCTTCATCCGGTAGATGAGCAGCATGACCAGGAAGGCAGCGAAGAGGGCTCCCACCACGCCGCCCACGATCACGGCTGCAACAAAGAGAAGTGGCACAGCTCTGAGTGCTGCCCCGCAGCCCCAGCCTGGCTTTCAGTGCAAATAATTTTGGGGGGTAAGGGTCATTTTGGATTCCAGCTTGGGTTTTCTGCTCTGCAAGTGTGCGAGCAACTTTTCTCCTGAAATCTATTGTTAAGACAACTGAAAATGAAGGTGAGGAGCTAATGCAATCGCGTGATTCAAGGAGCTTCATCAAGCTCCCAAGTGCAGCAATGCTGAAGGGTGCGTAGGACCCAAAGGCGCCTACTCTACAGCTGCACGGTGGACGATGGATTGGCACAAGGCAGCCCAGGCACAGAGAGAGGTCCCTGCACAGGCTGTAGCCTCACGCAAGGTGGGTGCAGAAAGTCCCCCAAAGAGCTGCTCATTTGGGTGCCTGTCAGCATCCACCACGCTCAGCTGAAGACCACCAGAACAATAGCTGCTTTGCTGTGCCATCGCCTCCAGCTCCCTTTAGCCGGTGGTGGGACACTGACACCTCTGTCCCACCTCTGATGTCCCTCTGGCTGGGCCAAGTGGCCCTCCCAGGGCACCTCGCTCTTCTCCTGCAGTCAGAGGCGGCGGGTGGCATTCAGCCAGCAGCGTAGCACATCTTTCCACTAACATCCTGCGTTTTTCCTGGAAACCCATCTTAGCAAAAGCAAATTGTGCACAGCTCTGCAGTCCCCTGGCAAAGACATGAATACCCCTGGGGACCCCCCAGCACGGGCCCTGGAGCTATTCTGGCAGGTGAGTGTGGGTTATCCCATGCTAAACACTACCCCAATGCCCTGCCAAAGACCGACCCCTCTCCTGGGGCATGGACAGCCCAGCTGTCTGTCCCCCCCGAGCCATGCCAGCTCTTCCCCCACAAGCCCTCCGGTCTCACCTATCAACACTTCTTTCCTCTCCAGGATGTTTTTCTGGGGGAGTTGAGCGGCCGAGTTGCCGGAGTCTATCGTGTTGTCGATGAGCCCCGGCTCCGCGTTCTTGCCCAGCCCGGGTCCTGACGGCGGCGTCACCACGGCCATCACCTCATTACCGAGCTCGGGACGAGTTGTCTCTTCCTCCTCCCGGATCTCAAAGTCCCCACTGGGGCCGCTGCTGACTGGGACCTCCAGCTCGTTGTCGAGGACTGTCGTTACCTCCCCTGGCTCCATCTGGGAGAAAGGACAAGATGGAGCAGGGGACAAGGACCAAAGGGTGGTTCCTGCCTTCAGCAGCTCTGATGTGTCCAGGGGAAGGACATCACAGTACCGATGACAGGGTGGCCCTCTCAGCGGGGAACATGGGGATAACACTGGGGTGTCCCTTCCCTGTGTCACTGAAGTGGACAGTTCTATTGCAGCAAGCAACACAAACCCACATCTTGATGGTCACTAAAAGGCTGAGGCCATCGTGGCTGAGCTGGACCATTCTTGTCTGTCCCCATCCCAGGTGCCCTCAAGATGCACAAACTCTCGCCTGTTCCCTGTAGCTTCCCCTAAAAAGAGCCCCACACCCCAGACCCACATGTGGGCTCTCTGTCCCCAGTGTAGATGGCTGGCGGGCTGAAACATCTCACAGATGCCTCCTGGCTAGACATGAAGTGATGCAACCGTTTGTGCTACAGCAACAAAGCAAGTATAAGGATTGGGTGCCATTGGATGAGCCCCAGAGGGGTCCCTTCCCTCTCCCTTTTCTCCCTTCAACCTGCTCTTATGGTTGCAGCCCTGCGGCACAGGGGAGGAGCAGGAAGATGGGTCCTTCTCACGCAGGACGTGGAGCCAGCCCAGCTCCCTGCCGTGGTCCCTGACCCAGCCCCCTTGGCAAGGAGGTGAACCCAGCCCAGATATCAAACATGGGCTGGGCAGATGAGCCACTCCATCCCCCTCCAGCCCAGCCCTGACCTATTCATTGCCTCCTGCGCATCCCCACACCTGCATCTCCCTCGGGGCCAAATCCCCCCTTGTCCTGGCAGTCTGACCTGCTACGTGTCCACATGCTGAGCTGGACAACATTGAGCATCCCCAGGAAAAATCTCCCCGGGATCCCTCCTTCACAGGGCAAACAGCTCCCTCCGTGGCTGCCTCAGGACTTTACAAATCGGGACGAGCAAAGAGCTCAATGGGCCGAAGCCGGGGAGGGTGAGCGGGAGCCCTCTCCATGTCACGCTTGCCCCCGGCGCGAGCGCATGGCTCACTGCTTCCCACAAGCCCGAGTTTTTGTGACAGAGATTAATTGAAGGTCAGGGAGAGCCCAGAGCGCTATACATACATATACGTACACAGAAAAGAGGGACTAGTTTAGACAAATCACTCCACCTTTCAGTCAAAGCGGTTTTCAAAGGGCCCCTGAGGGGCTCTGAATGAGATGGAACAGAGGATTAAATCCCCTGCTCAGGACACCCGACAGGCTGGAAATGCACCGTCAAGCTGTAATTGTGGAGGTCTGGGCTTCCCATTGACAGGCTGCAAGTTGGCAAACGGTACGATGAGCCCAGACACCAAACCCAAAGGAAAGCCGCCCTTTCCCCACGGGGCGGTGGTACCCCCAAGCCCTGCTCCCCTCCTGCCTGGGGAAGCTGCTGTGGAGCAGCTGGGCAAGGCAGAGCTGGGGGCACCGGGGACATGTGGCACACCCCCGGGTGCCCCCATCCGCTCTCATGCCAGCCCCATCACCATGCTCTGCCCATGCTAAACCCCCCACCCTTTCATCTCCCCTCTCCAGCTCCCCAAATGTTCCGCTCTCCGCAGAGCTGAGAACAGCCCAACCTGGCTTGACCTTCCTCTGAGCAACTGGCTCAGGACGGATCTACCCCAAAGGCATCACCATCGCTTGGCTTCAAACATGGCCCACGAGCCCTTTAGCAGGTGAGAAGGGCTCCTGCCTCCTACCTGGGGGGCTTCTGTGGGCGGCAGCGTGGCAGGACTGGATGGCAAGGCAGTGCTTTTTTCTGTGAGGTCTGCAGTCCTGGAGGTGCTTGGTTTTGGCAGAGACCTGGGCTTGGCCGTGCTGGTGGGGACGAGCCGTGATGTGGCCACCTCTGTTGGTGTGCTGGTTTCGAGGATGGAGGTGGTGGGTGTCTCCAAGGTAGTGGCCCGGGTGGTGGCTGCCTTGGTAACGAAGGGGGGCAGGAACCTCCGGATGGTGGTGGGCTTGGCCGTGGCCATGGTGGTGCTGGTGGTGGTCGTAGCCACCGTGGTGGTGGTGGTGGTGGTGGCGGCTGTGGTGGTTGTCGTGGTGGTGGTGGTGGTAGGGGAGTCGCTGGCAGTGGTACTGGTGGTGGTTGCTTTCCAACTGGGGATCACTGGTGTCTCTGTCATCCTGGGGATATACAAGACGCTGGTTGTCTGCTTGGGGGTGGTGTCCTCAGCAGGGAATGGTTCAAAGGGGGTTGCCACGGGCTGCACCGAGGTGATGGGCAGCACGGCTGCTGTGGTGGGGAGCGTGATGGACGTGTCCGTGGTGAGGCTCACTGCTGTCTCGAGCCCCGACTCCTGCTCGAAATCTGAAAGAGGGGGAGAAGAGCAAAGGGTGAAGCTGCTGCTGGCTCGGCATTTCCCAGGGCTGACACCCACCTGGCCTCACCTCAAAAAAAAATGAGAGCATGGACTAGTTCCAGGCTCAGCAGAAACCAAGGGCTGCGAATTCCCATGTGGTGGCCAAAGTCCCTCTCTGGGATCAATGAAACCTCTATAACATGGCACATGCGATCGTGCTGCCCATTAGGACCAGAGACTGAAATGGGAAATGGAGTCACTTGACCTCAACCTTTGGGACAGTTCCTTTTTTGCTTTTGTCTAGGAGAGGGCAGGAGGGCAGCTCTGGAGCTGTGGATATGGATATGTGGATATGGAGCTCTGGAGATGGATAACAGCGATCCCCACTCCCACATCCCATTGCAAGCCCTCTCCAGTCCCACCAAAACCCATGGCCAGGCTCCCCAAGGACCCTTCCCCGGGAACCTCGCAACTACTTACAGCCTGAGCCGGAGCCTGAGTAGACATCGTCCAGTTCATCGTCCCCAAAGGGGTCATCATCCCCGGAGCCCTCCAGGTCCACGGGCCTCTCATAGTTCTCGTTGCGCCAGCGCTGAGCCTGCAGCCAAGCGGGGAGAGGCGCGTGAGCAGCTCCAGCCCGACGAAATTAAGACCGGTGCCACCCCCAAACAGCCCTTGCGGGACGATGCACAGGTTAAACGGGCCCGGGAAAAGCCAGACCAAAGGAGAAGGAGCACAGGCAGCACTTTCCAGCTGAACCACCCAGAACCGTGGGGTTTTTTTTCCCCCAAAACAACTGGCTGCTGCAAATCTCTCAGACAAGCTGACATTTTGTGGAGAGCTCACATTGACTGCCATAACATTTCCGATGGAAACAAGCCCTCTGGAAAAGGGCAGGGGAAAACCCAACAAATGCAACTGAAAACTGTTAGAAAAATTACCAATTTGGTTCTCCAGCTCGCTATTGTTTGGGTTTAGATGATTTTCATGTGATTCCTGGCACAGGTGTGACAGTAACACACGCTGTCAGCTGCCGTAACTTGGAAAGTCTCAATATGAAACAATATCAGACTTCAAATATTCCCCTGCTTTACAGTGCTGCTAAAGCTTGAAGAGCCCTTGCTAGTAGAGCTCTTAAACATCTTGTTTTGCAGATCAAAGTGTCTCCTGTTTGTGTTGCAAGGAAACAGTTTGACACTTCATTACAACCCAAACAAGGAGGCTTTGATCTGCAAGATAGCATCAGATGTTTCAAGGTGTAACAAGCCAGGTTGGTGCTTAAATTTAAAAGAAAGGGGTTGAAGGGTCCCCTTCACCTAACGGAGCATTTTACCTCTTGACAAAACTTCTGAGTTTCTTTGTTTTCATTCCAGATTGGAACAAAAAAAGGAGTCTGGAAAAGTCAGAAGGTCCCATGACATAGAAATTGGGGACTTAACTCACATTTTGTCCCCGCGTCTCTTCTCCTGGAGCCCACCAGCTGGTGGGGAAGATAAAACCCAGGAGCCCTCAGCTGCAGCGAGATGCTCGGGGCTGGGAGGCAGCACACACTTCCCAGGGGCTTCGAGCTGGTTGCTGCCATGGTGCCCAAGCCAAGGAGGTGTCTCCTGCCTAAACCCTGCCTACATAGTCACCGATGTACCACTTGTGTCATACGCCCAAGGTGACAGCGTGAGCGTATTTCTGGGGACATAAATCTCTTGGTAAGGTCAAGGGGAGTTGGGCTTTCAAGTGTCTGTCTCTCCTGAAAGTGCTGCTGAGCTTTTTCTGGCTGGATCTTTATCTCCAGCCCTCCCCTACCACCGCAGCCACTGGTTATATCCTGCCAGTCCCCAACGCGCCACACGCTTTCCAAACCACTGGGAAGATTCAATCTTTGCCCCAATGATAATGCACTGTCCTGGAGTTTCAAATACACAGTCGCCAGCAGCTCACTGAAGAGGTCTGTTACCCACCAGAATTAATCCACCGGGAACTGGGAATCGCGCAGCCCCTTGCCGAGCCACAGGGGCCAAACCTCGCTGCAGCACGAGGCTGAGGGTGGCAGAGATGTGCTCTGAATGTGGGAGTCAGTGCTGATTATCCCTGCGGAGACGCTGGGGAACCCAGCAATGGCCACAGTGCTGGGGAAACGGCCTGGATAAGAAGGACCAGGAGAGATAGGAGGGAGGCAGGAGGTAGCCAAGACCGAGGGGGACACGTGCATGCAAGGCAGGAGCTTGTTTTCCCTCCTTGGAAATCAAGGTGTCACCAATGGGTGACAAGCGAGACAAGCCTGATGTTGCCAAAAGATTTCAAATAATCCTTTGCTCTGCTCTATGGAAGATCTATGGAGGGCTTCAACTCCTCTAGAGGGTAAAAAGTAGGGAAAAACTGATGCACCAAGGATCAGTGCAAGTGATTTTGCTAAATAAGTGGTGTCTCACCTATAAACCAGTGTGCAAAACCAAAATAAATAAAATGCAATAACAAATAGATGCCCAGATGGGACCTGCTGTAGCCCAAGGGGCAGGCAGTGGATGGAAGGCAGTGGATGGAAGTAAAAGACCCCAAGAACCACCTTTGGTTTCACCATGCAAGTTTTCCAGGACTCCCCAGCACTGACTCTAAAACCTTTGGGTCAACGTCCCTCCTGCGTTGGTAGGACAAAGCTATGGAGTTATGGAGCTCACCCACTGTGAAACCCATCCAGGACTTCTCTGTCCCTGTGACCACTGCAGGGAAGCCAGGGACCAGGAGATCCTGAGGGGACACGCAGGGGCAGGTTCAGTGTCTTTTGAAGGCTGATGGGGTGCACCACCCATAGGAGCCCATAAATTATGAGACAGGCCACCAAAACTGATGGGAGGGCAAGGAAAAATTGTAAGGTTTGAGGGATGGGAAGAAGAAACATTTGGAGTTGCTTTCATTTGCCTTTTGATTATTATTATTATACCAAAAATACTGAGGCTCACCAAGAAATGAGGAGACCACTGCGCAAGTGCTCCCCAGACCAGCCCTCAGCCCTGCCAGCTAACCTGGGTGACCTGCCCGAAAGTTGGATTCTCTCTGCGTGACCTGCAAAGCGTCACTGTAATGGAGCCATGTAGCCCGACTCCATTAAACCCATTTCTCCCTTAAAATGGAACCAGACGAGGCAGGTCCAGCCACCAACTAACTCCCCAGCTCCCTGTGCTCGGACCGGGAAATGAAAACAGAAGTGCATGGCCTCAGCATGCCACACCAGACCCCATCCATCCATCCATCCATCCATCCATCCATCCATCCATCCACCCACTCACCCATCCATCCCTTAACCCATCCTCTGGGGTGGAGAGACTCAGCAGAACCAGTGCGTGTCCTGGCTCTGCTCTGCCCAGGAGAAGAGCCTGGAGCGATGCAGCGAGGGCAAACGGGTACGCGCGACGTGGTCCCGTCCGGCTGCAATGAGCCAAAGTCAGCTGAGAATGAGGCAGATGGGAACGCTGAATTAAAGCAACTTTGGTAGCTGCGGATGCTGCTTTCAGCCAGGGTTTGGTACCGGCAGCCCCATGGTGATCAAGTCACTGGGAATATCCTGGAGGTGATCCAAATCCAAAAGCAAACCTTCCCATGAGAATAACACCCCCATATTTTGCTTTGGCAGCTACCGAGCCCAGCACCCCCCGGCTCAGCACATGGCCAGGGAGGAGTCCCCAGGCACCACCGCTGCCCAGCCCCAGCATCCTCCCGGAGTCACCGACCCATGCTGCGCTCCAACCTGCAGCGTGCGGCTCCCCGCCGCGATGCAGAGGTTTGAGCTGAAAGCCCTTCCTCGGGGTCTGTCTCCTCTCCAGATCCGCACCCCCTGCACTGTGCCGACACCATGACTCCCTCCAGGTTGAGGGAACAGGATCTGTGCCACAGCCCCACGAGGGATCCATCTCCCGGAGCCGCTGACTGCAGCAACAACAACTTCACAGCAATCAAACACCTCGCGGGGCCAAAACTCACGCTCCGCAGACAACACCCCCGACGTGAGAGACGTCTCTCCCACGCCTGCCCCTCACGCGCCAGCCTGCAGGAGAGCAGAGATGTTCTCAGCCGGGTTTTGCCCTAAGTGGATTCCAGAGGATCGGCGGTGATCAGTGGAGTTTATACCGAGAAGGGACTACGGCAGCCCGCCAGCAGCCCAGCTCCAGCTGCTGCCTGGCCAGCTCAGCGCATGGAATACCAGCTCCTTGCACGACCAGGCACCACGCCACTGTCGCACCGCAATATCCACGAAGCCGCGGCGTTTCCGCTGCTCAGGGGAGGCAAAATGGGACCTAAAGCGGGATGGCAGAGAGTTTCCCTTCTCTTGCTTATCCGCAAGTCTCCGGAGGCTGCTCCCGAGCCGCTCCTGCGTGCAGGGGGAGCCGGTGATACAAAACCATGGCACGCAGCCACGGATGCTGGGCAACCCTTTGCTCCTCTCCGGCATCCTTATAAAATAAGGATGGCATCCTTATAGCCGGCATCCTTATAAATAGTTAAAGGGAGAGTATCAGGTAGATGGGAACAGTCTTTTTCCAGTGGTGCCCAGTGACAGGACAAGAGGGAACGGGCACAAACTTGAACAAAGGAAGCTCCACCTAAACCTGAGGAGGGACTTCTTTGCTGTGAGGGCGGCAGAGCAGTGGCACAGGCTGCCCAGAGAGGTGGGGGAGTCTCCCACTCTGGAGCCATTCCAAACCCGCCTGGACGCCGTCCTGTGCCACTGCTGGAGGTGCCCCTGCTCTGGCAGGGGGTGGCACTGGGTGAGCTCCAGAGGGCCCTTCCCACCCTGACCAGTCTGGGATTCTGGGATCCTTCATCCTAGGATTGCATCTGCCCAGCATAAAACCCTAAATAACCACGCGGCCAGGACCAGGCATGGGGGGACCCCCCGAGCGCAGTAAGCACAGCCGCAGCCCACCAAGCTTCACAAAGATTTATTGATAAAGACTTGTGAAATTGCTCCAGGTGTTGCCGGTGCAGAGGCAGGGGGCGGGGGGTGGGGTGTGTTGTTTGGGACACGGTTGTTCCCAAAAAAGCCCCCATGCTGCTCCACTCCCAAGGCACTGACGTAAACCTCCTCCCGGCCAGGCTGCCCCAGCTGCAGCCCTGGCGGTATTAGGTCAGGCTCATGCAATAAATCTTGGGAACAGTCGGTGTTTATTTGGATTTACTGCTGCTTGGATCGTTAATACTCCCCGTGCACCAAGCCCCGCAGTCGTGCACGACCCCCAGCCTCCCCCCAGCATCGAGGGGGCTGCCCCCCCTTGCACGGCTGGGGTGAAGCACAGAGGAACGGTGATTTCGCCAGCCCGGGAAATCACAAATCACGCAGGACGGCAGCTCCCACCTCCCGACCTGCGGCTGCCTCCCCATCCGTCACAGCCGGCACCGCAGCACGGACGCGGCTGGCTGGATTTGTCCCAAAAAGAGAAACTTCCCCCAGACTTTATCCCTGACACAGCATGCTCCGCGTGGTCAGGGCAAGGTTGGAGGGAGCCCGCTGGCAGGACCCCCTGGGCGCGCTGGATCCGTCCCTTGCAACCCCTAGTCTCCAGGGATGGTGTCACACACTGTCCCGACCCCGCGGCAGGAGGGACAGGGCTGCTGCCACAACCGCTGAGGATTGTCAGCCCCAAAAGAGGGTTTTCCACGGCACAAATGTCCTGCCTGCCTGGGGCCGGGAGTCACGCCAGCTGCATCCGCACTCTTCATCAATCTCCTCCCGCGCTGGGGACGGAGAGACCCACTCGCAGGACTCCCCGGTCCTCTGTGCAGCCCTCTTGGTCCGATGCAATGCTGGGCCAGGCGGGCAGAGGCTTCTCCGGGCGGGGGGGAAACCCCAGCGCGATGCTCGTCCTGGCCCCAGTGCCCCCTGCCCCACGCCAGCCCCTGCCCTGCCCTGCCCTGCCCTGCCTGCAGCGGCACGCCGAGGGCCACCGATTAGCCGGCTCGAGCCAAGGGACAGCAGCTCCCATCCGTGCAATTACAACATGCCAGCTAATGGCTCTTGGCAGGGGGTTTCGGTAACCAGCTCAGCCCTGTTCCCCACCGGGCCGGGCTTCATTAGGGAAATTAAAGCAGGAGTCAAGGCGAAGCTGCTGGAGGCACCAGGGCCCAAGACGCCAGCTGGGCCTGGGGGGGTTGCGTCGCCTTTGGTGATGTCCAAGTCCATGGGAGGCAAAAAGGAGCGGAAAGGTTTAAATATGTCCTGCGAGGTGCTGGCTCTCTGCTGGGTCACGCTAAGGACTGTCCTGCAGAAAGGGAACCTGCTCGTGCCACGTCCCCATGGCTCAGCCCATGAGCTGGTCATTGCCACGCCAGCCACGGGGGCGACCGGGGCCAGGATCCAGTGCTGGCATCATCCAGATCCCAATCGCCTGCCCTATTTCTACTCCTCCAACGTCCAAAAAGGTCACAGATCTGCCGCTATGAAAGCAAACCCCCAATGCAAAGCAGTCTCCACAGGGCAGGGACAGAAAGTCAAATTTCAATAAACATTCTTCCAGTGCTCTAAATGACCCCAAATCAGTGCCAGCCCCAAAGGATTTTGATGCCAGCAACTCTGGAGGTGACTACATCAAGCTCGGATAAGAAAAACATCCCCCCCCTTGATCCGAGGATGCTTTTGCTGCCGCAGCAGCCGTGGGGCTGAGCGAGACCGGCAGGCGATGACACCCACCCGGCCACGCACTGGCTGGACCGGCCGGGAATGGCAGCCAAGGAGCCGCAGCAGCGCAAATCACACCCAAATCCCATGCTAAGAGCCTTGGAAAGCGAGCGAGAGCTCAGGCCCTTTGGCCCCGCACCATCGGAGCTGAGCAGGGAGATTAGAGAGGCTCCAGTCCCTCTCCATCACCTACACACATCTAACCCCCCTCAGCAGAGCGGACGCCCCATTTCTCCCTCTCCTCTCCCTCCATCAAGGCGGGTGACACCATTTTACAGGTGAAAAAAAGGTAAAGCTGGGGAAAAGGGTCCCACTGACACACTCAGCCCTCCCCCGAGGAGCTCTCCACACACACCAGAGGATTTGTGGACTTAAAAGATGGAGAAACCAAGGCACAGAGGGGATCTGCCCGCCACCTCTGTGCACGGTACAAACACGTTCCTACAGATCCCTCTACATCTTTGGATGTGTCCTGGAGGACGGGGACCAACCAGCTGGTTTGGGTCTTCCTAAATTCCCTGCACACCCTTGCTTGCACATCCCTCCTTCCCTAGGCGGGGAGGATTAGGGTGTTATATTTTTGAGGGTGTTCCCACTCCATGGCAGGGCTTTCGCAGCGATTCTTTAAATTCCCGAAACCTGCCCCGAAACATTAAACCCCAAATGTGCTGCGGTTGCAAAAGCGACATTCCCTGCCAAGTGCCTGGCTGTCACTCCGGGAAGAAGGGAGCCTTATAAATCAATCCATCTTTAACCACGGGGAGAGGCTAGTGAACCTCCCCGGGATGCTCTCAGGCCCTTCGCTGGTAGCCATCGGCATGGCAACGGTTGCCATGGAAACCTCCTCCTCCATGGCGACGCATCCATCGCTGGTGCGGGGTGATGGGTGGTGTCCTCCAGCGCATCCACCCAAGCCGGGTCCGCTTCCCCAGGGGGTGTCACGGAGGAGGAGGAATGAAATGGTCTGGTGGGGTGGGATAAGGAGGAGAGGGGGGAAAAGGGCCGACTCCGAAAGCACGGAGGGGCTCCCACGGGAGCGGTCCGGGCAGGGGGAAAAAATCCCGGCTTGAGTCCTGGCACGCGCTGTCTGCAGGACTTTGCGGAGGGTCAGAGCATCCCCCCACGCCCCAGCAGCCCTGGCTGGGGGTTACCTGCCCCCGTCTGGGGGGTGGAAGCGATTGAAGGCTGAGGATGTTTCTGGCCCTCCTGGCTGTGGACAGAAGCTCGAGAGTTTTCCCTGAAGGAATCAGAAGGGAAGTAAAAAAAGGATTAAATTCAGTGGTTTCTAAGGCAGCCCGGACGCGGGCTTGGTTCGCGCCCAGAGCTCGGGCTGGCGGCAACGGGGAACAAAGCTAGGTGGTCAAATCCTTTCCCTGGCACACGTCTACGGCTCCTTGGCTGCGTGCACGGAGAGCAGAGCCGAGCACCCCCAGAGGCGAAGCGAACCCCAGGAAAGCATCGCAGCCCCAGGAGCCCACGCGCCTCCTCCCACTGGGTCCGCCGCAGCCCCCAGCACTCTGCGTGCTGCAGGGAGACCTGGCATGGCAAGCTGGGCATGGAGGTGGTTTTATCCCATGATATGGATGTCCATGGCCAGCCAGCAGCCTCCAACACAAGTCCAGGGCACGCGGCGGGGCCAAGGCAGGGGAAGGGACGGATGTGGACCACCAGCAGGGACGCAGGGGACCAGCCTGCCCCACACCCCGACGGGTGGGCAGTTAAAGAGGAAAAGGAAGATCAAATCAGTGTGAAAGCAGCGTGGAGAACGGGACTGGGTGACGCAGGTGAGCACGAGGACCAGCTTGCTGTCCCATCCCTTGACGCCAAACACAGGTTCTTGGCTCTGCATCCCATCCCCTGCCCATCCCGCTTGTGAAACAAACAGCAAACCCAGAAAGCCAAAGTCCCAAAGGTCTGTTTGGGTTTCAACCTGGTGAGACAGCTCTGGGAAGCCCAACCCCCCTGCTCCCAGCAGCAGCCCCGCACGCCGCAAGGGCCAGGGGAGAGGAGAAGGTGGGCAGGACACTGCCCTTGCCAGGACGGAGCGATGCAAATGGCGATGGCAGCAAGAGCAACAGCGAGCCGGGATGTGTCCTCCAGGGGAGACGCTGAATCTGGCCGCGTTGGAAAGCTCGGAAGGACGCAGCCAGGGTCAGCAATTCATCAGGGGCTGAAAGCTGTTTTCTCCAGGAAAACACATTTAAACCGAGAACATATCGCAGGAAAAGTGTCGATTATTTCTATGGTGTTTTCCACGGGATATTTTCAATTAATCACCCCTTGAAAGCACTTTTCTGGTATTTTATATAGAAAACCTTAATAACTCATCCCAACACGTGATTTAGTGATACTATAAACAGTTGAAATAATACTAACTCGCACATAAAGTTGGAATGAAAACATTGTTTCTGAACCTTAAAGACTCCACAATTCTTTTCCCACTGCAAAAAAAATCACTGAATTTCCACTCTTCAATCCAAGGCTGCGAGTTAAAAATAAACCTGTTGGAAAGCTGCTCCCGACAGCATCTCAGTGTCACCAGGACCCGCTGCTTCGGGAATAGACCTCCATGTCCCCGCACGGTGAGCCCTGGCCAAGTTTTTGCCCGAGGACTGATGCTAGAGACCACCAAAGCTGCTTGTGTTGAAGATGCCCACAGCGAAGCCGAGGAGGCCGGGCTAGAGGGCAACGTCGCGGCATGGCTGGAGTTTGGGGGTGCAGGGTGCCGCTGGAAACCAGGGGGCTGATGCTCACGGCTGACGCCGGCACAGATCCCACTTGTAAAATGTGGTGTGAGCTCGGGCGAGCAGCAGCCAGTTATTTTGTGTTACTTCATTCTTTCCCAGATTAATTAAGCCCCTGAATAACAGCTGCCTAAACCCCAGTGCATTTTCATTTAATAGGCCGGTTATTTTATGCAAGTAAAATAATCATTAACATTTACCGAAGAGCAGCAATTATACTGGCTTTGTATCGATTCTCTGCTGCCAACGCAGGCAACGCTGCGAGGAGCCGAGCTGGGTGCGGGCGCATCCCGAAACCTGCGTTCGGACACGTACAAACATGAGTGTTTAATCATCGCTTGGGGAATATAACGAACCCCCGGGTCCGGGTACCCTGCACCGGGCTCAGCTCTTCAAACAGCATCTCTTCCTCCTCCTCCTCGGGATCATCTGTCTCCACCGTCATTTTTTATCCCTGTTCTTCAATGGATTAGTGCCAGATCCTACCCCACCACACAATAAATATCCCCGAGCCAGGGCTGGCATGAAAAATAGCAAACCTCCCAACGTAAATTGTTGCTAACACCTCATCTCCCAGCACGCTCCGCTTTTTACCTCCGGGGAGAGGGAGGAGAAAAAAAAACCCACCCAAACAAAACATACAAACAAAAGTCCCCACCTCCTGCTGCACGCGGAGCGCCAGATGAAGAGGCGCAAAAGAGCCCAGCGAGGCTCTGCCACGCATCGGTTGGGATTGCATCAGGCAGTCGAGGGGGTTTCTTGGGGCTCCCCTGGGGTGGCAGATCCCCCCCAAGCCCTAAGCACCCCCTGGGGATGGCCGTGTTTGGCTCCTGCTGCATCGGCAGCAGTTCGAAGCGCGGCCCTTTGCCCCACGGCTGCGGGTTTGGCCAGAGCTGGTGGAACACTGGGCTGGAAACGATGCTCTTGGCAGATGCGAGAGCAGGGCAGGAGATTCCCCCAGGCGTGGGTGAGCCAGTGCAGGGGAAAAGCCGAGCCGGAGCTGGGCTCTACAGACCCCCTTTGGTACCCAGGAGTGGGGAGGTACCCGCTGACCAAAAAAACCCAAACCTATGGTGTCCTCCATCCTACAGAGAGCATCCTGCCAGCCCAGGCACGGCAACGCAGACAACCTGCAGGGGATGGAGCAAAACCAGCCGGGCAGGCAGGCAGGGACGGGCAGGGCTCAGGCAGCCGGGACGCCGGCACCCCCAGCTCTGCCGCCTGCCCTCCTCCACCTCCCCGCTCTACCTGGCCAGGCCAATTTCTTTTACCGCCCCGAAGGATTCGCCATGCGCTCCAGACTCATTAATTCCCGTGGGATCACGCATTGCCATGGCGACGCAGGCAGCCCCAGGAAAATCCTGCCCTCCTCGGCACGCTGCCCGCAGCGCCCAGGCCACCATCCACGGATGCTCACGGTGGGTCTCAGCCCCCCGGCTCCATCCACTGTTTCCTTCCCAGGATTCGGGAGCCGACGCTGTCAGCGGGAGCTCCCCCCAGTCATTACAGAATTGATTTAATTCGCTCTGCTCCATAATCCTATTGCAGCTTAACATGCAAAACTGCTTTTCTCACCTTCCACAAAGGCGCGTTTCAGAGCTCTCTCCCCTCCCTGAGCTGCGGTTCTCCAAAGAGCTGCAAAATAGGACTTTATATGCATTTTTTTCCCCCCTGCCCGTCCTCGAACGCTTGGCACAGGGACTGCTGCTGTGTCTGTTAAACACCTCCCCGGCGGCCTCCTGGCAGCAGGACGTTGCTAATTGGCACTTTGGGATTCACACACTCCCCGTTCTCGCCCCCGGCTCCTCCGCAGAGACCCAGCAGCGCAGACGGGCCCCCGGGAGCACTCACCCTACCCAACCTGGGGGAAGACGGTCCCGTGCTCCGTATCCAGGCCATGGAGGTGGAGTTCAGCCAAGATAAGCATCTTCGGCATTGCCAAGGGGTTGGGAGCTGCGGGCACAGCCGCAGGCTCGGGTGGCTCACATGGGGGACAAGTCATGACGTGCCTCAGTTTACCTGCCTGCGAAATAGGTGCAAATAATGCAGGGCAGGGGGGTGGGAACAGGCAGGGGCTCCTCTCCCATCTCCGGGGCTCTGGGGAACACGGCGCATCTCTGCAGAGGGCCATCCACCTCTCGCACCCCACTGTCCCAGCAGCTCATGTTTCTCTGCTCCCCCAGATGCAACTCGGGGCTGAAAGTCAGAGTTTCCCCACCAGTCAGACATATAAAAGGACGAGCAGCCTCGCGGGGGAGGCAGAGAAGTAACCTCCGTGTCACGGATTATAGCACGCCTGCTAGTGCCGGTGGGCAGCACACTGCGGGAAAGGGCATCGTCAGCCCTTGCCTCAGTTTCCCCCTTCCCTGAGGACCATGGGGCAAAGGCACAATGTCCTCTCCAACCAGGACTCGGCCTCCTGATGTGGGATGACAGCAGGGACGAGTCGGAAGGCAGAGGGAGGGGGAGAGGTGGACGGGTCTGCTCAGGGCTTGGTGGTTTATTCCGCGTCTCGCTGTAACCTTGCCAGAGCCCCAGCGCACGAGACAGCCTCGCTGTTAGAGCGGATATTAAGAAAAAAAATCATCAAATTGAGACTTGAGCGCGCCAGGGACCGCCGTCACGTTAAAGAGAGGTTAAAAACCCTGTTAAGGGGGTTGGAGTTTTCCAGCCGTGCAAATGTCGCAGGGGTCATGCTGATGTCAGAGCATCCCCCGGGCTGGGTCCCACGGGCGAGCGCTGGCCTTGGGCTGGATCCCGCCACCGCCGCCGGGCACGGGGTGAAGAGACTTTTCCTTACGGAGAGGAAAAAAAACCCCAAACTGGACAGAACTGAATGGGTGGAGCTGGAGATGGTGTTTGCAAGCTGGGAGGGGGATGAAGAGGTCCCTGCCTGTGGGGAGGGGGGGCTGGTGGGGAGCAGAGCCCTGGTCTCCACTCCTAAGGGGTGCACAGCACCCACAAAGCCGGGCTGGGTGCTGGGGCTGGGTGCTGTGTGCTGGGGCCAGTGAGCCGGACAGCCAGGCTGGTAGCAGAGAGTCTGCAGACTGGTTAAAGCCGCTCCCATGAGCTGGATACGCGCCACCTCTGACGGCATTTCTCCTCTCAAGCTCTTTTTCATCCTTTTCTTTTTTCCTTTTTTTTTTTTTTTAACTTTCCCCCTCTATTTTTTTTCCTTTGTTTTTAATTTTTTCCTTTTTCCCCTCAATTCCATGCTCCAGGACCCAGGGCATTGACCAAACCTCTCTGCTCTCTCCAGCAAAGAAATGGGGAGAAAAAGTCCATTTCCAGCCCCCTTTACCGGAAAGAGAAGAGCAGACATTTGCACCGTAATACCTCAAAACTAGAAGAAAAGAAAAGAAAAAAAAAAAAAAAACACC
>RSEF01000023.1:1107046-1131389 GCA_003993805.1 Himantopus leucocephalus
GGGAGGTGTCCCTGCCCAGGGCAGGGGGTGGAAGTACATGATCTTCAAGTCCCTTCCAACCTAAACCATTCTGTGATTCTGATTTTCATTGCCAGACGAGCGATACCCCGCAATTACCACGGATGGTTTACACGCCGAGCAGAAGGTGCAGAGAGGATGAAGAAACAGCCAGAGCACCATGTACAGCTCTCCCTGTTCCTCGGAGCACCGCAACTCGCCAGAGCCAGGACTGACTGTAAAACCTCCACACGAAATCCATCCCAAACTCATCCTATTTCATCGGCTCAGCCTCTGACCGTTTCAATCCCTATTTGACTTCAAGGACCCATCTTGTAATAATCAGGAATCGGTGCCTCGGCCCTCCCCATATCTCATTCCCAGGAAGGTCTGACTGCTGCTCGAAAGGGAAGGAACGCTCCCCACGTCCGACACTTCGTTCTTTGTNGACAGAACTACTGACTGTTAAAATTATTTTTCAATATATTTTTTTTAAAATAAAAGTGCTGTCTTTAACAATACCACAAACTGCTTGTTTGTACCAATAGCCATTTTTACAATCCAAAAGCCACAGTCGATGCACTCGATTTTCCCAGGCTCTCATTCAGCTCGAGAACGCAGCTGAAATCTTCATATTCAGCCACTCCTATTTAGCTGTCATCCCAGGTCTATTTTTGACAACCACACTGATAACCTAATTAGCATTTTATTCAAAAGACTTTGCTTGACAGGAGAAAGAACGTGCCAGTAAAGATCATTCATATATTTTTTCATATATATGTCTATATATAGTTTTGCAAAAGCTACAGATCATTCTGCTACAGTTAAACTGCGTACATCCCTTGCCACGCTTTTTTATTTAATTATCTTTATAATTACTTTGGGACTAACACAGATTTTGGTTTAAAAAAATTACTCTGAATGATTCCTAAGCCTAAGGATTAACCTCCCTGAAGATGATTTCAGCTGCACGTATGTTGTTTATATACCAATCAGCTGCCTTGTGTAGGTAAAAATCATCTTCCTCACGCGGATAATACCCACTTCTTTTTACAAGAAAAAACACTTGCTCCATTTTACCCAAGGATTCTGAAATACAATTGAATTCATTGGGATTTCAACGCCTGACACTCACAGTTGCTCTTAAAAAAAATAAATATGGGGTTTTCCAAGCTGGTGTTAGTCAGTACTTTATTTCTAATCAGAGGTCTAGCTCTAGCTGGTATTTTTCACTAAGTAACAGACCCTAAAACCATGTGACTGAAGGAAATAATCTCAGTTCCACTGCACATTTAAAAGCCTATTTTTCCCATTCATTACAGTTACAAAGACCCACAAACGTGACCTTTCTAAGCAGGCAAATGAAGACATAACCGGATTTTTAGAGCCTCCCGCCCTTGGGACAGCAGGCATAGAGCCCTGGGAGGTAGGACCGGCAGCAATGCATATTTAATTCCAAAATGTCTTCATTTTTGACAAATATTAAGTCCTGAAACTGTTAAGCATTCAAACACCGCAGCATAATGCTAAACCGCGCGCAAGTCTCTCATCAAAACCATATGCAAAACTGAGAAATAGAGAATTTGATTAATGACTCCGGGCTCATACGCCACAGCCACATGCCCCGTTAGCGCAGCGTCACCAGCCAACCCGGGCTGTAACGCAGGGACAAAGTGACAAGGCAGCGCAGCCAGCCCTCAGAAACACAACCAGCGGGTCTACGCTCCGGCTTCGGGGGTGTCGAGGTCTGGCTCGGCTCCACTGAGCGCATAAAAATGCTCTCATCAGCGAACGCTGTTCTCAGTGAGGGCAAGTGTGTCGTCATCGCCAGACCTTCACAGGGTCCCTCGCAAGGTGCCAACCCCACGGCACTGCTGCAGCAAGTCTTGGTGGGTTTTATCAGCGTTCGTTACGCCACGAGCGCAGAACTAGGTTACTAGGTCAGAAGAGATTGCTGGAAGCCACCAGCTAGTTTTAAGTCCAAATGGCACGCCATTATTTCACATTTTCGTATTTTGGCTACTACTGAAATACGCAACTTTGAAATACTTCCATCATTATGAAATTCTAATGGCAAAAGCAATCATCTCAGCTTTATTTTCTCTCCACGGCCAGTGTGGCAGTGACAAGCCTTACATCCTTATCAATCGACGGCAGCTGCTTACCTTGTGCATGACAATCTTCCGCTGAGCCGGTTCTGCCACATCGATCATCTTCTGTACCACGTAGTTGGCATACTGATCTTTCATCATGGTGTATAAGGCACTGTGAGGGCCATCATTCATAGTGCACACCTCATCGATCAACATGGCACGCTCCGTACGGGAGGCGTGAGTAACGCATTTCTCCACCACGTTGCTGTAACAATAAAAGAAGGACAATCTGTGAGTTACAACAACACCTCTGCTGGGCTTTTCATTCCACCCCTCTTAGGCTTCTAGCAAGGGCAGACCATTTGGGAGAGACACATGTGCTGGCACAGAAATTCAGCAATGTGAAACAGAAGAGCAGTCCAAGGGTTTGGGGATCTGAGTGGGAATTTGGGTTAAGGACCAGTCTGGGTTTTATTTCACCCGAATTTGTGCAACTCTACAATGCCGCTGTATTTGAGATGTCTGTTCTCATAGCATGCCCGTTAGAGAAGCAGATGAGTTGTTCTTTGTTTGGTTTTCTCAGTACTGGAGCTCGACGGGAACAGAGGTCCAAGGTTAGAACAACAGGGAAATGCTTATTTAGGAACAAAAGATCTTAGCAAAGGCAGAGAACTTCCAAAATTCCGGAATATATTAGATGACTAGCCTCTGCTCTCCAGAGAGCCAAGTTAAATAGGATATATGAAAGGGGACAGAGAGTTTTGCTAGTCTTATCTTCTGCATCCCTGACTGAATCACAGAATCACCAAGTGGTTTGCTACAATGAGTGCTCAGCTCAGGGGACATCCTACACTAATTAATACTCCATCTGGAAAGAAGGTTAGGAAAAAAAGAGCAAGGCCAGTCAGGGAGGAGGAATCTGAAGTAACATCCTTGCTCTTCTAATTCTTGTTAATTCTTGTTAATAACAACCACGCTCTTCTAATTCTTGTTAATGTTACACTTCCCTTGTGTTCCTAAATATTAAAGCACTATTTTACTAATCATAAAAAGGGGGGAACATCGAGCCTTTGAGGAGGTCAGCCTTCGTGTTCAAACGGCTAGAAACACACACAAAAGGAATTTACAGATGTGGGAAGTATTCCTGCGTCCTGCCACCCACTAAGGTCCCTGGATTTTGCTTCTACCCCTGTGCAGCTTTGTAGCATCTGGACTAACAGCCTGGGCTTGCCGCAGGCTACCAAAGAGGATAGCGTTACGCACGCGTCTCCCAAAGGACTGCAAGACTTCGCCTACAAAAAGCACAGGTTCTTCTGTGAAAAGCGGGATGAAAACGAACAGTTGCTACGTTGATTTCCCAAATTCCCTTGTGGCTTGACACAGCATCCCAGAGGCAGGGGAATGCTCTTACGGCATGCTATTACCCAAGGGATAGTGACCACTTAAAAAACACCAAAACAAACCAAAAAACCACAACACACACAAAAACTCTTGGTCAAGTTCAGGAACTAGGATTAGAGCTGCTCTTCCACATCTTCATGCTCCTTCATTACAAGTAAAACTTACCTTGCCAGTCACCCATCCCAGTTTCTAAGCAGTTATAAATAGCATTCTGTTGTTAAGCAAAAAGTTATTTTCACCTCCTTTCACCTACCTACACCCCACCCCTAACTCTTCTGCAACTCCAGCATGTGTCCATGCTCCCACGGGGCGTGGAGACTTTTAAGGAACAAATTCATACCTAGCAAATTTATGTTGACTCAACACGAGCACGTTGCCTCTAATTTCTGCTACAATCTTGCTCTTATCCTCAGGCCGACCATGTTCTAGTACATGCTGGATAACATAGTTCCCATACTGATCCTGTTTGAGAGACAGCAGAAGTGTGTGACAAAACGTGGACAGGAACCATTAATATCAAACTAGTTCCCAATGTGCATTAAGACTTACAGACTTGACCTAAACGCTAATTAACACATCTACTGTATAAACCATGTAAATACTTTCTACTTCTACAAAAACGTGCATTCTAGAGTTTTACTGGGAGGTAAAATACTACATCTTTGTACCAATTATAAAAACTCAAAACAATTTCCTTGAACGTGAATGTCAATACTTTGCTTATTTCAAGTTTCTTTGCTTTCTCCAGGTTCAGGTGTACCGAATCACACGTCCTGGAAGGCTGCGCCATGGTTCTAGCCACGGGAGACCGTCCTTATGCATGTTCATATTCTGAATGTGCATATATTCAGATCACAAGATACATATTTTCCCCCTTCACAACACCAGAGGCATGCCCCGATGCCTCACCTCCATGCCCAACCTCTTCCCACCTTCCATATGTTAAATACATGAGCACACAGGACAGGGTTCATTAGCTGTTACCTCCATCCTGCCCTGATACCAGAAACCTAGGAAAACAAGTTCTCAGGAGGACTGCAAGGAAGAGGAAAGGCAGCCAGGAAGGGGGTGTGCATAAAACCAACACATTTTAAGAACCCCAATTCCGTGGTATTTTCTTTTGCTAGAAGCAATTAGCTCTTCGCATCAACTCCCTTAAGGTCTCACTTGCATTGTAACTTCTGGAGTGAAGTGGGACACGCACCCAACTCAATATTTAAGGATCCTTTTCAAAAAGGAAAGCAACTCCAGCTTTGCTACCTGCTGGATATTCCCACAGAGCCAAAACAGTTAGTGAAGGTGCATTTCTTGTCTGCCGTGTTCTTTCCCGTTCCTCCTCAGGACCAGTGTCCCTGTGTTCAGCCAAATAGGCTGTCAGGAGCTTTCCCAGTACAAAGCAGTAAACGAGAAACATCTCACAGCACCCACATTCCCCCTTCCCACACCGACCTGGACAAGCTGCTCGGTGTGTTGGTGAAGTTCCTCCAAGATGGGAAGGGTCTGCTCAGGAAGACAGTGCTCGAGGATCCTCTGGATCACGCGACAGCCGTATGGATGTGTAGACAACGCAAAAACCTGCGTTCAGCAAAGACAGGCAAGCACAGGCAGCAACACATCTGTTAGTCTCCGTAAATCTAGAAACCTTTCGGAATTCAATGAACACACGGTGGCTTTTCCCGGGCACGGCAGGTAATGCCAGCTTGCAGCACGGCGCCTCCAGACAGCATAAACTGGAAACATCTGTTCCCCACTGCCACGGGACTAACTGGGTGATTGCAGGCACGTCGCGGCCCTACCTGTGCTTCAGCTTCCCCGTTCGTGAAACAGGGAAACGAATGGCAAAGCCTCTCGATTAATAAAAAGAACAGTGGGACAGCCAAACATTATTAGAAGCTGTGTTAAAGCACTGTTTCAGCAGAGTAAATCCAGCATGCTGAGTGCCAGCTAGGTATTTTAAGCTAGGTAAGACATGGTATGAACCAGGTTAAAAATGCTCAGCAAAAGGATTTTCCTCAACTATTTGGATTTGTTTAAAAGTCTTAACCGCACTTAGGAGAAGTGACAACAAAGAACCTTCTTTCTCATTTCTAATGGATTACCAAACCTGCTGGTAAGAACACGACACATCTTATTACTGCTGCGCAGTTTTCTGTCTACAGCACAAAGTCCTGTTTGGCTGCTTAAAATTAACAAAAGCAGCAAATCCAAGCGCTGAAGTTAAATTGACAGTCTACGAATTTTTAATAACTATTGAGTAAACCGTGCAGGGAAACAGGACTTGAAGTGCAATTCCCTGCAGAAAAATAGTCTCGAGGTGACAAGTTTAATCTTTCGTATGGAAGTTCAGATGAAACTGGAGACAGCTGGTCAAAGCAACATCGTTGCCATCAACCAAGTTCCCAGAGGTATTTCTGCCTCGCCCGACTCCCTAGTGGAAGGTCCAAAGCTAAACTCGAACCAGCAAATCTGCTGAGCAAGTTTCCAGCTAGAATCCTGCTTGTTTTGACATAGCCGAGCAAGTCCCCACTTTCACAGCCGTTCCAGGAGCAGCCAAAGTAATAAAGCTTGGTTCCTGCTATAATAACCCCGGGCTATCCTCACATCCCCGTGGCAAAACCCTCAATACTTCAAAGTCTCCCTCCAAAGCCAATTAAGTTGAAGTTGGAAACGCCCAAACCAGCGCTTTTGTAATGGAAGACAAGCTGACTACAGGCAGAATAAAGCCAGCTACACAATTAATATGCAGGACACCAATTCAGGAGAGGATACCAAGAAAAAACTGGGAGAATGAAGCACAAGTAACTGCCCTTTTCTAGATGAAACTCATGTTTTTCCTCTGGTCTGAGACCCTTAGGAAACAGCAGTCCTCTAAGCCATCCTCACAGAGAGGATCACAATGAAAATTTACTGTATCTGTCACAAAACTCTGCTCACCACCTTTCCTATGAAGATGGATTAATCCCAGAATTGCAGACTGGTCAGGGTGGGAAGGGCCCTCTGGAGCTCACCCAGTGCCACCCCCTGCCAGAGCAGGGGCACCTCCAGCAGTGGCACAGGACGGCGTCCAGGTGGGTTTGGAATGGCTCCGGAGTGGGAGACTCCCCCACCTCTCTGGGCAGCCTGTGCCACTGCTCTGCCACCCTCACAGCAAAGAAGTCCCTCCTCAGGTTTAGATGGAACCTCCTATGCTCAAGTCTGTGCCCGTTACCTCTTCTCCTATCACTGGGCAATGAGACTTGTTTCCCCCTCCATCAGCCAAAAAACATTTGATGTTCCAGGAAAACAGGTTTTTGCAAGGACGCTTTACTGATATACCTGCACAGAAATGACAACAGAGACATGACCAGAGCGTTTCCAGGCTCTCTAATGTTGCTGCAGAAACCTGTCAACTGACGCTTGCTAAAATTTAAAATTAAAAATATTTGAACAAGTTACGGCCACGATCATCCTGTTCAAAGCAACATGTAAGAATACAAAGAATGAGAGTCAGTATCTTGGTTAAGGACTTACCTGTCCCTTAAACGCATCAATGATAAACTGCAGGGACTGAGGCTGCACACACTCAATACACTTCTGCACCACATGATTACCGTTCTGGTCTTTCACGCACTTCAGGACATGGCCATCCAACTCCCGTACCATCTCATTCTATTAGGAGGAGAGAAAGACAAACAGAAAGCACCACCAGGATTCACGGCTGATAAATGCAAAGTTTTCCCTGCGAAACGTGGTAAAGAATACGAAAGGTATGAAGGATGCACTGATGTACTTCAAACTGGAAGTTTTCCAGTGGCCAAGCGCTGAGATGAAGCGTGCCGCGCGACAGAAACCACCGAGAAAAATACTGTAACAAAATGAAGCACTTGTTCCTTAAACATGAGTGTCCCCTTACAAGTTAAGTATCCAAATTTCAGAAATTTTACTGATATGCAACTTTACCGTGCATCCCCCATTCCCTCCTCTGCTCCCCTGAAAGAGAAAGACGTCTAAAATGCCCAAACTTCACAAACTTTTCGGGTGTCCACTTCCTATGTCACTAAAGGGAGGTCAGCACTGGGACAAGAACTTGCTAGTATTTTACAGAGGCAAGGTATTATCGTATGATCATTAAGGAAGCCAAGAAGATAAGGTTTAGATATGGCCAAAGGAACAGACATGCAGGCTAAAAGATTCACAAGCGGAAAACAGAGAATGACAGTTTTTGGGAATGTAATGACACTACAAAACTGGACGAGATCAGTTCTGCAACTGATAGGAAACCAGGCATTTCAGGAGCACAGCGTGCTCAAGAATACCATTCTGGAAGAAGAGAATTAGTAAATCTTGGACCAGAAATGCCGGACTTTGTGCTACCACCCACCACCCCGCTGAGAAGCGTGTCAGCGGCTTAGCCCAGGCTCGACCTAAAGGGAACGTGCATTCCTAACGCCGGTTTCATTTTTTTTAATTTAATATAACCTACATTGAGATTCTTGCACTACAATTCCTAACACCTTTATTAGCTAGCTTGCCTAGCGTATTTTTCATCTTAATTCATTGTTCATAAAGCCCTAGAGGAATTCCTGTATTAATGAGCTTTGAGTGGGACTCTGGCCATCATCCACATCTCTCCAATGCCAGGCGCGGCTCGAGAGGAACCAGGAACTCCTGGTACACCTCACCCTGCAGGAAAGCAGAATATCGACCCACATATCAAAGCAGCGATATCTCAGTGAATATTAAAGGCAAAACTCTGGCACTGCTTCCTTCAAGGGATTTAAAAATATCTTCTAATTCACTATCATTCTCAGTTCCCGCTCCATACACAGTCTGATTTCAGGGAATTAACCGAGAACCACCACCGTTACCAGTTAAGTGGGAACAAAGAGGTGACAATGAGACCCAGGAACAGCGTCACAAACTTATCATGCACATAAAACATAACAAACGTGCCATAAACCAAACCAAAAGAACACCAGCCACAAGAGGAACAGAAGGTCGCAGTTCGGGTCACCAAACGGCAAGGAACGTTAAACATCAAGAAGAAAGTTAAAATTGAAACTTACAATTACCTGCTGGTCTGGGGGAATAAACTCAAGGGCCTTCTGGATCACCCTACAGCCGTACATCTGCAGAGCCAGGGACAGAACATGCCCACGGATACGTTCTGCCAAGGCCAACTTCTGTTCCAGGCTGCCAAACTGGGAAGATGAAAAACCAATCACTACAAGCACAAAACCCCCGGTGCGGCCGAGCGGCACGGCAGCGCTCCCCCGCTGAAGTGTTCAACAGAAAACCCCGTGCTTACTGAAAAGAAAGAAACTACCAACCACACCTCAACGGATGTGAACAGGCACAAGCGAGACGGCTGTTGTGTGTCTGTCAGACGTGCCTGACACACGTGAAACGAACTCCAAGAGGTGCCGGAGCCACCAGGGTGACGTGTGCCTGTTCACTAACCCGCGACAGGCTCGCTATAAAATTACCGGGTAAGAGAACCACCACAGCTCGGTGGGGAAAGAACACACTAGTTTCAAGGAGATGGGTGTCCACACAACCTCCTGGTATGAAAACACAACACTTGCTTCCAGCGGATGCTGTTCACTGGTGAAGTTTCTCTTTTGTTCCTCACTACATGAGTACTGACAGCTCAGCACAGCATCCTCGAGAAGTCTTGTTGGACCTACACATCTCCTGGATATGTCGCTATTTATTCCTACACCTTTTGCATCTCAAAGCAAAGTGTTACTTTTCAGATGCATCTTTATGAGTCCCACACCTCAGTCACCCCAACAGGAATGATGCAAGCGCCTGTGGGGAGGAGATGACATCAGTGTTGACCGATATCCACCGTTTTAGCCAAACAATGGGGGTTCTGTGAACTTGTCCAACACCTCAGGACAGCAGGCATCTGAGTAAGACTTTTGGGGGAATGCAGACTTACCTCAAAGAACTTCTGGATGACGTAATTTCCAAACACATCGACCATCAACTGATAAGCTGCCTGGAGGATCTCGTTGAACACAAGCTGACGTTCTGCTGGGGTAGCACGCTCCAGTTTCAGCTGAATAAACCTGAAAAATAGGGCTGGTGTGATGCCACTGCCACATACGCCCTCATCACGTTTGTTAATACAAATCCATTCAAAAGCCTCATACACAAAGCTCTCGCAAAACATAAATCTTTAAAACACAGTTGCCCTTTCCAGCAACCTGAAACCTTGGGTGGTCGCAGTCACGAGGTCCATGACCACACATCATTGTCGGTACCCCAAAAATCTCTTTTCAAGCAAAGCAGATCTCAACAGAATAATACAGCAAGGTCTTGCGTCCAGGGGGCTCTTTAAAACGAGCCAAGCTATGCCAGCAGGGCGAGCAAGCAAATCACAAAGCAAGGAAGCTCCTCATTAGAGGAGAAACTCCTGCTATCAGCATTTGTACCCAAACAAGCTTTAAAAACAAGGGTCAGAGCGTTACACTACTTGGCTTTTCACACCTTCTTTTCCCTGTTCTGCCCCTCTGCTTCAAGCTGCCCCACAGAAAAGGACCTGGGGGTGTTGGTCGACAGCCGGCTGAAGAGGAGCCAGCAGAGTGCCCGGGTGGCCAACAGCATCCTGGCCTGTATCAGCAATAGTGTGGCCAGCAGGACTGGGGCAGTGATTGTCCCCCTGTACTCGGCACTGGTGAGGCCCCACCTCGAATACTGTGTTCGGTTTTGGGCCCCTCACAACAAGAAAGACATTGAGGTGCTGGAGAGTGTCCAGAGAAGGGCAACAGAGCTGGAGCACAAGTCTTATGAGGAGCAGCTGAGGGACCTGGGGGTGTTCAGTCTGGAGAAGAGGAGGCCGAGGGGAGACCTTCTCGCTCTCTACAGCTCCCTGAAAGGAGGGGGTAGCCGGGGGGGGTGTCAGTCTCTGCTCCCAAGGAACAGGTGATGGGACAAGAGGAAATGGCCTCAAGTGGTGCCAGGGGAGGTTTAGGATGGATAATAGGAAAAATGAATGTCTTCACCAAAAGGGTTATCAACCATTGGAAGAGGCTGCCCAGGGAAGCGGTGGAATCACCATCCCCGAAGGTATTTAAAAGCCGGGCAGATGTGGTGCTGAGGGACACAGTTTAGTGGTGGGTTTGGAAGTGTTACGTTGATGCTTGGACTTGCTGTCCCAAAAGCTTGCTATAGCACAAGGTTCTTAATCCCACCTGGATCCATGCTGATCTTGGGAGAACTCCATGATGTGCCCAGCAATCTCCCTCAGCTGTAAATTAGGGTACCGGTTATTGCGAAAGTCTTCGAGCAGCCTGCTTCGGCCAGAGGGCATAACATCAGACATCCCATAGCGCAAGCGAGATGAAGGGAAGAGCGTACTGCTGGGGCTGAAGAGGCTGGAGGCACTGCTCGCGCTGCGGTACTTGGCTTCAGCTCCAGGAGCAGCAGAGATGTAACGGCCACTCCCGTTTGTGAGCCCTCCTGCAAGTCATAAAAACAAGGGTATTTCACAAGATGAAATAAAGCGGCCGAGGGATTCATTCACGACCTGCGCATGCCATTTTACTTCTAATTACTCCTTTTCCCCCCCTGAGATGGGTTTCTGACATGGTTCAGCTAGGAAGTGTTCTCAACTAAGCTAAATGAACGGCCCTCAAAATCATTTCGGTGGGGACGTGTTCAAGCAAGGCACTGTTGTCTTAAGTTAGGAACAGCTATAAACTTCAGCAAAGAGCAGACTGTAACAGCTTCTGTTCCTCACTCTGTCTCAAAACTGTCTAAAACACAAATTGTCAATCCCACCGCTTGCTAACTTACTGTTTCTAATTACCTTCTCCTCCATCCTTAGTTTTTTTCACCTATCCTGCTGTCGTGTGAAGGACTGATTTAAAAGAAACGTAGTGGGAGTGGGCCAGAATTAAGACAAAATTAGATAAGAAAAAGGCAGCAAGAAGGAAGTATGAAAATCTTTGATGTAAACCCCCAAATCACTATTAAATACAGGTAAATAACAATAAATCAAAAATGATAACTACATACTTTCAAAAGACATCACGCTTTCACAAATTCATTTAAGATTTTCATCCGCATTAAGACAGCCAGAGTTACCCAGTAACAGGTAATAATGATTCACCATATAGTTAACAAACCGCAGGCGTCGATAGTGACCAACTGAAACCTTTAAACGCTGTTTCCTTGCCTGTAATTTTTCGAAATTTGCTTCAGAGCTATGGCAGAGGACTCTTCCCTTTCTCGCAGGGCTCGGGATCCCTCTGCTGGTCAAAGACCGCAAGATGCCTTGAGCGAGTACGGTTTTTCCTGGGTGGGACAAAGTCCTCCCAAGAAAAATGTTCTCATCACATGGGGAAGCTGCCACCTGAAAGGAGAGGCAGCGAGGGCAAACCACCTGGAAAAAAATAAAAGCTACAAGAAGTCTTTGCAAAGGAGGGAAGATCTTCAAGGCAAACATCGGTAGGGCTGTCCACAAAGAGAACAGACCTTCTCCTGGCAGTCGAAATGAAAATATTAAATAAAAAAGAGCTGAGTGAACTGCACTCCTCTGCCACCGACACCTGAAGGAAGCTCCTGCGCAGGAAACGCTATCTGAGAAATAAGTATCCCATAATGGCCTAATTAAGCTTCCCCTGTCTCCGAGCTGCACAAATGTGTTCCGACTTCTCCGGAGCCGGTGCCAAACCTCAAGGAAAATGAGACTTGAGAGCTTCTTGCTCACATCTCTTTCTTACGCTGCCTTGCCAATGGTGTGGCCATCATCTATCTACCCGACTTCCTAATTGAGCGAGAATTCCGAACAGAGACCAAGCGATATTCCTTACAGCTGGAAGGAGCAGGATATTCAAGGGACCAGTAAATCACCTCTCAGGTAAAGGAAACCCAACAGCGACAGGCTGAGCAATGGCGTGCTGACGTTCTCCATGGCGTTCAAAGAGCTCGGGATTACCACTTGTTTACTGAAAGCCTGGAGCAAGTAAGAGTCATAGCACTAGCGCGCTGGAGTGGACAACTAGTTCCTGACCGTCTGCAAACGGCTGTAAGAGGAAAGGGTTTAGGACTCACACTGTTATCACCTATGCCTTATCTCTCAGTTAAGAGGGAAAGCACAGGCTGTACAGAAAAAGCCTTCTCTGTCAGAGGTTTTCTGAGAAAAACCGTCTGATCTTTTTGGATATTGAAAATAAACCACAAATTACTCCAGTTTTCTACCCCTCTCTCTCTCCTCTGATGGAGAAGCTGACTGCAGGTCTCTCCACGATGTTCAATGTCATACTGGGAATTAAGAGACCGTGTAGGGGACAGGTTTCCTAAAACAAGTGAGCGCTTCTGAAACCCACCTGTCAACCACCAAAGGCCAAAAACCTTGGAGCACCTCAGGCTCCTTTATGCCAACGTGTGGCTGGGAATACAGCGACTTTGCCAGATCCCAGATTTCAATGGGATCTCACCAATAACTACAACGAAACAGCTCCTTGTTCAAGAGCAGGACACGAGGCTGGAAGCTCCTGAAGCTCTTACGGACACCGGGATAAAGCGAAGGGGCAAAAACCCCAAAGAAGGGACAGGACTCCTGCAAGATGTTGGCACTGATAGTTTCTCCTGCGTCCTCAGCCAGAACAAACTTCAGACTTCAAGAGGGGGGTCTGCAAACTGTATGGAGACATCCTATCGTGTGAACACTGTGCCGCCCACGCAACGCACTCCACGTCACCAAACGACAGCAACCCAGCGCTGAATTCAGTACGTGGAGGTTGTACACAAGTGACAGCTGTGGCGTGGTTCTGTCTCTGAACGTAGCGACCATATTTTCTCAAAAGCGTCTGGGATATGTCAGGAAAAATCTGTATCTGGGGAGGACAAAGCGCACAGACTCTTTGTCCTGGGGACTCCAAGGCAGACAGGTTACCCAGACTCACGCTGCGTTTCCTATTTTGAACTGGTAAGTCATCTTCTCAGTGCTTGCTGGGACACTTGAGACAGACGTTAACCTGAAAGAATTACTGATTTCAGGGGAGGAAAAAAAGGACAACGAAAGGATGAGTCAAAAAGAAAACATGCGGGAAGAACCACAAAGGCTTCTGTCTGAAAACAAAGTGCTTCTCAAGCAAGCTTCCAGGGGACTTTTACAGGGCCCTCCAACTGCTCTGCAACACGGGAGCTCCGGTATGAGAACGACCAGAACAATGGGAAAAAAGGAAGATGAAAAGATGGCAGGCGGCAAAGTCGTCCCTGCTGCTCTGCCCTACGGAGGGCTCAGCTCGGGGGGGGCCAGGCAGCGCCCGCCCAGCCCATGGGACCCCGCGTCGCCTCCCCGGGGCTGGGAAGGGCAGGAGCCAGCGGCCCCCGAGACACCCCCCCAATGTCACTGCCCCAACCTGTCCCCCCCCAGCAGCCCAGCGCGGGGGTCTGCCACCAGCCGCCCAGGGAGACACAGCCCTACAGCCCTCCCAGTCGGTCACAGCTGACTGGTTAGCAACTCCCCAGCCAGTTTTCCTCCCAGATCTCTAATAAATTAAATTCCCACATGCGTGTATCGGGTTCCTCACACCAATCCTGCCTTTTCAATTACAGGCTGACAACGGTATGGGGCAGCTCTCTCCCAGGCAGCTCCTAATAAATTCAAATAATTACTTATCCGCTGCAAATCCTGATCTCCCATTCCAAACTGGGAAAACCCAGAGCCGGACACATTCAGCCCCAGGTTGCAGCGTGGTGTTTCTATCAAGACCACACCAGACACACACACACAAGGGCTGCCAAAAACTCTTTGGGGGACTATATGAACCGATGTGAAGTGTAACCCGGCCAAAATGAAATTTTGTAACTTAAAAAAAACCCCACAACATATTTTGTAATTTATAATGCTATAATTTTGATCAATACTGGGGAAGAAAAGGGCCCCTGCTGCCTTCAGCACCCAGAAGTGCACTTTTATTTACAGGTGCTTTATCCTAGCTATGCACCGTTGTGTACACCTTTGAGTTTAAAGCATGTATTTAGCTCAGCCTTCCTCCTCCAGGAGTTCTTGTCCTGAGAACTGGCTGCACGGTTATTTCAGGTACTTGCGATTGCCCAGACATTTCACAAGGTCACTTCACAACACCAGAAAAAACTCTCGCTTGATAAACACACGCCATTTTTCACAGCTATGAGCTTTCCGAAAGCCAGACGAGCCGGAGCTGAATTCTTTACACACACCACCAACCCAACAAATGATCCACTCGCGCATCCGTGAGACGTGACAAAGTCAAACCCACAACTTAAACGGCGTTCAGCCACAGATTTGCTGGTTGCAAGTCAGATTTAATGCCAACTTCTAACGTCATCGCGTAACCCTGAAATCAAAGTTACTTGAAGTGGGGGGTTGTCTCCCCCCACGAAACACAGCGGCAGGACGTGGTGCGAAACCCAACTGCTCTAATTTCCCTTTTCGCAAACAACATGATTTGGTGTTCCCATCTGTCCTTTCATTTTTAGCTATTTAGAAATACTCCTCGTCCTCTTTATCACAAACTACTTCTGATACCACTCCCAAATAGAAAAGGAGTCAGCCTCAATCTTCTTCTAAGGAAAAACAATGCCTGCGCTGTTTTTATAGCATCAAAACTTATTTTATAACCAAAGGAAACGACAACTCCATTTAACGCTGCCTTCCGTTACAGGTGAAAGAGAAATTTAAAAAAATAAAATGACCTTTTACAGATTTCGAGGTGAAAACCGCACAAATGCAGAGCTATTCTAGCTCTAGAGATTTTTCTTGCAGCATTACCCAGCACGAAGTCAGGCACCGAGGAAGCCTGGCTACAAGGAGAGGAGTATTTTGTCAAGACGGGAAGACGCACGTTAACTGCTCCGGGGCACAGCCCATTTATGTAAACGGTAACTCCGCTTTCTCTCCAGAGTTTGTCCTCAAACAGATTAACCTTTCCCTCATGCAGTTTTTAAGATTCATTCTTTTGTTTGCCTGCAGGGGCTACAGGCTTTTTCTACTGCCAGATTTGGAATCTGGTTAGTCTTCAGCATTAATTTATTGTAGCCATTTAACTGTCAGCTTAAGGACTGTACAGCTGCATAAATAAAGCTAAAACCCCGTCCAATTCTATTAACGCTCTGAACAAGGGAAGATGGTAAATCTAAACTCGATCTTGAAAAATCATATTTATTACTATTCCATGCTAACCTTTAGCTAGAATCAAATTTATCACACATGCATGCAATAAACATGATAAATCTAGTATTTGATGAGTGTGTATATGCATGGAAAACTGCTCTGATAACCAAAAGTTTTGTTAAATCCAGACAGATATGTGACAGAACCAAAGCAAAGTGATTTTTTGAGCAAGTACTAAATTATCTGGTGCAGACGAAACGAATAACCCATCTCGTTTGTTTATGAGGCCTGGAATGAACGCTTCAGGGAGTTCAGATGAGCATTGCTTTATTATTTAATATTTGCTTTATTTATTTTAAATATTTACTTTATTATATGTAAGAGCTCTGGGCCAACTAGGAGCTCTTCCAGAAGATGCAGCTTGCGTAAAGTAACATATCTTATCAAAATTAAGAAAGCCTCTCCCATGCACTAATGCGCTTTTGATAAGGCCACATTAATGGGACGTTTTCAAAAGCAAACTCAGAAAATCCTCAGCTAAAAGCTAAATACTGCTCCAGAAAACACTGCATATTTTGATTAAAAGAAGAAACTGTATTGTAAGCTCAGTAATTTATTATTGAAAACATAATGGGTATTTTAAGAACACTCGACAAGTTTAAGGATCAGCCCTATCTATTTCCTTCAAGGATAACAAACAATTAATTTGTTAAACAGTAACAAAAAGTTACTGAGATCTGTGCGAGAAAACCAGTTAGTTTTCCAAACACTTGGAAACGTTATCCTTAATTTAGAGACGAGGAAACAAGGAGGCAATACAGAAACCTTCCTGTTTAGCAGCTGAACTACTGCGAGAGAGAAACACACAACATTGGTGCTACAACTCCCACTCCAGCGCTTCACCTACTTCCTCTGCGAGAGCCGGGACACTGCCACAGCAGGAAGAGCAGCAGCGAGGCAGCGGGTATCTCACCCCCCCGCAGCGAGGCGTTCACGTCCCTGCACCGAGGGAGAGCAGAGCAGTGAGGTGCAGTGTCGGGACAGTGGCACCGCGGCTCTTACCCAGGTTTAAACTTGAAGATGATCCATGCGAAGATAAGGAAGGTGGTGGAGTCTGAGAGTGGCCAGGTCCTTGGCTGGGCAGAGGCATTCCCACAGGTCCAGGAGAGGAGGAAAACCCAAGGCCATTATAAAAACTGTGTCCTATAGGTGTCAAACTGCTGGATGTCCTCTTGTACAGGTCACTGCTCCCTGTAAGGGAGTCTCGGCGGGAGCCACTGCCCGTGTTGGAGTTAGCAACTGAAAAGAGGAAGAGAGTAAAACTGAGTCATTTCAACAAGGTGCCGAGACAACTGGATAGCTGGAGAGCCGGGACAACAGCACCATTCACAACTGCACTGCACCCGGCTGTTGTTTTCCTAAGGGTGTTGCGTATGCCCAAATGAAATGCATTAATTAAAACCACATTAATGATCAAGCAGAAATCCTTGATTTAAAAAATTGGCTGGAATCCTGTCTTTGCATTTATAGCTGTGCAGTTTTTGTACCGACTGAACACATCGAGAAATACAGCTCCAAAAATCTACAAGCAGAAAGATCACGAAGATAAAAACCTACCTAAAGGAAGCGACAGAATGCAACGACAGCGAACATGTTGGCTTTTGGGCACAAACACTTAACGCTTTGCTTCTGAACCGTCAGAAGAAGGTTTGTGTACTTCAAAGCTCTTTTCCCCTAAGCATATCACTTAGTTTAACAGAAGATATGAGATCGGCCTCCAAGCATTGCCTAGTATTTATTCTTCGGCCATTAGAGCTAAAACAAATCCAACGTGAGATTTGATCTATTCATGTTTACTTAAGAGCATGTACAGCTTCGTGTACATTTACTTGAAATCCTTCTGCTCACCTTCCGTTATATTAGAGAACAGCTTCTGTTTGCACCCAGCTTTATTGAGATGGAAATCAGAATTCAATTTAACACGTAAACCCAACCTTGTTTTGAAGAGCTGTCTTGATAGCCAAATACAAACTCTTTAAACGCACTGTCAACTTGAGGAAAAAAAATCAATTTTGCATTAAAATCTTGTTTAATAAATAGTGAAATTGTTAACTGTAATGAACTAATCATTTTTCATGACTGCACACAAGTTCTAGAAGCAACAGCCTCACATTTTTATTCATTGATTGAGGCAAAACAAGTTTGTGCATCTTGGCATTGAGCAAACCAGTAATTAAATTGAATTAGTTAAATAAACTGAAGTGAAAGAAGCGAACGGCGTGTTTACCTGAATCCAAGATGGTTCAAATTCTCAGGCTGGATTTAAGAAAAATATTTAGGATAACTTTTATTTAAAACTGTGATTTGATGCAGGGACAGTATGTCCTTCAGGGTTTTTTCTGACGGAGCAGGTTCAAAAGGCATGTCTTAACTTGCCCTTCACACTGATGAAAGCAGTTAAGTTCAGGACATAATTACTACCTCTGAGACTAAGCAGCAATTAAAACAATTGTTCTACTCCAAAAAAACAAATGTAAGGAAAAAAACAAAACAAAACCCAACCCACAAACATCTTCCTGGTTTGGTTTTATTCTGAAAACAAAATATCTTTGTCTCTAACTGCCTAACAAAGAAATCAAAAACCATACATGTAACATCTCTTGTAACCACAGTAAGTGACTCTTTTTGGTGTACAATAGAAACGATTCCCAGGATGAAGCCTGGAAACCACCTCAGATCAGCTCTTTTAAAATCATGAAGAGTTACTTAGCCGTTATTCTGAGGTTCAGAGTTAGCACCCAGCTGGACACCACTCTGGAGCCAGTTCCTGTTAGTCCGGTATCTCCACCGCGCACACGCAGGGAAAGGCAGGGAATCACAGAATCATAGAATTATCTAGGTTGGAAGGGACCTTTAAGATCAGGGAAATTCAAAGCTGTTTAAAAACTTAATCTGTAGCAACAAGGGGACGATTGATAATGTGTATAACGAAACAAATCGATTACTTTGGTACTGCTAATATATTATCTACTAATAGAAGTTTCACCAGAAAGCGCTACAGATTTGGAAAGCCAAAGCAGTCCCTAGAGGAAAACTGGCATTTAACCTCAGAGGGATGAAGAGGAGGCCAGGCAGCTCGGTGCCCCAGGGCCAGCTCCGGCAGCTCACATGCCCTCTAGCTACATTTGGAGCTATCTGCTTCTCTCTTCCCTCCGCCGCTCCCCATGAAGACGCTGCTGTTCTTACCTGCTGTCCCAAATCCTCCCAGCGCAGACCCCAGCGTGGCACCGAGAGAGCTGCTGCTTCCGAATCCCAGGGAAGTGTTGGCAGGCTGGGCAGAGCCCTGAGAAAAGAGCGAGCTGCTCTGGGAATTGCTGCTGAGAGAGTTGTTGCCGTAAAAGGAGCTGGATGCCAGGTTGTTGGTGGGCTGCTGCTGGGGCTGGGGTTGGGGCTGCTGAGTTCCTAGAGGGCGAAATGGTCCATTTGTCGTTCCTGCCAGGCCACCCGCTGCACCGTTGGCCGAAGCTGCAGCCGCTGCAACCGCTGCAGAGAAAGTAATTGAAAGCATACGCTGAAAAAATCCATTTTCGTAGCAGGTTGGGAAGTTAGAACTTAGCAGGTTTCTTTTATTTACTACATTTTTTTTTCTTTCCTCTCAGGATGAAACTCTCCCTTTCACATCAAACTCTGTATCAAGTCTCTTTACTTTATACCTGAGCTCCACAAGTCTTGCACAGAGCCACCGAAAACCAACAATGCCTAGTTATTAGTACTGCTGCTTGTGTTATTAGCGCTACGTAGATCAAACACACCAAAATGTTCCCTTTCTCCCAAGATCTAAGATTCAAGTCAATACAGCCGCACATTTAGCAATGTCCAATTAAGAAACACAAGTTTTGAAATAAGCAAAATTGTCCTTTAGCGCACGAAACACCATCCTGCAGTGCTAAGAACATCAAAACCAAGGACTTTTGTTTTTCAGCCAGCTCCAAAGTAAAAGAAAAAGCAAAATAAACAAGAACTACAAGGAAACAATTAAAAGGGCCATTTCATAATCTGTTACTAACAGCAGCAAAGACTGCTTACACGCACTGATTCTGGCTGAGAAACACCCTTTTAAAGCCTCGGACTCCCAAAGAACCCTAATAAAACCCCAAACAACTCACGGCAAAGACCAGGCGTGTAACATTTTACGCAAGGTGATCATTTGGGAGTTCTACACCTTTTATTACGTGGGAAACTAGATGCCAGCAGACAAATTTATATAACTGTCATGAAACTTTGCAAAATAACAGAGTTCATAGAATCATAGAATTGTTAAGGTTGGAAGGGACCTTTCAGATCATCTAGTCCAAGCATTGGAGTTGATGCGACGCTGTCTCTCTGGGGCTCTTCTGGAGGCTCAGCCCACTGTGCGCACAGGAGGATGTTCTCAACAACAATCCCCGCACCGGATCTCAGCGAGGGCAAGGGTGTCATCATTGCCAGCAGAGCCCAGAGGGTTTCAGGTCCACCCTCTGCCGGGGACGGAGCAGATTTTCACTTGACGGGCCCGGGACTCACCTGCTTGCGCGGCGGAGGAGCTGATGATGACTGGAGCGGGGGCCACCAGGCGGACGGGGGCCCCCAGGCCGTTCCTGGCCCCTGCATTCACCACGAGAGCACCGGTTTGGTCGTAGTAAGCAGCAGGAGCCAGCACGGGGTAACCTGGAAAGGCAAGTTACAGGTGCACAGGTAAGGTAACAAGCAACACTACATGCGGCAGAACAATAGTCTTCAGACGAGTACAGTGCAGTAAGATTTTTAAAGGAAAATCTGAATGGAAAAAGGAAAAGCAACAACAGCTGTGCTTCTCCTGAAGCAAAAAAACCCCACTAAAATGCATATTAACAGTTACAACCTGATACTAGTAAGACTTTCAGGTAGAGAAGACTTTTTTTCCCCCCAAACCTACCATGCAAGCATTGTCCTCTGTGTAAATTCAGTTATACAGATAAAAAGGTACATTTCGATGTCTAAAAAGGTCTATTTTCTGTACCCAAAAAGGTCTATTTTCTGTACCCAAAAGAGGTCTAAAAGCACTATTTCTTTTCCATTTTAAGTATAACGTGTGCTGGGACTTTTCATGTACGTGACCACGCTGCACTTCCAACTCTCCCAGTGTACATTGAAGTTGTTCAGTGTGCACGCACACGCAAACAAGACATGGAACTTAGTATTTTTGAAGATATGTATCATAAAGCCTTCTTTAACATACAGAAATAAAACCTCTTAAATCAAATATGCCAGTAATACATGAAGCAACAGATTTTCAGTAGTATACAGCTATTTATGTTCCTCACTATGTAATTCTACAGTTAAATAAAACTTCCAGGAAAAAAGTGAAGTGATTCTCCATGGTGGGGTCACGAAGAGAACATTCTCCATGAACATCTGCTTTGCAAATATAACCCTCAAAATCCTCAATAACGCAGATTTAGGGAATTCTGCAGACTGCTTGGAAACATGCATGTTACAGTTCACTTTGTAACTTAATACAGCAATATTCTTCTTAAACCTTAAGAAAACCCCTGTAACAACCATGTGACCCTTCCAGCGAGGAGACCTGAGGTCAAAATAATCCTGTTCTCTTACATTTGACCAGCAGGACATATACTTGCACATTATTCAAAAAATACTTAGGTTTGCCCTTTGCCATTACAGTAATATTCTGTATAACTGAATGTCAAAAGCATTTCAACCACACAGCCTCACGGGTCAGAGCTAAAATTCATACAGTAGCTCCTCTCTTGCAGAATTATACATTACAATGAAACTCTGCTTCCTTTTTTCCTGTTTCCTTTTCTTGTTTTTAAGCCACTAGCATTTGCCTGGAAGAAATTATGAAGGGGAAGTCCTTATCCTGTTAAAGTCAAGCACCTGGCAGGGATGGAGAGACAAGGCTAACGAATGGGACTAAGATATCTCTGAGGCTTTAAAATAAGTATCACATAAGCTAGCACGATCCACAGAAAAATCGGAAAGAAACTGCCGATAGGAAGCCATCAACTGAGTTGCTTGAGTGCGCAAGCAACTAACGCACCCGTACAGCAATACAGTTGATAACATCTGTTTTTATCTGTGGCACGGGACCTAAACCCTGATTTAACTTAAATGTTGCATAGGTAGATAGGTCCACCTCTAAGAGCCTCTTGGAAATGCCTTCTACACCCACAGATTAAACCCCCAAACCAATAAAACCAAAATACTGCTGACTGCCAGGCAAAGGTGACACCCTGCAGAGACACAAGATATAATTTTCTTAGATCTTCCTGGGCACCGGAGAAGTTGCAGCTCCCTCGGAGCCCCTACCTGGCATCCCCGCTGCCAGCCCTTGTCCAAAGGCCAGGGCAGAATTGACGGCCGCAGCAGCCACCAGCGGATCGGTCTGCTGTCCCTGCTGGTTCTGGTTTGGGGTCAAAGGACGCTGACTGGCTCCTCCGCGTAGAACCTGGAGAAGACAGAAGAACACGGATATGTTTACTTTGGGACCCAAGAGTAAGGCGGAATCACCAGATACTTGCAGAAGGATCAGCAGCAATGTAGTTGGAGTTGTTGCACCATGGGTGCAACCATGGGTAAGACCCAATTTCAATAATGCATCCCCTCCCAGGCTTACGGAGCGTGATCTGGAAGCGTTTCCTCATCTGACCTCTTCCATTTCTTGATCTACCTTCAATACTCATCCTTCGTTAGAAGCGTTTGCAGCCATCTGCCCCGTCCCAGAGAACACCTGGTCTGTGCCACAGCAGCACTGCTGAAAGCCCACTTGAGCAGAAAGCTTAAAAAGCCCCATGTCGGAGCTGGGGGCTGATGACACGAGGTGACATGAGTTTTTCCAAGCTTCCAGCCCCCGTAGAAAACAGCGACCCAGTGACACCACACTTACTCATTGGAAATAATGACCAAACATCACACACCATCTTTTATACGTAGCTCTTGTGGTTTAAGCACATGTTGCTGTCAAAAGGGAAGATGGCAAACTGACCTTTCCCGTAATTACCTGTGACAGCCTTTGGTTGCAAAAGCCTTTTACTCAAAGCGGTGATGCAAGAGCCTGCACCCACGAGCGAGGTCAGCTTCTTAAAAAAAGCCGTCCTTTGGTGCCCAGCACGGCTTGTTGCAGAAAGTAACATGGGATGTGTCACCCGATAAAGTTATTAAACGGGAAAAATGACTTTGCGCACTGAGAGACTGGGAGAGGATACCGAAGGAAACCACTTTAGACCTGTACCCCAGCGCCCGCCACGGCTGTCAAAGCCTGACCGTGATCTTCTCGGCCGAGGGAGTCTCGCGAGCTGGAGCTGTTTGGTAAGCGTGCCCCGTGCAAGGGCGCCGTACAGGACATATGCGATGGATGGCAGGCTGCCGGAAGGGAAAGGGTGGCAGTTTTTTATAAATACGCTATTAAGATGTCTTAAGCATCACAAATCAACTGTCCATAATCGTCGCTCTAGGTTTGCGAAATGTTTGCCTCAGCACTTCTTCAAGAAATTTCATCCAAAAAAATAAATATGCACTGTATCCTCTTACGGATGGAAGGTTTGCATTAAAAACAATACCTGCGATCCCCACTCATGCCTGCTCCACCGCTATAAAAGTAATGAAAAATATAGAGGCTACAGATGATTGATAACTTTGACTTTAATAGCCTAAGTGGTTGCAGAAGCTCTCTTAGCACACACCTTCCTTATGGGGAAAGGTTCCCAGTCCGAATGCCAAAGCGTAAGTGGCGTTAACGCACTCTTAAAGCCGTTGTAGCCGCGCGGCGCACAGGCACGTGCGTACTGCTCGACACCCTCCTGTCTGCGACCTGCGCAGTGGGGAGGGTCGATGATTAACTTTGTCAGGAGCAAAGTGCTCTCCTCCCGATCACCGCTCCAGAATCGCTGGCGTGAAAATTCACTGCTTTTATCATCTGAAAAGGCTTTATAATACCAAACACTGTTTTTTGCTTTAGTTTTCAAAGCAGAAGCTAATAGATTCAGCTGCCAATTGCTATCTTCTATAATCGCTCTCTCAAACACACGAGGACCAGAAAAGAAGGGTTTGCGTTCCTATGACAAAGGAGCCACCTCGCTTTTCGGTAGGATAACGAACGCCTTTTGTCTCCAAGCAGGAAGCACCATGGGACAGAGGCCGATCAAACTGTATAAAGCCGATGTCATGCGAGGCCCAGCGCTTAACCAAACACGAGACAAACTAGCCGGGGCTGTGCCGGAGCGCTGGTCAGGTAACAGGAGCGCGAGGTCACTTTGTGACAGCCATCCTACGGCCCTGTGGGGGTCAAAGGAGAGCGGAGCATATCCAACCGCGTGCCCAAGGGGAACGAGAACCAAGGATGGTGGGACACCTCTCAGCCTTCTAGCATTTAACTTAATTACACAGGTTTAGCAACCATCGGTTTAGCCTGAAAGTTTAGATTATTTAAAAAAAACAAAACAAAACAAACACTGATTTAAATAGCAAGCTAACAATTTGCACTCCCATACAACTCTGTAAAACGTTTAAGATGGCTTTTCGTTATCATAAAGGAAGAAAATCATTGTTCCTTCTTAATTCTCACACCAGTATCTCAGTTTCCACCTTCTGCTCCTGTAGTTGCTAGATTTGCATTTGTGTCATCTGCAGAGGTACAACTATGATTGTACCAGACCTTTAAAAAGCTTCTTTTACCTAACTGAAGTTAGGAAAACCAACCTAGTTAAATCCCAAGTACAGG
>RSEF01000023.1:1131489-1144721 GCA_003993805.1 Himantopus leucocephalus
AGAGAAAAAAAAAAAAAAACAACCAAAAAAAAAAACCACCCCCCCCCAACCCTGAATAAGAAATTACACAGTGATTCATCACAAAGATGCATAACAATTTTCAACAGAAGAAAAAGCACAGGCTATATAATCCAATATGTTGTCACTGCCAAGGGATTAAGAGAGAAGAGGTGGGTGGTGCAAACCCCAACAAGCACACATCATTTACAAATTTCGTAAGGAAAAAGTTCCCGGTGTGACCTCTTAATTTTTTTTTTTTTTTTTAAAATAATACCATTTTAACAACAGATACCTGTCTCAATATTCATCTCTAACGCACTTAAAGGAGTAACAGCAGATCATATGAAAAAACTTCACTAGCTGCATTAATTTTGTCCTTTTAGGTGTCAAATTCTCCAAAGTTTTGTGCAGACTAAAACAAAACAGCCGCACAGTTTGCCTTACAAAAACAGCAAATTCAGTGTTTTCTTCTTCCTCTCATCTTTTGTCTTCAAGTCCTCACATGGACACCAAACCAACTCATTCTGCTATTATTTTGACCCTTTTAAAGCTAGTCTTCATCAAAAAAAGTATCCTCTACTAGACAGCACCCTGAAGATAAGAACACTCTTACTGACATTTAGTGTTTGACACACATCTCCATCGTCTCCATGGCCTTCAAGTTGCAGTGATGGGCATGAAAACAGAATGCAAGATGATGATTTCCACGCCAAGAGCAAGTGTTTGCTACTGTGTCGCTCAGCGGTGTTCACAAACTGGTAAGATTATTTGTTTTCCAAAGCATTAACACGCAATAATTCACCACCCCAAACGTACAGGTGCTATACTCCATGTGCGTGATATATAAACGACATAACAGAACGTATAGATGTTTCTTTTCCTTTTTTTAAGAGAGGTCAAAGGCTCTTCTCAGTTACAACTGAGTGTCGGGAGTGGTCACTGTAAAAAATATCGGGATTCTTCAAAGCTGCTGTGTTGCCCGTAAATGACTCGCGGTGGAAAGCATCCTAGCCCTTACCTGTTGCTGGCCCTGCTGGGTTTGTTGAGTGGTCTGCTGATTTGCCGAATTAGTTGCCGCGGCAGCCGCAGCGGCTTGCTGCTGGAAGAGACTGGCAGGATACACTCCCCAGGGCGTAACTCCATAGTATTGATGAGGAACAACCGCCGGACCTGCGATGCAAAGGGAATCGGTGAGCTTCTGTAGCCTGAGAAGCGTTACACAGCAAACCGCCACCAAAAATAACTGCTCCTCAGATTCGGTTTAATAAATTCTATTTCAAGGTGATCTGCTTGAAATCCTTTGCAAATACAGAGGGATTCTGGCATTTGTATTATTCATTTTTAAAAAGCTTAGAAGTCAGACCTGAAATTTCATCTTTACTTGCTTTTACCTTATTGGACGAGGTCAAATTCTGCTACCAGTGATTCTATTGAAATTCTATGTTTTTGCTGTTGTGCCCTAATTTTACAGTGAAGGACCAAAACTTTAACCCAAAGAGCCGGAAACTTGTTTAAGCACAGATATACAAGTCTCTTCTAATCTCAGCCGACATTCAGAGCTCAACAGCATCTATTATTTAGCTCCCCAATAAATTTAAAAAAACCTCTTTGCACCTGGACACCATCAATTCCCGAGTGTTTAAAATGTTTTTCTAGCCACTCAGTCCCATTCTGCATTTGCAAACCACCACAAAAGAGGCTGCATGATCCTGTAGCTTTCCACGTTCCCCCCCCCAACATAATAGGCTTTAAAAATAAAATAAAATAAAATATAATCTTGCAGGGCACCAGAAAAAGCGTCAGTTTTGAAGATTCATTGTGTTTTATCAAGTCTCAGGACACCGCACACTGAATTTGGCGATAGCAGACTGGCAGCCTATATCCTTAAATAATTCCAGTTGGCCTAGCGCCGAGGAAGCGGCGAGTACCCTGCGCGGAACGGTGGAGTCCCTCTCACCAAGTAACACGTATGTGAATTCAATAATATTTTTTTAATATGCCTGTTCTATATCTTTTGGAAAGGTCAGTAGAAAAGGAGAAGTATTTCCTTTGCTTTTCAAATACATCACTTATCCCGCGGGTTCCCTCCCCGCAGCAGTAGCAGCTCGCGGCACCCTGCTCTCTTTAAGGCAGAGTGCCACAGTCGTTATTTGACGCTGTTGAATAAACAAGTCTTTAGTGAATTTGAACCACACACTTGTTCTTATATGGAGTAAAAATAGCTCCTATTTTAAGAGGGACCGTTAGCAGTTGAGTTCTAACCAAATCATTCCAGTATTGCTGTTAGTTATGTCTTACAGTAAGACCCTGCAAGGAGAATAAGTGTAACACATATAACGACTATAAAGCATTTGCCCCAAGAGATAAGTCTATATTATAAATATAATTATAAATAAAACTATTCCCCCAAAAATGAGGGATGACAGTAAGAAGGGAGATGCAAAAGCCACTGCTGAGTGTAAGCTCGGGTATGACAAAGTGGGGACAAAACCAGGAAGTTCTTTTTTTTCTTTTGGTTTTGTTTTTTGTACAGTAACACGTGTTTGTCTCAACTGAACTACTACATAATGCAAAAGCGACCCACTGCACAACAGTGGGGAACCCAGCCTGGAGCGGCTACTGCTCCCGCAAGCAACACTGCGGACTGGTGGGATTCAGCAACGCTCCAAAATATTCATCTCACATTTAATGTCAAATACTAAATTCATATTTCAAAAGTGTAATCATTACTTTCCTTTATTATTTTGTTTTCAACCACTGTACCTCCCCCAAATTCAGGGGTTTGTAGCGTCACTAGCACACATGCCCAGCTCTGTGTGCCGCAGGGAGATGGTAAAGGAGCCGGCTGTCTAACGCCAGGCACTTCAGCAACACGCGCCCAACAGGCGGATTTCTCTCTCGCCCTAAAGCTCTGCCACGAAATCCACCCTTGCCGGATTTACTGTGTGCCGTCAGTCGAGAAGGTGACTTGTCTGTCGTACTCAGATTTGTCTCGGAGCAGCAACCGCTTGTTTCTTACCTTCCAACCTGGGAATTCATGACCAGTGGTAGCTAAAATTAACAAAACCTGCAGAAAATGAAGCAGCCCCGCAATGGTGCTGCCTATCTTGACCTAAGCAGTTACAGACACATAGCTAATCGGTGGATTATAACCTGTTTATATTCAGCCGATGCAGATCAGACGGCGACTGCTGGGGTGCTTCTGCACTCAACAGGAAAATAGTTGCAACTGCTCTGTTTTATGCAAGTAATTAGTCTGCGTTTGCCCGTAGGCTACTGGGAAGTTGCTGCAATACCCTTTATCTGGGCAAAATGTGGGCATCTCTCTGGGTTATTTTAATCTCAGTTCTAATTATCAAACAAGCACAGTCTAGATGGTTGGTTTTTTTTTTTTCCTAGTTAGAGGTTGCTCATCAGATCTGCAAAAGCCTTAGGTGTTTCAAAGAAGAAGAGACACCAAGTCTTTGAAGTTTGCAGGCAGCTGGGCTTAAAAGAGCTGCAAAGTCTGGCTCAGCTCATTTGAGCACACGGTGAGGCTCATTATTGAACAGTGTTCTCAGTGAGGGCAAGTGTGTCATCATTGCCAGACTTACAAAAACACGCAGTGTTTCTTTACTTCAGGAGATATTTGCACCTGCTTTTACACTTATTAAAGATACACATACACTAGAAAATAAAAGCCGTTCTAGAGCCTTTGAAATCAAATATTCCCACTACTGTGTCTCACACATTGGCCACAGACACCCACAAATATTCCCTTCAAGAAACATTAGCAAAACCACCTGTAAGTGTGTTCATCCCCAAATTCTTGCTTTTAATCTCAGCCTTCACATTCAAATCTCTGCAAGCAGAAGCCATACCTGCCCTCTGCCAAGGGGGAGGACCTAGTGACCACCAGGTTCAACAGCCTCAAGAACCTCAGGTCTGAAATCTGCAAGGCTGCAAATAGCAACTTTATCCATTACTAGCGACTTGGGAGCTGATCCCTTCACAATCACCGGTACGGCAACCACAGATATCCATGAAGTGGTGTCTTTGTAGGGATGGGGGTGAGAAACGGCCAAACTGGTGCAGCCCCATGCAAACCCTGCCACACGGCACCCGGGGCCGGCACAGGTCCCGGGGAGCAGAGGCATCCTTGAACGACACCGTGCCCGAGGCAGCCGGCGACGAGCCAGCCGCACGTGCTCTCCCAAACCCCGTTTGGGGTATGTGCATGCATCCCTACCCATCTCCGGCTCTGAGCTGGCTCTGCACGGCACGCAGGTCAGCGCCGAGCGAACCAGGCTTCTGAGAACCCCAAGGTTGAGAAGCACAGTGCAGACACAGCCAAACCGACTCTACCTTCAGACGAGGAGCACCGTGTTTTTCCTGTAGGCAGGCTATTCCAGCATCCACCTCTCTACAAAGAACAGAAACACTTTTCTACCTGTAACACACCACCTCAAAGGGAATCAACATTTCCCAACCTGTCTTAGAAAAGGCAAGGTTTCTTTTTTTTTTTTTTTTTTACACCTTTCTCAAATGATGGAAGCCAATTTCACAACACTTTTGAAAGACAGCAGTATCTTCCCCAGAGTTTAAACTCACAAGTGATTTTTTTCCTTGAGTCTAGCAAGCCCTTCCCTCTGCATTCAAATTTGTCCTTTAAAATGCTACTATTGTTGGGAAGAAGAGGAGTATTATCCCAGGGCTGACAGTCTTACAACCATGAAAAAGCTGCCGTAACGGCAGAATCTTAATTGACAGAATTATCTCCGCCATAAAACAGGCAAAAGTTTCCCCTCCGCTTTAAGAGTAACTGTGAGCAATAAACTACCGACAACTCTAAACTCATTTCTTTCATCTCATAATCTTCTCCAAGTCCTCCCAACTCAACACTCCCACACGCACCGGGGAGGCCTTCTGACTTTATACCTAACTCTAGACATCCAAATTGCCCCACGTCCCTTCAGTGCTGCACTCAGGCGTTACAAAGAAAAGGCTTTCAAAACTGCTCCAGTCTAGACAGAAAAGATGCTTTTCCTAAAACAAACATCAACAAGGAGCGAGTTTGTTATATTGCCATTTCCAGCCGTTCGGGTCCAAAGCCCAATGAGCTGGATGAAGTCACTCGTATTTCTCACTGGTGTAACGCTATAAATACATTACAGTGCATTACACATTCTTTTGGTTTCCTTTCAAGAGGCATAAAGTTTAAAAATCATTCAAGCTGAGATCCTGATGCCAGGTTTTGGGATGCCTTAGGTATCCTGGGGGATGTTATTTCCTAGTTCAAATTTGTAAGGCCCCAATCAGATATTCAGGCAGCCGCAGCAGCTTCAATACTACGGAGAAAAAGGAAAGAAAAAAAAAAAAAGTTGTCGCAAACACGCTCGCTGTTTCCTAGAAATCTGGCAGCAGTTACGTGTGGTCTTTCTATGAAATCAAGATGCTGACCTCCTGCTCCACTGAATTTCAGTGTTACTGAAGGATGAGCACTCGCTTTAGAAGCGCTGAGGTGATGCAAAAAGGCCAACCAGAATCCTCTTCATGGTATTCGTTTACAAAGCACCTCTTCTGCCTGTAACTGGAACTGCTAGTGTTCTAGCACCTCTTCCCCGCTGAGTCCTCGCCGAAGCTTCCTACTTATGTTTGCCACCAAGGGTTCAGGTCATTCATTCACTGCCACACATTCATCATCACATGATAGTTTATCGACCCCTGGACTGTTAGAAATATCCTTGTACTCTAGCTCTTGGCTTCCTTCCATTTAATCACAGCGTCATTTGTTTGCCAACAACATGTTGTTACCTCAACTTAATCTTGCATTGTCATTATGCAATCCGCGTACAAAATTCACAACAGCCAAGAAGTCCAAAGCCCATCTCCAACTTATAATCTCGATTCCTTACATACTTCCATACGATCTGCTAAAAATGCCATCCAACTGGGTAACAGTTGCTGAAATCCCATTTCAGAGCTTGACCTGATACTGGCCTCAAAGCTTAAAAGCTAAGCAGCGGTTACGCAAGAGCTGTTAAACACGCCGAAAAGTCACGTACCCAGCCACCACGCTGTTTGGCAGAGCGCTGTATTCACATACAACCAAACGATTTCTGATTTTGGTGTGGTACAAGCTATCCCAAGGGATGCGCAGCGAGTATACAAGCTGTACGTGGAGCGTGGCAACAGCGCGCAGGCTCCACTTAAAATCACCACTACTCTGAACTAAGTAGTTTTTGTTTAAAATGCAGAAGGGTTCCTCTCCCGGTGGCCCATGGAAAGCAAAGCATGGTTATAAAAATGTTCTTCTGAAAGTACGTTCTTCCTTTGTCCTCAACGCTTAGGCAAGAACTTTATGGTATACGCAGCAAAAGTTCAACGTACAATGTGTTCTTCACACTGTCTGATAAGCTGTTTTACCGAGCTGTCATCTCGAGATACAACAATTTTGGCTACGACAGTTGGCAAGAATTTGGAAACTGATAGATGAACGTTTGGGAGAAAGATCTCGCACAAAGACAAGAGCCACCATCTTTGCTTGCCATCTGGAGAACCGCATATTCAGAGCATGAGCCTCCCAGCAGATATGGGATGGTTTTACCTAGAGAACCTAAAAAGCAGAAATTCTTAACAGACTCTAGCAAAAGAGAAAGATATCGTTTGCAGGATGCACTACAGTAAATAAATCTAAACAGCAACGAGATACAACCTTCCTGGCAGGAAAACACACCCTCCATCTTTCTAGCGTTTAAGTTGAAGTGTATTTTCAAAGGTATCTCCCACTCCTGTCAGTTACCAAAAAACCCCAAACACGTAGCAACATTTACGGCTGTGAGTGTTTCATTGCAGATTTGCTCTGGTTGTGTATGCCCAACAGAAAGAGAGCCCATAGCAAGTGTGATATAAGAATTATCACATTTAATCTAAACAACATCGGTTTTCCCAGACAAATTCTGTTTCAGCTCACTGACACACAATTCTCTCTCCACAGCAATTACAACGTACTAATATTTCATTTCCACAATCACAGACTCAAGAGCAGTTTTGGTACAGCAAACGCTCACGAACGCACGGACAACTTGGCGGTATCTCACCTAATGTGGCAGCTGCTGCAAGTCCGGCTGCGTACGGATCTGTTCCCGGTGGAGCGGCGCTGATGATGTACGGATTGGGGACAAAGGCAGCAGGAGCTAAACCTGCTGAAAACATACCTGTCAGTAAAAACAAACTTAACTAGAACTGAAGCCCTACCAAAATACCTCTGGCTACCAGGCTGGCGAACACAGAAACTCAGGTTGCTTTAGTATTTTCAAGCTTTTCACGGTTGTTTTCTACAGGGAGCGAGCAACCACTGCATTTCCCAGAGTCTTAACAGAACAATCTACAGAGGATATAATCGACATAGAAGAAACCTAATTCCAAGGATGCGATGCCCCATAAGGACAGATGAGGTGGTAAAACAGTCTGTATACAATACCCATACCTGCTCGGGCATCTCTGCAGCGCAGACACACCCTTAGTGTTTAGGTGACTAATAACACCAGCTAGATATTAACATTATCTAATTGCTTGTTAATATTCTGTATTTTCTCTAGAAAGTTAATCGCGAACCAGTTTACCCTACTTTCTGAGTTCCATCCCTACTACGCAATACCAGTACGATAAACCAGTTTGGAAGGAGCTCAGGAGCGCGCAGGGAACGCGGCAGGGCACTCGCGCTGCCGCATGTCCTTCCTCTGCAAGGAACGAGTTTAATCATTAGAGAAACTACCGGTGGGCGGGAGGGGGGCGTGGAGGGGAGGTGAAGGTGAAGGGGAGGAAGTTAAAAAGCTAAATAATTTTAATTGAGGTCTATCGCTGAACTCCAATAAGCACACAAGTGCACAGCACGAAGCTGGGAGAATCCCAACACATTTGTACTGGGCTTTTGGGTAGGAAGAACTGCTGCTTAAATTGCTTATTGTGCTAGAATTGTTTAACCCTACGCTAGCTTAACTGCAATCATCCACCAGTAGCCCTTCTGCAGTCCTCCTGTTTTTCTACGCGCAGGATTAAGTGCTTTCTTCCCAGTTAATCTATACTGTTTTAATAATATGAATCATGCGTTTGCATAAATTACATCTTTAAGTTAAAGTCAGACCCCAGGCAGCCGAACCCCAGGAAGCACATTCAGGCGTAGATTGGATTGTGCATTTTTTCCCCATACTTCACTGTGCCGCTTACCCCAATTCATGCCTCGCTCAGAGCAAGCGAGTACTTCAAAACGCTCTCATTACTGAGCAGCACTCTCAGCAAGGGTAAGAGTGTCGCTCCTGCCAGACATGAATGCCCTAGAGTTTTTAAAGCGTGCAAGAGAGACCTCCAGAATTTTTCAAGTAAATCTTCAAACAATACACTTCTGCCTGTGTGTCGATTACCAGTTGCAAAAACATATTTAGGATTCTCTAAAACCCACCAAGCCTTTTTCTCCGCTATTTTCCCCGACGTAGTCTGGCGACTAACAGAAGTCCAGTAAAATGTAATGTCTTAAATGCAAGACTTACCTATGTGAGGCTGATGGGCAGCTGCCAACGCGTACTGCTGCTGCTGCGCTGCTGTTAGTTGTTGAACAGCGAGTGCATTCGGTCTTTGGAACAACTGAAGGGACAAAAACACAAATACGGTCCTTTACTCATGCACAAAAAGCATTCTCGTACTTCCCTTTAAAGCAATTCCTTTACACTAGATTTATTTTCACAACTACAGACACTCCTCTTTAAAGGGAAACATTTCAAGAGGAATTGAAAAAAAACAAACCCCTTTGAAATCAATTGCCCATGATAATCCACCTGAAGAAAAATAATAATATATATGTATTTCTGAAGTACAGCTAAACCACAGCCAGGGTTTTCTCTGCTGTTTTCTGCACAATGCCTGAAAGCCATTTTTTCCCCCAACTCCTCCTCAAACACACAACCCCTAACTGCAGCCTGTGGATCACTGGTAGCTGCCACGAGCACTTCCAGATCTTGAATGACACTGAGTACAGTGAAATCCCCATTACACCAGTGGACAACCCGTGCCACTCTCCCACACGGTCTGAAGGGGCAAGCGGGACGGCAGGCAGGCGCAGAGTGAGGTGAGATGGCTTCAGAGCCAGCTGAAGGGCCATCGGATGGGATGCCAGCCCCAGGAGCTCGCCAGCCCCTGGCCAAAATGCCTCCTTTACCTGCCAGCCTTCCGTCTCCAGCATCGCCTGCGCGCATCCAGGCGAGGGGCGTGAATGCTTCTCTGACCCCAGACAGAAACCAGACCCAGAGACTTTTGGTTAAGTCATCCAAAGCACATACAAGTTTGCCTCGTAGGCAATGGGCAGTGTTATTGAGAACAGTCATTCTCAATGAAAAAGAAAAGAAAAAAGGAAGGCTTATATTAGTCTTTAAAGTATTTTTGCTTAGGGTTGGGTTTTTTTTTTATTCATCCATACCAAAAACTTACTTCCCCCAGCTTCCTATGCCTCTGCCTAAAGGAAACACTCCCTGAATCAATCCATTAGCATACCATCGCTCAGCTCTAATTAAAACATATAAGGATACACAAGCTGAATCGCTACTCTGAAACTATCCAGAAGCAACGTTCATCCCCACTGACTTCCACAAGTGATCATTCCTGAGGTGTGAACGACTTCACAAACTGCTGCGATAAATGTTTTCTCTCTCCACTCAAAAATAGGCCTAAATGCTATACAATTTTCACACCTATTATCTTTGCCCTCCTTTCAGACAAGACAAGTGAGCTACTCGAGCTGTCAGAAGCAGCAATAATAATTCTGCCCAAATTTTTGGCAGAAACTCACAACCATCAAGAAGCCCGCAATCATTTAGAAAATTAGGGTGTTGGGTTTTTTTCTTTTTTTTAAAGGCAAAAATTGGAGTTGGTTCTCCCGAGAGCAGGATGAGCAACTGCACTGTTTAGGCAGAAAATCTAAAGAGAAATAGGTGATTAGCTACTTCTGTTTTCTTCTCTTTTTACAAGTTCAGAAGGAAAAAAACCCAACCCAACATGTAAGGGATCAGTATCAAATTTAAGATGCGGAAACTCTGTACTTAGGGGATCCAGAATTGATCTTCTACATGCCAAAAACCGAGTCACAACCATTTTCCCCCCAAAGACTGCTCACCCCTTAAGATGCTGGGCCCCTCCATGTAGCCAAGGAGTATCGTTAATGCTGCTTATGGAGAAACATCAAATCCACAGTCACTTTATTACCTCCCTGGGCGTAACATCAGAAGGGCCATAGAACACTCCTACCCGTCTTTATGCAGAACACACTATTTCTTTTTCCTTTTTTTAAACATATCATTCAACAATACTTCATGCTTACACAAAGCTGAGTGCTTATAAGGCGTGTAGTCTTCATTAATATACTATCTGTCATTAGCAGCCGGATCAAATGCTCTACTGACAACTTTTAGTTTAAAAAAGCAAGGACATCACGGACAACGTGACCTACAGAAAATGGAATGAGGGATACTGGCTCTGTAGGAGTCTCCAGCAACATCTCGTTCTCTGATCAGCATCAGCAGATATGGAGAAAAAAAAAATATATACCCCCTAAACTGCTCCACTGCTGGGCATAGACACATCTAGAACAGCCATCCCTGGTTTTGTGGTCTACTTCTGTATTGAGTTCAGCAATCCAGTATTTTAGCTTTCTTCAGCTACAAATACTTCACCAAAACCTTTAATTTTCATAGTCTTTTGCATGCCTGGGATCTGTTTTTCCAGTCTGCTGATGCGTGTTCCACCAAGGTGAACGGCAGAGGAAATGGCTAGATTATTAGGTGCCTGTCTTAAGGGCAAAAAAGCACTTATCTTCTCTAAAAACACTTTTTCTCGTGCTCAGTTTACATGTGTGATGACTTCCACACCTCCCACGATGCATCTCAATAATCTTTTTTAAATTAGAAGTACCAGCAAAAAAAAAAAAAATAAAAATCCACAACTACTCAAAGCATGAATATTTCACCTGCTGCTGTTGTATCTGTTTTGTTGTCCTCTTGCTCTCTCCCTCCTGTGAGCCCAGCTGATGACCGCTAAATTTGCCTTCCAGACATACAAGTACCCACACCAGCTTTGTGCATCTTTCTTTTGCTGAAATCAAGCCAGAGTATCCAAAACACTCTGCAAGTAGCTGCTCTCAGCAGCTGTTAAGAGTTTACCTAAAGACTCTGAGAGGCAGATTGAAGAGATGCTCCTTTACCTAAAACTACAGGTATTACAGAAGGGAGGAATAAGGAACAGAGCGGCTGGGCAGCCCTTTCATCTGCTCAAGAAAATCACTGAGAGTGTGTCTGCAGCCTCAAGTCAAAGAAAGCTAAAGACTTAGCTCCAACTTGGCGACGCTCACGTCCTCAGACAATATTCTTGAGCTGCTTTAGAACCACAGGCAAACGTTCTGTGTTCACCCTGTGCTGCAAGCCTGAGGAAGGGCTGGACTCCTGCCGCCTGCAGCAGACCTCCTCTCGCATCTTTATGGAGTTTCCCTTCCAAAGAAAGGCCAGATAAACATTAGTATCTAAGCCATGCACTCGGGCAGCCACTGAAATCGGCGACCTCTCCCTCCGCTTGCTTTAAATCGCGGTTTCCACACACCCGCAAACCCAGGCTCTAGATTCGACTTACCCAGAAGAAACTCAGTGTGAACAGCTAAAAACTTTTGCAGCTGCAGAGTTCATACTGCCTGTCGCATATACAAGGAAGTGGAGCCAACAAAACCAATCACAATTTCAGGCTTTACTCAGCCAGATATGCCCCTACGCCACATGAGCTCTGGGTATCATCAACTCTATGTGTTTAGGAAGAGTTATTAAAGCTCAATGCACTGTCTCCATCTGCTGACAGCAAAGACCTATATTCCAAAAAACAAAGCAAAAAGTAAAAGCTCAAATAATAGCTTTTTGTCATCTTAGTGGGAACACTACTGGATATGAAATTAAGCTTAAACTATGTATCAGTATTAAATTGTGGTCTCCAGGAAGTGCGCAAAGGAAAAGAAACCGCTTCTAACAGGAGCATTAACGGGAATCAGCAAAGTGAGGCTGAAGTGAGAAGAACGTACGCATGGAGCATTTTCGCCTATTAGAAATCACATTCAGAGTGAAAACCTCCAAATGACTGACACGGTTTCGGAGGAGTTCAGTAGGATGACCCGACATTTCAAAAAGCGAAGCTATTTTCCTCTCACACGTGTACACAAATGAAGTATCACTTACGACTCGCGGGGGAGTTCATCAAGGGAATTCCAAGGAACCAGAACATCGCAGTCTGTATTATACAGTTATGAGAACACCGTAAGATTAGATTTCTATAAGCCAGTTTCTTCTGCAATATAAACATCTGACAACTCTAATCAGATTACACGTGGTTAAGACCTTCCCTTCTTAATATTGCTTTTAGCTGTACTCACTAGTAATCCCTTCAAAGTATATGACACTTCCCAATGGACTGAGAAAGACACTTTTACAGACAAGATCCTTTTATTCAGGACACATCTCCTTCTGACAAGTGAATGGAAAAACCTATACTGCCAAAAGACAGATTTTTTTCATACAGGCTGTAACTGGCAGACAGCGAACACCAAGACAGACTGGCTGCTGGATATCATATATTAAGAAAATGGGTACAACTCTGAGCCAAGACACGTTGCTTTTACACAGATGTGCACGGAGAGGTCCCACTTGGCAGAAAAGCGAATCCTTATCTTTAATACAGCACTTGCGCTTACACAAGCCTGTTGTTTGCATTTACTGTAGGTGTAGTTAGCTGTTGCAACAAAGCTGAAACTACAATAAGTCCCTACGAAACAGCCCGGCTGGTTATTCTCAGCATGACCCATGCGGGAGCTGAGCACGCCGGAGCAACGGGGCGGGCAGGCAGCTGGGCTGCCAGCGCCAGGGCCTCCCGCTCCCCTCCAAAACTCACAGTTCAAAGGGAGGAGAGAGAACTGCAGCTTCACAGGCAAGCCAGCAGAAAGGTCCAAGCACGATTACATGGAGAGCAGAAAGGTCCAAGCACGATTACATGGAGACGACGTCAGCTTTACGTGGGTATTACCCATCCACTTTACACAACAACAACAAAAAAAAAAACCCACCCAAAAAAACCCCACCCAGGCCTGTCGACAGGGCCATGCAGAGCTGGAGCACTGTACTGCCATCACTTCTGAATCCCAGACTGGTGAGGGTGGGAAGGGCCCTCTGGAGCTC
>RSEF01000023.1:1156058-1180526 GCA_003993805.1 Himantopus leucocephalus
GGTTGACGGTTGGACTTGATGATCTTCAAGGTCCCTTCCAACCGAGACGATTCTATGATTCTATGATCTTGATGATAACAATATTATACACTAAAGATGTGGAAAGGGACATCCACAGACACGAGGCAACATGTTCAGACACGCTTCATGTACAGCTGCATAAACCACACGGACACTCCAAACTGGAAGATAAGGAAAATGAACACTTCATATAAATATGTGTTTATAAGCCACAGCAACAAGCTGTGTTATGAAGGGGACTATACAACGCAAGCTTTTATTTGTAGTCTGGTTGCTCATGTAAATAAATATTTCAATTTTCCTGACCATACAAACTGGGTCACTACCACAAAAGACAGCAAGACCATTTCCTCTGGCTGGAGGGTGACTTGAGACTAATTTAGCCCTTGATTATTTTGCCTGCCCTCTACCCCTTTTCTTAAAACACATCCACGTACCACCAAGATCCCGAAGAACTGCACCCGAACACCTTCTTACAGCTTTGCAGTGAATCACAGACAAGGATTTGAAAAAATTCTAATGTCTGTCTCATGCACGCATATCCCCTTACTGCACAAACAACTACAACAAACCCTATAGTTTAATCTTTCCCCCCTTAGAAGGATAAAGTTTCCAGCTGGAAGCTCTGTACCACGAGCAGAAGAAAAAGAGTATAAATGTTTATTTTACATACAGATTCCGGATGTATTTTAGATATCGGGTAGGGGAAAACCCAAAAAGCAGTATTAACAGATGGCAATGGGGGTCCTTGGTTCTGTCAAGTTCTGCTCCAACCAAAACTAGAGGTTTAGCAAGCAGTAATCATCTGTACCGAATTATGCAACGGGCCGCCAAGACGACAAATTTTTCCTCAGGGAAAGTAGTCAGTTGCAATGGAAAAGGAAAAAAAAAAAAAAAGCCAAACAAAATTATTTTAAGTGAATATCATCCAGTTCTTCAGGTTGGAAATTGAAAAAGAACATGCAGCAGTTCAGAACTAGACTAGTTTATGTGTTCCCCAGTTTTATTAAAATTGACTCTATCTAGTATGAAAATAATCCTTCTAAGCCCTCTTACAGAGGACTTACAGAGTTAGGCCAATATTCAATTTAGCAGAGCGGGGAGGAGGGGAGGGAACGACTTATACATCAACAAAAGCAGTTCTACAGTCAACAAGTCCAGAGCCTATGCATATAGATCCCACTGAGATGGGATTACGAATTAGACAAATTAAGTAAACTGATCCCCTTCAGACAAGGCAAATATTAAGATAAAAGAAGCCATCTGTGCAGCTGGAGAACTCGGTTTATTTGCAGCAACAGGTAGGAGAAGGCAGAGCGTGTATTTACAAGTCACATTTGGGCAGCACTGCAGGTTTACAAACACAAAGATGTTATCTACCCTAAAAAAATGTTGCCATCTGAAAAACAAACAAGATAGGGAGGCTGAGCACACAACAAGCAATCCCAGCAGCTGGGCAGTGTAACGGCTCACTGCTGCCCGAGGATGGCTTTCGCTCTCCCGTCCCAAAGCACGGGCAGCTTTCTGCCGGCTCAGAGATTAAAACNAAAAAAAACACCACAAACCCAACAAACAAACAAATCTCCATCGTGCCAGGATGGCAAGCTGCTAGGCAATCCAACTGCATTTCACCGACCTCACAGCCATAAGCTGCCACCTAACCCTCCCCTGGTGCTTCTTGCTCAGGTCTTGGTCCGGTTCTGGTGCTCTGGGACCTTGCACTGCGCCAGCCCGACATGCCGGCATAGCTGCTGTGGCACCACTACACTTTACAAACACGGCTTCCATCTCCCCATTTCTAAAGCCACTTGCACTACGTAAATAAAAACAACTGAACAGAAACATTATTCAAAACTGTCAATATTCCCCAGCCCAGCTGCCGATGAATCATAAATTTATGAGAACACAGTAAAGGCATCATTAGCAGGGAAAGCAGAGTCATGTGCATTTTTTAGGGTTTGGGCATTTTTCTTTGCTTGTTTTTTGGTTATTTTTAAAACCAGATACAAGAATGCCTGTGCCCAATATAACAACCACTCTGCTTAAGAAAAAGAGAGAGAGGCAAGGCCTTATCTAGGACCTAACCACCTGCAGCAAGGGGACATAATTTGGACACGGTGAACCACGTATCACTTCAGCCTTTGCCATTTATGAGATCCACTACAACGAACCCCCGGAGATCGTGGCAATTTCCCTGTTTGGCCAGTCAGACCTACACTAGACTCCAGCGCTAAAACCAGCAGCAGACAGCAGCAGAGAGAACAATAATTAAATTCTCATCAAGTGAAAATGGAAAGTACTTCTTACCAGCATTTCTTTCCAAGAGTAGGATGAGATTGACCATTAGCCCAGATATTCATACTGCAAGATTTTTGGTCCAATTCCTTCCATTTTTGAAGTTAAGGACTTACCAATTGCCTTATGTCTTCATGTTCCCATCCTCCTCCCACCCTCCTGGATTAAGTTCCAGCCAGCGACTCACCCAGCTGCTCTTTTATTCTAGACACAGGCTTATCTCAGAGCATAACCTACTACCAAATCGAGAATGTTGCCGCAGTTCGAAATGCACATAATGCACTGATGACAAAGACAAAGACCACTTCGCAGTCTCTCGGCACTGTCCACTATCCCAAAAAGACGCTACATGAATATGCAATATTGCAAAGCTACAGATAAAGAAGGATTTAAGCGAAGAAAAGCAGATATCCAGCTCTCCTGTCTTGAAGGCCGGAAAAGAAAGAGAACTTGCACAGCTCACGTTAAGCCTCAGATAAGTATCACTGCTGTGTGATCAGAGACCTCAGAAGACGGCACGAGCAGCACGGACACATGGTCTATGCGCTAAAGCAGCAAAACCGACCGGCCCCAACGCACGACTTCTGAAGCGCCATTGTCTTTCTTCACCAAGTGCTAGACACCATTGCTTTTCACGATTTTCCAGTTCAACATCTGCTGAGAAAGGGAAGTTGGTAAAAAACCAGTGAAGACTTCGTTACACTGACACGGCTTGTAGTACGGCTCCAAGATGACCTCCTTCGTTACAGCTAGCAGCCTGGACTAAGTGCTAAAAAAAAGGGGGGAGAACAGACACCCCTTTTAGAAGGCTACTTCTGACATTATCGCAAGTATCAACGGCCCAAATCTTTTCCATTTTAGAGTGGAGCAAAAGGGTTTTCTGCAGCTCTTCTTTTCAACCTCACACTTGAGAGAGTATTACATTTTGACTCCAGAAATTTCAGGGGGTACGAGGCTGGTTGCAGCAGGGGAGGGTGGGACTTTGAAGATGGCAACAGCCACAAATCAGATAAAAGTTGCAGAGCTTTTAAACTATTTTTAATTTTCCCAGATTAGGATATCTGTCCATCACCAAACATTATCTATCCTGCTGTCAAAATCCAGACAAGAGATTTAATCATTTGACAGTGCCCTGTAAAAAAAAAAAAAAGTCTGATGTCTTCAGAGGCACAAACTCCTTAAATCACCAAAATTATGATGAGGTTGCTTACTAAGAAGCAAGAAAACAAGAAGATAAAAAGATACACTAAATGCATAAACATTCTTTTCCTCACAGTTCTCTCCCAGGTTTTTCACTATCAACTCAAGTCTGAGATTATTGACACTTCCTGCAGGTAAGGCTCAGAAGACACAACATCAAGAAATACAAATCAAATTTCAGACTTAATTTTTTCTTACTACACTGACTTTCTCCATGAGTTTCCTTCCCATTCCAGGAGCGGGAGAAGGGGAGGAAACCATCAGTGTGTGACTAAGGCATCTAAACAACAGACGGGGCATGCTGCACAAAATCAAAGCCCATAGTTGAAGAACATGGTCTTGAAAGCCAATACGTATATCCTGTGGGGATCTCGGCTTACATAGTTCCTTAAATCAGCCAGCTGGATGTATGCTGAAATACCTTAGGAAATACGGAGAAAATTCAATGGATAAAGAAAGGAAACTGTGGGACTAAGGGAGAAAATCCCAAGAGAAACAAGAAAGCGTGTCTTAGCTTGAAGAGAAGGGTGAAATGTCACCTTCCCTGGAAAAAGACACACACTCTGGTATGTGGAAAAGCCCAGGGACAAAAGGGTGCCAGCTCCAAAACTTGCTGTATTGGTCACAAGAAGCAGCGGGGCAGGGGGGAGCTGAGTCATCATTGGAAGGCAAACCTCACATCCTCCAAAAAAACAAACGCAAATTTACCTCTCTCAAGAAATGGCTAAATAAACTGAGTTGGTAAAAATCAGCATATTTAGGAACGTCTTCAGGCATTTAAGCTAACATGACCTAATGCCACCTTAAGTACAAAACAAGTGCTGTAGTTACTCTTAGCGTGCTTTCAAAGAGGCTGTACGCTCCATATCTGAAAATGAATGTCTTGCCCAAGCGAGGTGCTAAAAAAATAATATTCACAGAACATTCACACCCCCGTCATTCCACTGGCATGCTTCATATGGAGGCACATCAGCTGTTTTTCAGCAGCTTTAGATGGATTTTTAATGTCATGTTTTCTCCTTTGTAAATCATTTTCATCTACTCTTAGTCAATAGCCTCAATGTAGGTTAATACAACCTAGAGACACAGAGATTTTCCTATCAAGTACTGTCAAATTAAAATGCAACTCAGTATTATGATCTTCCAGAGAAAGAAGGAAAGGAGGAGAGGAGAGAAACTAAGTACCATGAATTCCCTGGGGTCTTTCACCTGAGAGAGGGCGCCTTCTAACAACCCCACCACACAGTAGTCCTGGTTTGCTGTTTTCTCCAAAACAATAAATTTTTGGGTTCTAGGGATCTCTATTTTTTTAATCTGGATTATAAAAACTAGGTAACAGAGGTAGGATGGACTAACCATGGAAAAAATAAACTAGTCTGAACTCGACAGACAGGAACGCAAAAAAAGAAGGCTCTCCAAACCAACAGACCTGCCGCACATTAGTATCCTCCTACAAGACATGATTTTCTCATCCCTGTTCTTCCACAAGCCTCTAAAGGGACTGACTATAAAGGAAAAGGGAACAAGAGAAGGAAAAGAAGCATTTCCATCCAGCTTTCAGGAACCTAACACAGCCCGCTATAGTAATTTACTATTCTTTCAAGTCCCCTCTGAAAATAGGTAAATTCTCTCTTTCCAAAGGAAACCAATGGCCATCTCCCGCAAACCTGCCACCGCCTTACTGCGCTGTGAGATTAAAATAACTCCCGCTGGGTTTCTGTAAAGTTAGAACTGAAGGGCTCATTATCTGACAACTCCCTGCTCAGTCCTTTGACCTGTCCGAAGCACTTATCGCTTCTGCAGCCCTGGCTTACGTCGCCCAGCTACTCGAAACGTTAAACACCCTCCTGTGCTTCGTGACAAGAGCCAAAAGGTGGCCAGGAGTGGAAACAGGGCAGCAGACAATGACAGACAACCCACAACATTATGGGGTCTGAGATCACTAGATCCCAAAATAAACATGCTACAAGTATTGTAACACTTGTCACAAGACATATTTCTAACTGTTCTTTTACAACCACCATTTTACTGTTTGATGATACAACAGGTGGAGGGCTTAGCTGTTCCTCCTGCTAAGATGTATTCCAGCCTGACAGGTTTTTATTTTGTTAAAGCGCACACACACACACACGCTTCACAGTCATAATGGAGAACTCTCACGTTCAGAATCATTCCAGCAGCCTCAAAACCCGTTATTTATTTTCCTCCTCCCCCTAAAATAAACAGAGTTTTTTCTATAGGCCTTTCACTTACCTCTCCCATAGCCCGTCCTTCCAGAGCAAGCGCTTGAAAATCATGATTCAGTTCATCCATGGAACGCACCTATTTATAGATGGGTAAAAAAAAAATAAATACATGAGGAAATGCTTATATTTGATTCTTTTTTTTATGTTAATCATAGTTTATAGCATTTTTTTCTGATACAGACTGAGAGCTACATTCCACATTACAGCATATAACCAGGTTATTGAGCTCCAAAAGATGACTTACCTTTAAGACTCGCAGAAGCTACAATGTTTATAGTGTTAGATTTATACACGCACAAAAAAGGAAAAAGTAGCAATTACTTTTAAGACACACAAAATCTAACACAACTGCATTTGCTAAGTGTATTGCTGAGACTAATATTTCACAGTGAGTTGCATGATTTCAAGTGAAGGAGTCAACACGTAAGAGGGAGAGTCAGCATTGTTTCATTTCAGGTGAAAAATCAAGTAAAGATTTGTATAAAATAGGCAGATTTCTATTCAAGTTATAGCAAAATGAAAAAGAACAACACAACGGCAGAAACAAAAGGTAAATTAAATTAAATAAAACCATTTGAAATGGGGGGCAGGGGATGAAGAAAGGAGAGCAAGCTATGCCTTAAGATCAGTTGCAAATTTTAGTTACTATACGCACAACAACGTCTCAAAGGGGAACTCCAGAAGCATAAAAACTGAGGTGTAAAACACCTTAAGAAAACCCCTGACGGGGTATGGCCTTCTCCTTACTCTGGAGAGGTTGGGGGTGTGTGGCAGGGCAGCCGCGCAGCTCCCCGGCTGCGCAGGGCACCCCAGGCCCTGCCAGTCCCAGCAGACGCCCGCGGGCAGGGCGAGAGCCAAGCACTCCTTGCAGGGTCACGCGGGGCAGAGCTCGGGCGCTGCGGGAGCAAGGGGACAGCCCCGGGAGGTGACACTGGCCTTGCTCCCCTGGAGGACCTGGTAGCTATACCTTTACTTGTGGTGTTGTGCAATTTTCTGCTTTGGATCATGATTTTATGAAAACCGATTCAATTAGAACAGGAAAAAGCAGCAATTTAAAACTGTTGGCTAAATAAGTCGGGTATGTTGAAAATGCAAGCAAACGCTTCCGATTTTCATTCTCAAACCTCATCCAGGCAAATCCCTACAGAAGCAGCCACTGAGAAAAGAAAAAACCAAGTACGGACTTGAGGACAAAGCATAAAGTTCAACCACGTGCCAGGATTCAGACTAAATTATTGCCCTCGTCAGATAACACACCTGTATCAAAGCAGCGCATATTACAGCAGCCGCAAACACTTGGGATGGCACACAGGCAGTACTACACACCTCCTACTCGGTGTTTACGTAGTGCCTGCCACCCATCAGCTCTGATACGCCTTTCTGCCACAGCAGGGGTAATAGTTTATAAAACACTTCTTTAGGAGTAATCCACACACTCGATTCACTGCAGTCCTTTATGGGCTCTTTTTAACACGCAGTGTGTAGTCCTGTCACCACAGAAGATAGAGCATGTTCACTGACCTTAACCCTGACTTCTGATACTTCTGCCACTATTTCCAGCAGAACCAACTCAAGACTTCGTTGTGATTACGCTTTATTTCTATTTTAAGACAAGATTCAGTAGACCTCATCCAAGAATATCAGATGTAAGGAAAGCACCGTAGATAAACTGCAGAAGGCGCCTCCAGTCTGAATTCTTCTACTACCCTGTGACAACGCCACTTTGCAAAAGATTAGTAACATATTGTTAAATTATCTAATACATATTTATGTAATTTGCAAATCCCCAATGGCCAGTCACTCAGAATCACAGTTTAAAAATAAGGTATCCTCTTATTACTGTATCTCAGTTCAAAGTTATTTTCAGTTATGCCTCAGTCTTGCCACCTTCTGCGGTGACGCTTATCTCATCAACTACGAACACAAAGAGTAAAAACAGGACTCCACCTTCCAGAAACTACAGCACCAGGCAACACCAAAGACTTTCCTTTACCGTCAACTCCATCACTGGTCTGCCAGCCAAGATATCTCAGTTGCCTCATGTGAGACAGAAATTCATAAGACCAAATTCTTCCGGGAAGCATTTCAAGCTGAACTCATGGAAAGTGCCGCAACCCCCAGACACGCTGAGCTACAAAAGCCAAACAGCAGCAAATTATTATTTCAATGAGACATCTGAGGAATAGAGAAACTATACAAAGAGATTCAGTAGGTGATGTTCATTACTCTCACTGCTAAAGCAATGTCCTGGCAAACCACAGATGCAGCCGCAGTGGCACTGATCCAGGACCTGCAGTGCTGGGGAAAGTGCTAGTGGAGAACCAGAGGCTGCGTAGTGCATGTCCCCAAATTTGCCAAAGTAAATAAACTCCCAAAGGTGGCTGTTGCACTATGGGAACCTCAAACTAAAGCTGCTAGAAAGATATAATCATTGCATTCCTAGCATAAATCAAAAGGATATTAAGAGACATTTGTGTTTTGATTTGGTCACATCCCAGCCCCATCAACTCCTCGCTGCCAAGCTGAGCTCCCCACGGCCTCAGTTGCACAAACATCCCTGGTGAAAGCCCCCTGCAGAACACGCCAGCAGCTTCCGAACAAGAACAAACTCCTCTTTTCAGCCCCTTCTCTCACCCTTCCTTATGGTACTTCAGCATGTTATAAGGTCATCCTTATTCCACCAAACATTTTTAAAAATTCTAGAATCATCTATTTTATTTGTTCACATTAGATGCAAGAACATTTTCACAGATGTCTTGCTCAAGCATTTGTCTTGAGTAGAAAAATGTGTTATCATCTTGTTAAACCAATTACAGCAGCGCAAATATGTGATTTACATCCAGGTGTGGAGCGGTGCTCCCATGCTGGCCTGAATTCTTGCTGGAGAAGCTAGAGCTGGTGTAACTGAAAACGACATCATCTCCAACCCGGTCAATGCCTTTAACGCAAGTTCATGATCCTCCACCAGAAACCACAACAATATAGCAATTCCTTTATGCTCTAAGAGCTCCGGTCCAGTAAACATACATAGCTCTCCTCAGTGTTGACCATTTGTCCCTTTCCAATGTGGGGAAGCATGTTTGTCTCCAAAGGATGCCACAACAATTGATTACTACAGAGGTGATACAGAGACCAAGACGAGTGGTAAAGGGCAAAAAGCAGGATAAACACGAAAGCAAAGTGCGCTCCAGCTTCTTCATACCAGGCTGGCTGAATTGCGCACCTAACGGAGTGCTGTTATCTTCACTCTTCTCTTAAGGGTCTGAAGGAAGCTGTCCTTCAAACATGGCTTAGTTTGCCAATCGCCATCCCAGCCTCCCCTGCTAAATGATACACAGTGGAAACAGGCGGCCTCCATCTCCTTCCCAAATATACTCCGCCCCAGTGACTATCAAAAGCAAAAAAATAATACTGGCTTCTCTACCTGTTATCAGAGGTCAAGTAATGGAAGAAATTATTCATTACCGACATTTAAGTCATGCCCCACCTCATCTCTCTTTCATTAATCCTAACAATTATGGATAAAAACATTTTCTAAATCAGGTCTTCGTGCCTGACTTTCAGGCACTGTGTGCTCAAACTGTATATATATAATCACCAGTCCTGAGGCCCTTTCTCTTAGTCACGTAGTTCCTTTATCTCCACTGATTTATTTGTTTGTAATACAGGCTAGTTTATTATTCAGTAGTCAAAGACTGTACTCAAAAGGTCCTCTTCTCATTTCCCGCTTCTATAATATTAAACAGCAATACCTCTTCTTATTTTCTTTCACAGTATGCACAAATATCACAGGGCTCCTTCATTTCCCTTTGAAAGAAGAACAAATAGCTTCTGAAACAGCAGACCGTAAAGCCAAAGTCATGACTTCCTACACCTCAGTATTCCAAAAGGCAGGCAATACCCTGAAATGGTAATTAAGCGATATCGATGGTCTAACGCCTCATCAGCATCTACTCCTGTTAACTGTCACTGACCTATAACAAACACAGACACGTAGAGCAGAGTCACGATGGTGTAAACATTAGACACAAGGAGGTCCACAGAGAAAGAACTTCTTCACACATGAGCGCTAACGTCAATGAGATTTGATTACCATAAAAATCTGGTTCACCACTGAACCAGGGTTTTGAAAGAAATCCAGAAAACAATGCCAAGATAAATTGGCTGCACAAGGAAGCAATGCCCTGACATCTGGATATGATGTGACAACCTGGTTCCTTGAAAGAAAAGGTGATCTCGAGAAATATCAGGAATCCCAGGAAGAGGGGTCAGCTGCAGTCCCATTCGCTTCCTAAGTGAGCCAACAAAACCCGACTCCTGCTCTCAGCCAGCCGCACTCCTCGGTCGCACCCCCGTCGCAGCCTCTGCCGGACACGCCGCCTCTGCAGGGAGAAATGTGAAGGGCACATCCTCGGCAAGGACCAAGAACAGCCCTCCCTACCTTCCTGTCAAGAGCACTCGTTCTTTCTGATAAGGCAGAAAGCCAGCAAGCTTGCTTTTGAAGCCTGCTTAACAAAATTAAGGCTCTACATCAGCAACACCACTACCAAATAAGGGTCGCAAAGCAATTTCATTGCACAAGAACACTCCTCCCCTTCACATTAAGTGCTGTGTACGCACTCAGGAATTATGTAAATCTCACCGAAATTAATGAGAATCTCATTCAAGAAGAGTAATTTCCACGCACGCTAATATATGAATGTATGTCACTATAACACACTCCAGCTTATAGCCACTTCACTGACTCATAAATAATTTCCTGCCTTCACAGCGAAAGCGCATCCCCCAGAGCGCACGAACTACCAGCCACGCCGAGAAACCGGAGCAAACCCACCGGATTGCTTCGCTTCGCCGAGGCTGAAGTCAATTCAGTCTCTCAAAAGCCCTCTTAACCAATTTTCACCTTTGCTCTGAAAAACAGGTGCTAAAGCGAGAGACAGCTGTATTACTCATCACACAGTCACTCTAGGTCAGACCTCCAAATCTTATTTTCAGTCTCCTGAATAAAATCCTTCAGACTCACACACGCCGAGGCTACAGCCGCCTTTCTTCCCAAGTTTCAACAGTGGATACCCACCGCCTATTTTAGAGAGGCCAAGACAAGACACAGAACGCGTTCTGCTCTCACCTACTGCAGATTGCAGCAACGCAAACCGATTTCTCTCTAGGGCAGCGGCCACTTTCAAACCTCAACCTCCCACACAGCACAAGAGCTTCTCGGCAACTCTGCATCAAATGTATTCACCGTGGATTTTCCAACCCCTCAAGCAGCTCACAGCTAATTTGTGCCAGGGAGCCATCTTNTTTTTTTTTTTTTTTTTTTTTTAAATAAGATTGGAGGGCTTCACCGTTGCAAAACTCAACGACAGCACCTCAGAAGCAAATGCTTTCCTGGTCCCAAAGCTACACAGACACTAGCCCTTGTCTATATCTGGAACACTTTTGAATTTATATAGATATACCAGAAACAGAGAAAGACAATATCCCAGCAGCTAAAGATGTTCTATGCACTGGTACCATTTGGTACTGGACCTGCTGCTCCCTTACCACACTACAAACCCAGGCAAGCCCCCCCAACATACTTGGTCACAGATACGGCCAGTATTTATAAGTTTTGGAAGCTGTCTCGTATAGAAGAGCAAAGACGACTCAGGTGATCATCTTGGGCACCACCAAAGACCCAAGGGTCTGGATCACCAGCAAGAGAGGGTGAGAGTGAAGGGAACAACTTACAAAGACCAGGACCTGTCACACCTGTAACAAACCATCCCAAAACAGGGGCTGACGTCCCCCGTGCTGAAAAGCCGCAACGCAGCAAAGGACAAGCAGGGAAACCTGTGAAAGCACCAGCGTGCCCACCGAAAGCAGCAATAAACCCCAGCACCTGCGAGGACACGCTGCACCGCTGGTGCTGAAAACCCCAGTTAATTTTAACCTAGCAAACACCAAGGCCCACAGGGCTAAACGGCACTTGTCAAAAGGAATTCTGCCGTCAGTTAAATTAACAGGAACCGGGGCCCCGAACTGTCCTTACGATCACTAAACAGGGATTTGAAGGAGCTAACAAATTAACATGAGAGCAACAGTATATTTACCTTTCGGATTTCCAGTACCGTATTTTTTATTCCAGAATAATCCAAGGGTTTTTCCTAAACTGATAGCTACCAGCAAAGTAGCTGAATTGTAATTTTAGGTAAATATTAATGTCAATAATCAGTCTTAATACTGCACCTTATATTAAGCAAATATGGTTGCTAATATGACCTTTAAATATAAATTCAGAATGTAATACAGTATCACATTTCATGGTCTGCAGGTGTCTCAGGGGATTGTACACTAGCCTTATATATTAAGGAATCCTCGTTTATGTAGAATTTATATTCACCTAGACAGACACACAGCAAAACTATCAAAGGCTGAATTTCACTCTTAATCACAAAGGGTTTTTTCTTCCTCCTTATGCAAGTGATGTTGCCCAGTAAGAGAAAGGACAGGTGGAATTAAACAAAGAAAAAAAACAAACATACAGGAGAAAAATGAGCAAATAAACAAACTGGAAAAGTCCTTTGAAGGAAAAGAAGCTGAGAAATAACCAGCTGAGAAATATTCTAGCTGATAACCTAAAAAACTTGTCTCTAAAAGTGCACTGTAAAGCCTGAGGGTTTATGATTTTTATTTTATTTTTTGATGTTGGACAACAGATCAAATATCTGCATTTATTAGAAGTAATAGCGATTGAAGAGGGTTTAAACTGTTTCTACCAAGTCAATTATGTTAAATAGGGTAACCAAAGCAAACTGGAAGGCTGCTTCTGTAAGCCTCAGCTCTCCCTCCAGTTTCTCCATTTCCCCTCTCCCTAACGCCGCTCCCCACGTGGCCCCATCTCAAAGGCTGCCCCTCTCCTTCCCCAAACATGTTCTGACACCAGGATCTATCCAGCCCTCACTTCTCACTCCCTTAGGTTACAGCACTTAGTCTCCCACTGCCCCTCTCCTCGTGACCAGGACGCAAACCCCTCCAGGAGAGCGTCTGCTAAAAGGGAGGTAGGATGGGCACTGCAAAGACAGGATTTCATGAAGTTGGAAGATGTAAACAGCCACTTTCAAAATTTCTTTGATCTGCAGTAAATTACAGAGCCTACTGCAGGCTTCAGTCCTGCCAGCCAAGCAAACAAACTCTGGGGTATCCCACAGATACTACCATAAGGAATTCCGGGGGAAGCACCCTAAACTTATCTGCCACCCTGGCAAACAAAAGCAGGGGCAAGGGCCGGGTGCTGGGACCACAAATCCATGGCAAGGGCTCACTCCTCAGTCTCAGCTGATGCTGGTCGTGCTCCCGGAGAGCCTGGAGAGAGGGAGCGCTCCCACAGTCTCAGCTCTGCACAAGCTTCATGGGACCACGCTCCTCACCTTGCTATGAGACCACTTGTTCTGCTTTTCTACTCCTGCAGAGTAATGCGGGAAATCGTGTTACCGTTGTACTTGTCAGGATAGATCCAAATGTTATGATTTCCCACCTCCTAAGGTGAACAGCATTTGTTTGTTTCTGTGAGAAGACAAGACATGACAGATTCCAAGTTCTCCCCTGTTCGCAGGGGCACATTAGGGGCGCTGCTTACCAAAAAGTACCTCAAAAGTCTGATTATTACTTGGATATTTATTTATTTTTAACTCATGTGCACTCTGCAAGTGTGAAAAGGCAAGCGTCGTATATAGCTTCCATCCACTAGGCATCCACATTTTAAGTTTTGCTGAATTTGTAATAGAAAAAAAAATCTACAAAATTTTTGTATTTTCTAGTAAAACATTCCTCAAAAAAAAAAGGTCAACATTACTACAAGAACACAGCGATTGAGGCAGTAAGAACAAGAAATACCAAAAACATTCAGGCTGCTGCCTGAATAAAACATCCTTAGAATGAAGAGGAGGGGAAAAAAAAATAAATATATATAGCTGGTTGAACAGCCTAAATACTTTGTAGCACTTGATTTATATACTCACAAGTTGTTAAAGCCTTTTAAATTATCCAAAGGTTTACAAATTTCAGATGGAAACAAATGCCTCCTACTCAGCTGTGGGAGACTGCCAGCGTTTGTCTTGTTTGAATAGCTCACGTAGCATGTTATTTAAAAACTATCTACCCTGCGTGCATACACACACACACATACAGTATCTAGGAGAGGAAAAAAAGAATATTTACCAGCTGACAGTAAGAAAAGCACCGCACACTGTCAGCCACAAGCTCGCCACTAACAACTAGATCCAGGGTTAAAATACGTTGCTCCATCAACTGATTACAGCACTATTTTTAGTCCTCTCCTATAACAATAGTCGGTAAAGAAAGAATGTGAAGTCACAAGTATTAGACAGGATTAGGTGGTTTAACTACTATTTTTGTAGTAAAGGATTCATCATTAGAATTGCTACTACCATTAGCATTCGAAGCAAAAAGCTATTGAAAGTGCAGATTGGCTAATGCTTTACATGGCATTTAGCCAAGATGATTAATGATTCAGGGTCCAGAAATAAACGCAAGAAAGGCAGCCTTTCAGAGCGGCTCGGCTTAGTTAGCTAATTATGTTTTTCCTCAGATTTTATTCACTGAGGGAAGTGCTTCATTAACGTGGAATTTAGGTTACCCTGCGATGTCTCGGCCACATATTGTTGGGGTGCAAACTTCCAAAATATTGGATTACAGAAGAAGCAATCTTCGTTTTGCCCTGCCAAAGCTGGCAATACCTTGGGAAAACTCTCTTCTGCTTCCCAGATGTGCGTCTGGATCAATGGTGTTGCGCAAGCACTCAGGGCTACACTAAGATCTCGCTCTGACCTCACCCTCGTTTCTCTCCCACCCTTACTCTGACCTTCTGAGGTCTAAATTCAGAGGGAAAAAGGTGTAAAGAAGGGACGCAGCAATGTCTCAATGCAGTGCCAAGCTCAGTGCTTCTGCCACAAACAGCTGCGAGTGGCCCCGTGCCACACCGACTGGTGGCAGCAGGGTGAAGGGCTAATTTGAAGCTTTAATAACAGTCAAGTTTCACCCCAGTGCAGAATCAAGGCCTGAAGCGCAGCTTCAGTACAGGCTAAGTAACACGGCCAGATGCTCCCAATAAAAACAACTGCCCTAGAACAAAAGTTACCCTTAACAAAGGAAGAGGAGTAACACGATATCTGCGAGCAGATCGCTTGACAGGAGGGAGCGCAGCATCACATGATATCCGCACACAAAGGCAAGTTTGTTCATCGCAGACCCACAAGATCATCATTCAGAGAAGACAGCTTTCAAATCGTCTCAGCATACACCTAAAAACAAGTTTTCGGACACAGACAACACTAGATTCAATGCTCTGGAATAGCTCTCTCAAGGATATTTCCAATCAGCAGTCAAAATTAACTGCGTCAGTTTGCAAGGCAGAAGCTACTGTGGATGGATTATATGCCTTGTATCTTATGTAAAGTTTCAGCCATTTACAAAAATGCTACGAGTATCACAACCTGTTCTGCAGAAGCGCAGAGGTCACACCAACTCAGCAAACCACAAAAGAGGTGATAAGGGAAAAAGCAAAGTTGGAGAGGGGGAAGAAAACATGCAGAATCTATGCTCTAACAAAGGTCTATTCAAAACACACTTGGGTGCAATATATTAACTGAAATAATTGAAGTCTTCTTGAAGCATTGAAATTTGCAAATTCAACAGTGTGAAAATCTCTTTGCTCTTCCTGAGCAAGCAGCACAGCAAGGAAGCAGCCTACAAAGGCGATATGGCACGGAGAAATCCCAAAGCCAGCACACATCAGGTTGCTTGTGCCATCCCAACTACAGCCACGTATCTTGCAGCTGCCTGTCAGGGACAGCAAAACCTACGGATTCAGAGGAAGCACATTCTTCAATTAACTTTCTGAAGATTTCAGGGTGGTTTTTCTCCCCTGTACAAGAGAAGGATTTTCCAATACCCAACCTTAAAATATCCAACTTAGCCAATCTACTCACACTCCTCCTATCTCAGGAGGAGTTTTCAAAGGGCAATGTAAAGCAGTAAACTAAATTAAATGCTCCAATTCCCCTCCCCCAAGATAACCCTTTACTATAGAGAAATCTCTGCAAAACAACTCAGCCAAACCAGACATTTCATTTCAGCACGGCATTATGTTCTAAATTATCTGGGTATCAAGTTAGCACAGCCATTTCAGTGTCAACTTAAGAAAAGCCTTAACTAGTTTACCGTGATACAAGGCAGTACCCATGAAAATTCAACCGATTTAATGAAACATACATCAGAAAAAGATCTTCAAGAACAGAGCCATGTGTGCTATCACATGCTGTACGTGAGTAAGGACTCACTCCCGTGCCTTCAACTCTAGCACAGACAACAAACCGGCTTATTTGGACCACAGCGGCCCTCATATACTACGTGCTTTCCACAGGCAGAACAGGAAATCTCTGTCCTGAAGAGTTAATTGTCACTTAAATGGGATTTCACTTTGGAAGAATGAAGACTAGGGCTTCTGCTTCCTTTGCTTCCAGGATCTTTTTAGAGGACCTTGCCACAACTTTAAGGCAAACTCTGGTCATGGTGCCTGCCAACAGGCACCAAGCACTGTCACACAACATCAAATCCAGACACTTTCACAGCAGCAAGCAGCATAGTTTGAGTAGCTGCGCTCTTGGAAGAGCAGCTGCCAGGAGAATTACCTTCTGTCTCCACTTGAATTTAAGTTCCCAGTTAAGAAGTTCTATGGTCATGTTGCCAAAAGGCAAAACTGAGCATAAAATCCAGTCCCAGCCCTGTTGCTCTCACTATTCTTCACCAACTATATGCGAAAAATTCCCCACATTCAACAAGATGATCCCTGCAGAGTTCTATTGTCTCAAATTATTAATTAAACATGCTCTCAAAGAAAGCAAATGCCTAAAATCATTTGCTTCTACTAAGCAACTCCCATATTACCCTAACTGCAATTCAGACAGTCTAAGTATAACACTCACTGTAATTCAGAAGGGACCACCACCAAAGAAACTCTCTCTTCACTCCAGTTCAAGAATACACATGCATGCACAAGCCACAAGAGACCACATCCCAGGAAACTCGGCCAGTTTTCCTAAAAACCTGCTCAGTGTTGATAACTTATCCCAGCTGAATATCTTGACCATCTTTTCATTCCCCTCAGGAGTAGCAGACGGCTGTTTGGATTTGTAATGAGATATATGCAACCTTTCATAGCCGAGACATCCAACCTAGGCCATTACTCATCAGGAGTCATCTTCTACCTCTTCACTCACCTACGTTCTGACCTCTACCCATTTTTTTTGCAGGATAAACAGCATACCAACACCCTAGTGCAGCCAGCGTACTGTCTGCCCAAACAGGCTGAAGAGTAACCGGGCATCGTAGATGAACGACAGCCTAAACCTCTTCAGTTTGAATCTTAGAATTACTGGTGGACATTGAACCTCAACCTCATCTTGCTGCTTTCTGCGGCTAAAAAGAGAAGACTACTTTTTGCAGTCACGACTTGGCTGATGGAAGCGCCTTCCATGTAAAGTTTGGTGATTAAGTATTTGTAGCTGCAGACAGCTGGAAGTTTGCTTAGGAGCTCAGAGATTCCCAGCTAGAAAAAAAAAGTCCAATTTCATCATTACTTCAGTATCTGCAAGAACAAAGACGAATTCATAATATATGCTATTTGTGTGGATGGCGTATCTTTGATACCTAAATATGCAGAAACACAGTAGCATCTTTAATTGCTTGATTTTCTATAAAAACTTGCCTCCCCGCCACGTTCTGGAGAAGGGAAAAATGCAAAAGAAAAAGAAAGTTTCTAGGCAAAATACAAAAAGAACCAGCATTTTCCTGCTGTTCACAACAAGAGGACGCTATCTACTTCCTCGAGAGCAGAGAAACTTTTGCTTAAGTCACTCTTAGTAAAGCCATTCATAGCTAAATTCTCAGAGCTGCTAGTCAAAGTACGAACAAATGACAAGGAGGAAGAGCCAGCACAATAAGAAATTAAAAGCAAGGATCCTGTAAATAAGTTCTGACTCACAACACTCACAGCTATTTAATAACACATGATGAAATGCTATCATTTGGTAAAAATCACTGGAGTATTATCACCAACAGACGGAGATAGATGTCTGTCTACATATGTAACAAAGAAGAAACTGGGATTCAACAATTAAAAAAATCCCTCTACCTTTAATCACGACCTCCGAAGCTCTAGGCAGGCATTAACCTATATTACCCTATAATTATTTTTCCGACTTTCCATTATCTTTTACCTACTGAGTTTCCTAACCAGTCTTCAAGGCAACAAGGCGAGGGCCCTCATCACATTATCTTGGAAAGTCTAAAATCAACCATACAGCAATACAAGTTTATCTATATGAAATTGAGACTTCGCAGACATCCATAATGATTCCCCCCTTCTCTGCATGTCCCAGCACTTCCTTCCACTTCTATTCTTGCAGGACAAATTCAATTCTACCCCGGTTGAGCCCAAACTGAATTAAATCATTTTGTATGCATAAGATTAGTTCTTGCTCCAAGGAATTTATAACTTAAGAAGCAAAGGCAGAGGTGGCCAAAAAGTCAAAAGGAATGGCAGTATTAGGATTACGTATATCCTCAATTCAGCTTCCCATGAGTAAAACCCCAAGGCAAACAGAGAACCATGCAAAAAGAGGCATTTAAGAAAGGCTGAAGCAATAAACACATAGATAAAACTGCCCAGCAATCACCGGAATATACGGTATGAAATAAAAAGGTTACTGCCCCATCTCAGAGTTGGCTTTGAAGAAATTAAACACAAAGATTGGTTTAAAGATGCATACTGCACGCAAAACATCAGAACTATGTGACAAATACATTACAACCGATGTCAAAACCGGCAGCAAGTAAACCAGGTAAGTTCCCAACGTTAATTATATTATAGCGAGTATTTCTTGAGCTTCAGGTCACAGAACACATGGAAGAAAACCAGAGACAGCATCACACAGAACCTTGTGAGGTTAATCCTGCAGGTATATTTTGTCCATTCTCAGAAGCGTTCTGCCTCCAAAGAATACATGCATTAGTTTTTAAAAGTTCATTTAAAACTAGTGTAAGTTAATGAGTTTTTCTTTCATTAAGTGGTACATTTATTAGTACCATTTCATTCAAGATGTTACTGAAGAAAATCAAGCTGAGCAAGAGCAATACAACTACGGACATCAGGGCAAGACTCTGTAGGAGGTAGGACTCTTCTCTTCGAGTGAAAGTTTAAGCCTTCTGGTTATTAAACGCAGTAAAAGAAGTTTAAGTACCACTGCAATTTTTAATGATTGCAGGATTTGGGTGTCCCGTCCCTGCCTCCTCCCCATCTCCAGTGAGTTTTGTTGTCTTTGCTTTTAGGGATTTTCAGAGAAAGTATGAGTTGGAAGGAAAAAAAAAAAAAGTCAAGACTCTTATGACGTTCATTTTAATTCATGAAGTCATCTTTCCACAAAATGTCCAAACAATAGCAGTTCCAGGCTAAACACCTTCATGCCAGACCGCATGATGGCTTTTATTTGGAAAACCTAAAAGTTTCAGCCTTTCAGTAAGAAATTTCTGCTTATTGCTTCTCACACAACTTAAAGTGCATTAAGATCTCTTCCATCAATGTCTCTTGAAACAAGTTTTACATTTAGTGACTGAAAACTTGGATAGTTAACAGAAAAAATTGCATCTTATTTCAATGCAGTTACTTCCTTTAAAGTGATAACTAAATACTATGTTTCCACATAAGGGAATAACCATATTCTTCTAGCTGCTTAGTTCATACTGCCATATTTTATGTGCTTTTTCTTCCAGAATAAATTAACAGGGCACTTGAGTTTACTTCTTTGTTGATGTACACACCGACTTCAGTGAGGTTGCAAAATTCACTGCAACGTTTGCTTTTAAATGGTCCGGATGGCAACACATCCCCTGGGGAGGCACAGCAAAGGAACAAGCCCTTGTTCGCTTTTATTTGAAAAACTAGAGGCAGGAGATATCCATAAAGGTTGCAAAAGCTTTCTGTCTGCTGCTCCGACAATATTTGGGGAAATCATTCGTTTTTAAAATGCGCTTACGCTTAAGTTCTGCTCCCTCAGCAGAGGAAGCACATCTTCTTTGACGAGTTACTTACAGGTCACAGACAGAAAGCTAGAGTGAGTCATGCGCTCATTTAACTCACAGCACATCTGACAATGCAACTACTGAAAAGACTTCTAGTAAACACTACTACCAGACACGTTTTTGCCCATTACCCTTTTAGAAACCTTAAGTCGCTGTAAGAAGTTAGCCATTTTTTTAAAAGCACCGTTTCATGACATTCTTAAAGCTGTTCTCTTTCCAGTTCAGCTAAGCACATTAATAGCACCTTCCTCTCCCAATTATAACCAGAAAAGCCCAAACCCAAAATCCCAAAACAAACAAGCAAAGAAACCCAGGAAAACACATTACCAGCAACTTCCAGAACTGTGTTTTTCAATATTGGGAATGGTAAAAGCTCAACCTACATGCATTGGCAGTTTTGTAATACCATTACATAAGAATTATTTAACTACAGCAACAGATTCGAAAAGCAGCAGCAGTGACTGCTACACTGGTTCACACATCCAAAAAAAAAAAAAAATCAATAAAGGGAATGATAAATTTTGCAAACATGCATTTGACTGTCACAGAGAGTGGATCGGGGATTTCAACACCCTCAAGAGCAGAAATGTTTCAGCTTATGGCTACCAAGGCGCTGCGATCCTGAAAAGAGAAAACAAAAGGTACAACCGTCGCCATTCCAAGCACACAATAACCAGCGCAAACTTTAAAAAACGTCATTAAAAGCATCTATCATAAGCCCGATGCATTCACGTGTTTTGAGTTTGGAAACATTGAACTTTTTGGTTTTTACCTGATGTTCTGCATGAATGTTATCCCCAGTAGGCCAGCGATGTTTGCTGTTATTATAGCCGCCTCCACCACTTCCTCCTCCCCCAAGCTGCTCACCATGCTGCCTCTGGAAGAAGTAATCCACCATAGCGTCGTCCTGAGAGCGGCCTGCAACTCCTATGGATCCGGGAACAGGACTGGAGTGTGTCCCTGCTGCAAGCGCCTGATTTGCAGCCGGCTGTTGCTGAGCCTGGGACCCTGTTCCAGATGTCAATACAACAGGCATGTTGGGATTAGCTGTATCTTGAGCGTGCTGTTTCAGGTGGGGGCTGAACGAGTCCTGCCAGAGTACTGCTTTTCTCTTCAAAACACACGCAACGCTCATTCCACCAACACCTACGGGGGGTGAGGGGAGGGGAGGGGAGAGACGGCGAGAAAGAGAGAAGGGAAAGAAAACATGAAATCCTTACAGCTTCAGCTTTACCTATTAAATAACACGCCCATCTTGCAACTGGCAGGGAAACATCACGATGCCAAATCTGACTCCTTTTAACACAGTTATTTGCTCCATTAACCTAGCAGCTAAAATATGGTATGAAAACGCACGCTAGCCAAAAATCCCACATTTTCTGCTGCAAAGTGTTATCAGTATACGCAAGCTTCACGTAAGGTGCCCATTACACCGAAATCAGAATGCCAATTTATGCGATGGACAAAACGCCAACTGGAGTGCTGCCACAGAAGATTGCTAGAAAAAAGCCCCCGAAAAACCTGGTGGAACACAAATTACACCATCAGTGCCCGCCGTGCTTGTTTATACCCGACAAATTACGAGGCAGATCTTCAATCAATACACGAGTCCCACTGTATCACGATGTGTTCACTCACTCATACAAAATGTCAAGGCAACAGTGGGTTGGGGTTTTGTTTTTTTTTCCCAAATGCAAACTTAAAATGCTGGATTTCTGCTTATACAGTTAATTAACTCCCAAACACAATGTGCACTCTGCCTGCAAACTCAGAAGCTGGCTTCAGTCATGAGTTGGTAAAACACACTGGCATGTTTTATATGAGATTCCCTGGAGAAAAAGCAGCTAACCTCTCGGTGCCCGGGATCTCGGGAGAACCTTCCAGAGCCAGAGCCGCCAGGAGCGCCGGTCCTGCTCTCGCCAGCACTGGGGGAAAGCTGGACGAGTCACAGAAACCGTCTGACACTGAAAATACCCCAAACGCTTTGCATACACCCAAAATCATCTGCGTGCAGGAGGAAAAAAGGCAGACTAGGCTGACAGCAACTCGCTAATTTACTATCCCCCCCAAAATATTTTGACAGCATCCCAGCAGCACAAAACCACACAAGTTCGTTATTTTGATGAAGACAGTATTATCAGCTGATCCCGAGAGCAATAAAGACACTAATGTGTGAACAGAAAAGTGTTTTCCCCCATTACGTAACGCTCAGCCAACGCAGAGCAAAATCAAATTTGTTTCTAAAGGCACACTATAGTCAGAATTTATTATTTTTTTAAAAAAAGATTGCTAGTTTATGACTTTGGTTACCTAAACGCAACCCCACAAATACCACAGCGAGTGGTTAAGGATGAAACCAGAGGGGGAGTTCAGCCGGTACGGCCGCCCAGCACAGCTGCATAGCAGCACGAGAACGCTTTTACTCTTGCACCTTGGTGGCTGTAAACCTTGGCCCTGATCCTGCCGGCAGCTCCAAGGGCCTGAAAGGCGGCTCTGTTTCCTCTCCGCTCATCATAGTAGTTTTGAACAACAGTCAACTACTACAAGCAACTTCCAAGAACAATTTTCTAACAGTGGAGAGAGAAAGTTGACACCAAAAAAAAAAAAATCCGAGTCCTATCTTTGATCAAACTTACTCAGGTTTGTCCCACTAATTGAGAACAGTGTTAATATTCAGAAGAAAATGACTATAAGAACTGCAGAGATAAGATTTTTTTAATTGCACCGTCAACACGCATTTGTTGACACACACACACCCGGAGCCTCCACGGCCATGTAAACAAGCAACCCTGCAAGGCTTTTTATACATTCAAAGACCTTCACAACTTAAATACCAGTAAGGTTTAACAGAACTCCTCTGTCTTTCGAAAAGTCTGGAAATCACTACCTTCCCCAAATACTTCATAAAACACTGTGACAACACCTGGTATTGCTGAACCTTCACTGATTTTTAAGAATACCATACTACCATTTAATTGCGTTTTCCCTGCTTTCCTTTAACAAACACTCTCAAAATCCTTCAGTAACATGAAATGAAGCAATAAAGCTCCTCTACGCAAGAAGAAAAAAAAAATAAGTAATTACTGGTAAGAAATTCACCTATCACCAGGTTGGGGTGTATATTCATTGCAGACAATGAAATCAGCCTCTATGAAAAGAGGTTACAAGTTAGCTCAGGGCAGTCTTTAAAAAAATATAGGAAGATACTATGAATCCACACGGAGTTTCAAGAACCTATATATTGTGACAAGCCGCGGTTACCAGTGGAAATACCACAAGGTACAAAGTTGAGAGTGGAAATCTGCACAGCCACAACGTTACTTTCCTCCCTCAAAAGGCAGCGGGGCTGCAAGGTCCCTCCGTTCTGGTTTAATCTGCACACAGATCGTTAATAATCGCGTTACTATAAACATCGGGGGGGTTCTGAGAGTACAAAAGTCTCTGTTAAGGTACTGTGAAGATCTACACAAGTGCCTCCTGCTCCCAGACGCTTCCTCTTTCGTCTAACAGAGATGAGGCAGCTCCACACACGAGAGGAAAAAACTTGGCAAAGGCGACATTTTGAAAGGGAGCAAAGGGGAAAGGAGCATTCTGGGTAGTTCAAGTTTAGTTCCGAGCCGTGTTTTTATAGAAATGCCGTGTTAAATGTAGCGGACAGCTGAATCCTGTCATTCAAAGCACACGGAGCATCAGAAATATGTGAAGTCACCTACACAACGCGCATTCATTAGCTAACCGGCAGCTGCAAGGCTCACCGCTGCTAACAGCTCCGAGGACCCTTCTCATTCCCAAACTCCGCGTAAAAATATATAATAAACTTTTCCCAGATAAACCGTTCGCTGGGAAGAGTTACGTATTTACACACAAAGGCTCCCACACTGCTACCATGCGCTCCAAGCGGACAATTTTCCTTCTCCCTTGATAAAAAAACAGCATGTAAATAAACCGCTCTGTGTTATCACTACAAGCAAAATACTTTAGATTATGGGATGTTCCACAAGCAACAAAAACTTCGGAGACATCCCCAAGCAAGTTTTAAGCCCAAGCGGCGACGACGCTGAAGCAGGCAGCTTTAATCCGCGGAGAGCACAGCTACGCGTTCAGAGCTTCGCCGCTCTTACTCAATATTCCTCTAAAAACAACAGACGATATTAAAAAAAATTAAGTCCGCAGAAGATGCGCGTGTCAAAAAGTCCAATCGTGAACCAGAAGAGAGTTTGCGTTGGGGGCGTTTTTTGGTTTGGGTGGGTTTGGGGGTTTTTTTGGTTTTTTTTTTTTGGAAAGTTAGCCTGGAAATTCAAGCACAGCCATTGTTCGAGAGCTGTGTGGCCTACCAGAACTTTTAATGTTGAAACCTTGTGTTTTCCTGAAAACCTGGGGAGACGCAGCAGGAAGCGGGTAAATTGATCACCGACCGGATTGCTGAACCCAGCATTAAACCACAGGAAGATAAATGCGACCCCGTAGCCCACCTCGCTCCAGCTTAATAAAGGAAATTCCTTACTCATGATCTGCCTGATTAAAAAAAAAAGAAAAAAAATCTCTGCTCGGGACAAAGTTATTA
>RSEF01000023.1:1190189-1208982 GCA_003993805.1 Himantopus leucocephalus
TGCACTCACCCTCTGCCTGCACTCACCCTCTGCCTGCACTCACTCACCACCTTCCTGCCCTCTCTGCCTCTTCCCCAGCCTCCCGCTGGGACGGGGCGCGGGGGCATCACACGCGTGGTGAGCGTGTCGCACGTGTCATGTGCCGTCACGCGTGGGCACGTGGCAGTACCCCGCATCCCGCGCCGGTCCCCAACCCGCCAATTTTCGGCAGGGCGGGAAGCACCGCGGCACAGCACCCGCTGCCCGCCGGGATACAGGCCCCCGGGAGCCCGCGGGGGACCCAGCCGTGGGGACGGAGGGGGCAGAGGGGTGAACCCCCAAACGGGACACCCCGCAGCGGGAGGATTCTCAACCATGCTCCAGCACCGAAGCGGCACACCCCGCATCCCCGAAGGGCTCTTGTTCCAGATTTTTGGGGGGCGTTGATGCACCAGGAGCCAGAAGCTGCCTCCGGGAGGGGGCAGATGTTGGAAAAAAGGGGATTTTTAGGCGATTTTTTTTCCCCCCGTCACCAAACCCGCAGCTTTTCTGCTGCTGGCTCCCCGGGGATGTCACTCTGACATTCGCAGGCAGGAGCAAACCTGCCCACCACCCTTCCAGGGGTCTTCACCAAGCCACGCAGGCAGGGGAAGGCGATATTCCCCCCTACAATTTTTCCCAGAAAGGGGGGGAAAAAAAAAAAAAAGATGAGAAAGAGTTTCCATCCCAGAGAAAAAGGGATGTTTCTCCCCCCTGGAAATATTCTCCCTCAAGATTGGAAAGCCCTGACAATCTAGCTGCGTTTTTTTCGGGTGCTGGCGAGGCCGGAGCGGGCAGCGCAGGCAGGATGCTCCTCCCGGCTGCCTGCTGCCCTTGAGCTCAGCGGCAGCATCTGCGCGTCGGGCTTAAATAAACCCTCTGCCCTCCCCTCCGCGCTGCGGCGTGGCAGGAGCGGAGCGGGGCTTCGGTACCCCCCGATGGGTTATTATCCTTCAGCCGGGTGATTTCCTCCCGCGCGCCATATGCCTGGGGCTCGCCGGGGATTTAACTTTTCATTTCGCTGCGTTTTGAAGAGATTTGGGGTTTTTTAGTCCGTCTCCAATTCCCCTCTGTGCTGCGTCCAAAGATGCTGCGAGAGCATCGCTCCCCCCCACCGGCTGAGCCCGTCCTGGCTGATCGGGGCAGAAATGCCCCATTTTGAGGAGTTTTGCTCAATAAAATGTTGGGGTTTGGGGAGAAAACACCCCCTGGGCAGAGCTGCAGGGCAGGATCCGGCCCGCTAGCGTGATGCCCGATGCTGTCGGTCCCCATAAGGGACGTTTCCCGCAGCAGATGGAGCATCACCGGGGCAGACGAAGCACGCGGGGCTCCCGCAACCCGGCCAGATCCTGCCCTTGTCCCCAGGAGGGAAAGCAAAGCCCCCGTCCCAGCCCCATTCGCAACCAAAGGATGGCACGGCGCCCCGCGTCCCCACCCCGAGCCCCCACGGCACCCCCACAACCCCCCGCAGGCTCACCCACCCCCCGCAACCCCTCTTTTTGAGACAGTTTAAGGCATTTTGCTGATTTTTCGCTCTGGGGGAGCCCGAGGAGCCATCGGAGGCGTTTCCACCGTGCGGTCCCCGCGAGCTGCCCGTCTCCACTTAGGGAAATTGGCTGCGATTTAAATGAACGGCGAGCGAGCGAATTGACTATTAAGAAGGTGCAAACACCGCTGTGAACCCAGGGACTTCATTTAATGACTTGGAAACAAGTTCTTGACCTACTTCCAACTTGCAAAAGCCTTCGCGAAATCGCAAAGGAAAAGAAATTAAAGGCGCCGGAGCCTCCATCGCTCTGCGGTATCGGGTGGCGACGAGCAGGACGCGGCCCTTGGCCGAGAAGATGCTCTGGGACTGAGCGGCCCCATTGCAAAACATGGCAGGGGCCAAAACGGGGGGGAAAGAGGCACGAATTGGGTCGTTCCCCGGCTGTTGCAACCCCCTGTTGATGCCAGCGGGTCTGGGGGGGCTCCTGGCCTCTGCGCAGCCCCTTTCTGCCCCCGCAAGCGCTGTCACTGCTGGATTTAGGAGCTCCCGGCACGTGGCTCAAGCATCCCAGATCCCCGGGACGCAGCTGCAGGCGCTGGGGGCACAAGCAGAGACCTGGGGTGTGCGGGGTCCCTCGCTACGGCTCCCCATCACCCACTCAGCCCCCACCATCCATCCCATGGGCTTTCCTTCTGCTCGTGTATTCCCCCCCCCCCGCCCCTGCCATTCCCGGTTATTTATTTCATTTCGCCACATCTGGCAGCGTTGCCATGGGAACGCGGCGGCAGCCCCGGCTGGATGCGCTCGTCTAGACGCTGCGCCCCAGGAACGTAGCGGCAACCTGGTCCACGGGCTGGATACGGCCCCCGGGGTGGGCTGCACCCCTGGGTGCGCGGTCACCCGTTGCACCCACCCCCAGGACCCCCAGGAGACCCCAGCACCCATAATAGCTGGGTGTCCTCCGAGCCCTGCACCCCCGACCTGCGCTCCTGGCTCCATCCATCCCTGGGGGATTCCGTACAAGGAGGGCTGGGAAACGCAGCATCAGGGTGGTGACAGCTATAATTAATAATAATATTATTATTATTAACAATAATAATATTAAAAAGAATAATAATATCCCCTAAATGTAGCCCAAGGGTTGCAAAGTGCCCTTCCACGAGGCAGGATAAACCCAGCCCTCTCCTACAGCGGCTCCAGCACGGGGAAGGGAAACTGAGGCACGGCCCGGGATGGGGAGACACCCCCAAACCTTCGCGGCGCTCTGAGACATCGGGAACTCCGAAAGGCAGGGCAGTGGGTGTTCCCACACGGAGAGGGATGCTCCATCCCCCCCCTCCCCGCCGGGCTCCTCCTGATTTACACCCACCAGTGGCCCTGAGCCACCGCTGGGCTCGTCGGCTCCCAAAACTGCAGGTTTTGGGTGGATTTGGCTCTCAGCAGCTCCGATGTCCCCAGCGAGGACCCGCAGCGGGTCATTACCCCCAGAGGAATTTTTGTGAGGGTTTTTTTTTTTCCCCGCGAACGTCACAAATTTCAAATTTCCCCGCGAGCAGGCTGGTTTAACTCTAACACAATATTACACCTATTTAACTTTAATACACCATCACACCCATTTAACACAATACCACACCTATTATTTGCACCACCCCATAAAAGCTGAGACGAGACGTTTTTCTTTCTCTCGCCTCCCAGCAAGGAAACATTTTGATGCCGAGGCAAAGCCGAGGAAGTTGAGGCGGCTCAATTCCCCGTCTTGTCCATCAGAGGTCGGCTCCGGCGCAGTGCCCTCCCGCTTTATTCCCACGCAGAATTGCTCCATCCCCTCAGGAATTGCTCCAAACCCATTTCAGTCTCCCTGCAGGACGGGAGCCGGAATGATCCCATTAACCTCGAGCTTGTACCACTCTGCATCCACCCAGCCTGACCTTGCAAACGACCTTGAAACAACCCAAGACCTTGGGGTCCCCTTGGTGGGGAGGACATGGGGTGGTGGCACTCATGGGATGGGGTAAGGAGGTGCCAGCGGTGTCCCTGGGAGGGGGGGGGAACATGCACTGGGGACAACAGCGGTGCCCGAGGGGAAACTGAGGCACGGGGCTGCAGCCCCAGGAGGAGCCGGCCATCCATTGCCATGAGGTTGAGGTGCTTTCACACCTGCGGGATCCCAAGGTCACCGGGGACGGCCAGGGAAGGGCTGATCCCGCACCGCCTGGGTGCTGCGCGCTGCTTTGCCGTGCCTCGGTTTACCTGGAAAACGGGCTAAGTCTTGCCCGGCCCCGCTCAGCACCGCACCGGGGAGCATTTGCTGTCTTCTTCAGGGTGACCCTCTCCATCAGAGCAGGTCCAATGGGGATACTGAGGCACAGAGAAGGTGGAGAAGACCAGAAGCTCAAGCCCTGGGGAAAGGCTGTGCCCTGAGGACACCGGGCTGAGAGCTGCTCCAAACCCGCCGGAGCAGGGTTGGGACCGCTGGGTTGGCACGGAGAGATGGGATTTGGACTGAGTCTTGCTGAATTGCAGCATTTAGCCTAAGTTATGCCCCGAGGAGAAATCAAGAGAAGAAGAGACGTGGGCAATGGCCCGTGGCAGAGGGCTGCAGGGGAAGGGGTGCGGGGGAGCGACGGGAGCCAGGGGCAGAGCCCGGCCACGCTGCCTCGGGCAGCCACAAATGGGGAAGGTAGGCTGCAGGTTGGAGCAAATCCAGCTGGAAGCAGAGGGGGAAGTGAAGGGGCCGCACAGCCCCGTGCCGTGCCCGCATAACCCAGCTGTGTGTCTGGGACGGAGCGTGAACAGGGGAGCCTGGTGTCCCATCGGTCCCATCCATCCTACCTCACCCACCCCATCCATCAATCCCATCCCATCTATCCTACGTATCCCATGTATTCCATCCATCCTACTCCACCCCACCTCACCCCATCCCATCCCATTCATCCTGTCCATCAATCTGTCATGGTTTGGGCCGAGCTGGCCACTAAAACCAGGACGGAATCCCATCCCATCCCATCCCATCCATCCTATGTATCCCATACATTCCATCCATCCCATCCATCCTATTTCACCCCATCCCATCCATCCTATCCATCCATCCATCCATCCCATCCATCCATCCCATCCCATTCATCCTATGCATCCCATGCATTCTATCCATTTCATCCATCCCATCCATCCTATCCATCCATCCCATCCCATGCATCCCATCGATCCCACCCATCTCATTCTATCCCATCCAATTCATCATCCAACCCACCCTATCCCATCCCATCCACTCCATCCCATCCCACCCCACCCATCCTATCCATCAATCCAATCCCATCCCATATGTATCCCATCCATTCCATCCACCCTATCCCACCCCATCCCATCCATCCTATGCATCCCATCCATCCTATGCATCCCATCCATCCTATCCATCAATCCCATCCCATTCATCCTATGCATCCCATGCATTCTATCCATTTCATCCATCCATCCATCCATCCCATCAATCCCATCCCATCCATCCTATGCATCCTATGCATCCTATCCATCAACCCCATCCCATCCCATGCGTTCCATCCATCCCATCCATCTCATTCTATCCCATCCAACTCATCATCCAACCCACCCTATCCCATCCCATCCCATCCCATCCCATCCCATCCCATCCCATCCCATCCCATCCCATCTCATCCCATCACATCACATCTCATCCCATCCCACAGTGAATAAACCCCCTGCCCTGGTCCAACACAGATCCCTGATCCCCGGCTCCGCCTCGGAGGCACCTTCTGTCTCCAAACCATCGGCAACCGCCCCCCTCCATGACAGCCCCCTACAACAACCAGCCTTTTGGATAAAGAAAATAGGGATTAATCAAGCGCCTCAATTAGCCACAATGAGCCACAGCTCGTCATCACGCCGGAGACTCGCAGCAGAAAGCACATTAGCGGCATGGCCACTGAGAGGCTGAGAATTAATTAAAATGGAGCAAAAAACCCTAAAAATGGGGAGTTGTTCAGAGGGGGGGGGATTTATCTCTGCAAGTCTGGAGATGCCGAGCAGAACCCCCGCCCCAGCGGAGCATCTCCAGCACCCAGACTGGGCGGCATCTCCTCCGCTGCCGGTTTGCCCGTGGGACGCAGTGACAGAGGGGACACCCCCCACCGCCCGCGGACACCCCACGGCTCACCCAAGCCCTTGTCCCGTGGCCATCGGGGCGAGGAAGAGCCTTGCAGGCGCCCGGTGCTCGATAATGATGGAGCCATCAACGCATCGGGACTGGTCCTGCCCCACTCCAGCTTGGGGTGGGGGGGAGCTGGGGCGTAAATCTGGGGCATCTTGGGTTTAAACCTGGGAGATTTTGGGCTTAGATGTGGGGCATCTAGGGCTTAGATTTGGGGGATCTTGGGGTTAAGTCTGGAGATCTTGGGCTTAAATTTGAGGGATCTTCAGCTTAGATCTGGGGGATCTTTGGCTTAAATCTGGGAGGTCTTTGATTTAAAATTGGGAGACCTTGGGCTTAAATCTGGAGGGGGGGTAGGGCTTAAATTTGGGGGATCTTGGGCTTAGATCTGGGGGATCTTGGGTTTAGATTTGAGGGATCTTGGGCTTAAATTTGGGGGATTTGGGGCTTAAATCTGGGAGATCTTGGGCTTAAATTTGGGGGATCTTGGGCTTAGATCTGGGGTACATTGGGCTTAAATTGGGGAGGCACACAGGAACAGCAAACGAGATGGGGAACCAGGGGAGACACGGGGAGCCTGACCCCCTAAAAAACAAATCCTGGGGGGGAGACAGAGACAAACACTGGGACCGGATCGGGACGGGGAGTGAGGAGGAACCAACCGCTCCAGGAAAAGCCGCTTTGGGCCACTGAAAGAGGAGAAGCGGGACAACCCGCTCGCCAAAAATTTCCAGAGACCCACCAGAGCCTGTGCCGGGTGGGACGGAATGGATCCCGGCCGAGATGTCCCCGCCAGCCCGCAGTGGCCGAGCCTGTTTGGACAAGGATTAAACCGCAGGCAATTTCGATGCTAATTCTCCCAGTTAAGTTCTTTAGCCCGACATCTGTGAGAAGCAAGAGGTAATTTCCCCCGGATCTCAAACGGCACCTCAAAGACGCCGTTAATATAATCCGATAGAGGGGAGAAAAAAAATAAATATATATATATATATAAAAAAAAAATCCAATTTACTGACTTATTTAGTGACACCTTTCGTAATCAATTCTCCCAGGAAAGAAATACTGATTAAAGCCAAGCGCATTGCTATGGAAACCGGCAGTCCCTCCTCCCACGACCCGCAGGCTGGGAAGGAGAAAATCGGGTGAGGAAATCTGCCTGGTAACAACCCCGTTAATGAGCCGGGGAGCAAAAATAATCCCTCGGAGCGATGCCGCTGCGAAAGGAGCAGCCGGCGGCAGCCGGTGGGGAGGCGAAACCGCGCACGGCTCCCAAAATATTTATTTTTATGGGAGGGTAGAGCTGTTTCGGAGGAGGAGGGGATGCTCCTGCATCCTGGAGGGATGAAGGGGGCATCCGGAGGTGGTACCCAGGGGTGACTGGGTACACCCACTGAGCCCTGCCAGCGTGGGTGTTTCTTCCAGCACTTATCCAATTTTTTAGCCTTAAAATACAGGATAAACCCAATCCGAGAGGAGGGTTTAAGAGATTTAGCTGCCCAGCAGCCCACGAGAAGGTAGCTGCCAGCACAAAAGGGATTTATACGATAAACCCCGTGGGGTTTCCCTCTCCTTGGGGTGATTCCCCACCCCACGGGCAACCCCGACGCCTGGTGAGGGGCACCGCTGCCCGCTGCGGGCAGGGCTGTCATGCTCCGGGGGAGCCAAACACTCATGGGCCAGAGTTTCTTGGAGAATTGGGGATTTATTCATATTCCTACATTGAATAATAGCCCCAAGTTCCTGGAGGGTTTGGGGGTCTCCCGGCTGGAAGTGTTCCTCACCCCGCACCCCGCGTGGAGAAGACAGCCGAGGCACCCATGGGTGCTGGCGTGGCAGGGATAAACCTTCCCATGGGCTGAATAAAAAAGCACCCGGGTGGTGGGAAGCAGCCAGGGCTGGCAGTGAGCGGCACGGAAGGGACTTCGCTGTTCCCCCGAGCACCCGCGATGCTTTTTTGGGTGCTTTAAGGAGCGAAGGTCTGCACAGGACATCATTAGCGCCGCTCATTATCTACTGAGGGATTCAATAACAAACCCACCCGGCATTTTCCTTAAATTCCCGACATCACCATCACTGTCACCGCGACCAGGGATGGAAGTGGAGCCTCACTGCTCCAGCAACAGGACCACGGTCCAGCCCAGGGCTGCGATCCCACAGGACCAGAGCATCCGACCGCTGCCATCTCCCCATCCACCCGCAGCCCAGGACGACGGCAAACCAGAACACCGGACCTGGAGAGGCATCCAAAGGGATGCGTCGTCCTAATAAAACCAGAAACCTGAATATTTTGAACAATTCCTTCAGCAAAAGAGCCGGTGCTGTTAAACCCGCCGGTACCTTTCCCATTCATCGCGCGGAGGATTTAATAAGGCGCCTTAGCAGAGCGTGCCGTGACCACCGGCGCATTATTAAACGCCGCGATTAGCAGCTGCCGCAGATGGGAGCTCATTAGAGACTTCTTAAACATCCATAAAAATTGCTTTTATTAATTGGTTCATCCTCTTTGTATACCCACTGCGTTCGGGAGGGGGGATTTGGGGTGGCTTTTTACGAACCCCTTTGTTGCACGGTGGTGGACGGGGAGCTCCCGGGGCCGGATCCAGCCCAGCGCCCGCCCTGGGGCCTTCCCGCTCCGCTCGGCCGCCTCCCTTTGATGACAAGGCGCGACACTGGGATGTCGCGACGGGTGACAACGCCACAGCTGGGCGGGGGGACAACGCCGCCCCAAGCACGCCAAACCCTGCAGAGGGACCGGCACAGCCATCAGTCCCCCTCTACCCACGGGGATGTGAGCCCATCCCCTTGGCGTCAGGGCCAGCCCCGCACCAGGGAAACTGGGATTTTCCCCCAAAGAACGTTTTTCCCCCCGTAACCACATGGGATGGCTTTGCCCGCCAGGAGATGGGCGCTGCCCCCAAATTCGGCACCCACGGGGTGCTGCCCCAAGCCATCCCCCTTTTGGGTGCACCTGCAGAAGGGATGAGGGTTTCCATACCAAAATTTTGGGGAAAAAATGAGCCCAGCAGCACCCATGGCCCGGACACAGGACTTGGGGGGGGACTCCTGGGGTCCCCACGTGGGTCCCCCCCACAGCCTTGCCAAAGAACTGATGCTCCCACCACCTCCCGGGGTCTCCACATGGGTCCCCCCGAGGGAAATGGGGCTCCGGGGCTCTCCCCGTGTCCCCCTGCTCCATCCCCTCCTCTGCTTGGGGTGACACCAACCCCACCGGTGACCCTGCTAATGAGGGCGCCACTAATTGCTGGGCAGGCAGCGAGCCCGCGCCCCATGTATAATTCAAACCCCGTCGTTAAGGCTGGGTTTGATTTGCCTGGCAAGTGCCACCATCCCATGGGACCCCTCGACCCGGCCGCCACTCAGCTCCTTCTTTGGGGGCGGCTTGATTAAAAATAATTAGGGCTTGGGGCTGCTGCAAGGCAGGAGGCAGGGTCGTTAGTGGGGTCGGGGTCGTTAGTGGGGTCGGGGTCTCCCCTGTGGAGGAGAAGATGGAACAGGGGGACACGGGGAGAGCTCCAGAGCCCCAACAGGGCATGAACTGGCCCAGAATGGGTGAGGGTGTCCCTAAATACAGCCCTTGACTCCCAGTGGAGCCTCAGGTAGACACCCCGAATTTATTGCAGCATCACTTGCCCACGCTTCCCGGACCAGCCGTCCCCAGCGCCAGGCGTGGGCACTGCCAGCATCAGCGGTCCCGAGCTCAGCCCCGCAGCCCGGGGCCGAATCCAGGCTGGGCTTAAGGGGGAGCAGCCCTGGGGGAGGTTGGTGGCCCCAGGGATGGGACAGGGATGTCCTCCACCACACCGCTGGCAGGGAGCGCGGGGACCTGCCCCAGTCCAGCCACCCTCCGCTCGCCATCCCCCCCACAGCTGTTGAGCTTCAGAGGGGGAAAGAAAAAATTAAAACTATATAAATAAAGCCTTTAATAATCAATCGGTGTTTATTGAGCAGGTCGTAACAATACCGGCCTGCTGCTGCCAAATTAAATCCTTGTTTGGAGTCACCGAGTCAGAGACGCGATGCAAATTCCCAGGAGGGAATAAAACAGGTCCCGGCACTGATCCAGCATGTGCTTCCCCGTCCCTCTGGGCTCTGCCCTGTGTCTTTCCCAGGGAAAAGGGGGGTGTGTGACATCCTGGGTGTCCCCCAGGAGCAAAGGGCGAGGGGACGTGACCACGTTCAGGGCTGCAGTGGCAGAGCCGGGAGCTGGAGGGGACGGAGGCACGGCCAGGCTGGGCACGGGGACCCCCAGCCCTTGGGGACCATCCCCGCTCCCTGCGAGCTCCGTGCCCGGTCCCAGCCCTGCAGCATCGTCCCCACGATGTCCCCACCAAAGCTTGGCTGCAGCACCCACAGCCGCGGGGCTGCTCATCACCCACGGGGCTCCCGCTGGCCACGCCAGGGGGATGCCACCACCAATACACACGTGCCACCCTCCAGCAAGCCCCCAGTGCCATCTCCAGCCCTGGGGAGCAAACAAGCACCCCCAGACCCCCCCCAAACCTCGCCGCGCTCTGACCACCCCACCAGCCGCCGTGTCAACAGTCCACGCACCGCCTTGGGGACTCGGTGCCAGCCCTGTGCCACCCCAGTGCCCGTCACAGGGCTTTCGCTGTGTCCCCCCTCACCGAGCCAAGCGAAAACTGTGCCAGATGCTACAAAAAGGGGTCGGCGAAGGACGGTCTTCCCTGAGAGTCCCGGCAGCTGCCGAGGGGAATTGGCAACCGGCCGGTGACGGGCTGGAAGTGGCAGCAGAGGAGGGGACAGCAGGGGACAGGAGTTGAGGGGGGGGGTCCCGGCGGCGCAGATGGGGACGCCGTGCCCCTGGGGTACGTCGGGCTTTTGGGATGGGTAATGGGGACAGGGCTGATTCCCGAGCCAAAATAGAGGGGGGGAAAAAAGAGAAAATACAAATCGGAGCCTGCAAAGGGCTCCTGCAAAACTGCCCGCCCCGTGCCGGGCTGCTGCACCCGCAGGGTGGGTGCCGGGTCCCTTCCCCGGGGCTGGGGGACACGGGTGAAGGCAGCGGGGACCCCCGCTGAACCCCACGGCCACAGCGGGCACCGCCGCGCTGCCCGGCCTCCCGCCGCCCCTGGCCGTTGGGTAGAGGAGGAGGGGGAGGATGTGTGTGAGGGAGAGAGCCCCAAGGGATTACCAGGGATGGGGACAAGGACTCTCAGCTCGACATTTCCAGGCAATAGCTGAGGACCACCATTAATCTGAGCCATTACCGCACAGAATTAGAGAGCGGACAGGTTTTCCCCTGGGCTCCTGTTAGCCTCAGCGTCCCTCGCTGTGCTGCCCGAGCATCCTCCATGATCACCACGAGCATCCTCCACTCTCACCCCAAGCGTCCTCCATGCTCACCCGGAGCACCCTCTACTCTCACCCCGACATCCTCCATGCTCACCTCAAGCATCCTCCACTCCTCGAGCATCCTCCATGATCACCCTCAGCACCCTTGACTCCCACCTGAGCATCCTCCATGATGACCCCAAACATCCTCAGCTCCTACCCCGAGGATCCTCCGCTCCCACCCCGAGGATCCTCCGCTCCCACCCCGAGCATCCCCCTCTCCCCTGGGACATTTCCCAGCTGGGGCTTTGCACCTGCATGTCCCTGCGGGATGGCACGAGGGTGCCCGGGGGACAAGTCGCCAGGCGGAGACACACCACTCCAGCACCAGCATGATGTGCCCACAGCTCCCTGCAACCCCCCAGTCCCAAACTGGGACAGTCTTGGAGGCAGAGCCAGGCCACCCCCAGCCCTTTGGCTTCCCAGATCCCTTCCACCAAAAGTCTTCACGTTTTCCCTCCGCAGCGAGGGACCAAGGGAAGCAAATCCGCTCTGCTCCAGCTCCTCTCTGGCTCCCCAGTGCCACGCTCCCAGTGTCCCCACGCACCCGCGGTGGGAAAGGGCTGCACTATTGATCAGGTTATGGGAAGAGACCAGAGTGACCCAGAGTGCTAATTAGCCCCAATCAAAGTAATTAGCCTGAGAACCAAGCAGCAGGGCAGCTCCCTCCCCTGCCTTTGGTTGTGTCCCCTGCGTGACTGCGACACTGGATCAGACGCGGTGGCTGTGTCCCCTGCTTGGATGACACCCAGTTTGGGCAGCGGGGATGACGAGGGTGCTGGGACACAGCCAGGCCGGGAGCCCAACAGCTCAGCCATTGCCGGTGGCTTCGCAGCGCCATTGCTGTCACCGCCAGCCCCCGGGTGCCCGAGGGATGCTCAGCACCGGGGGCTGCACCGTGCCACCTCCCCCAGCGTCCCCGCTGTCGGGTCGGAGCCGGGATGCGGCACCGCTCCTGCACGGCGAGCAACTTGCACACACGTGTGACCACGGGCTGTGTGGCAAGTCCCCTGTTTGGGTGATTCACACCCAACTGTCGCCACCGCGGGCTACAAACAGCCCCNCCCCCCGCCCCGGGGGGGGGGGGGGATGCAGCCCGATTCGCCGCAGGCCCCCAAATACTTGTGTTTTCTCGCACGCTTTTGGGCATCTGAGCAGCTCCGGTCTTTACCCCCCCCCAAACCCACCCCGCGCCCTCCTGCATCCCTCCTGCTCCTGCTTCCTAAACCCTCCCCGGCATCACCAGGACGTGCTGAGCCCCCCCGACTCCCCGCGGGCACCCAGCAGCCCATCCCCGATGGGGAAGGGGGAAACGTTACCCCAACATTAAATAATAAGGAAAACATGTAAAAATCACTATTAAATACTAAGGAAAATGTGCCGGTGTCCGACCCCCGTCGGGGTGGGGCAGGAGGGACGGCTGGGGCTGGGGGGGGGGGGGCNNNNGGGGGGGGGGGGGCACATCCTACCCCACCGCTCCCATCCGGGTGCTGGCAAAGCAGCACTTGGGCAATGGACTTTTTCTCCCCCAAATCTCCTTCTGCCGCAGAGCGAAAACCGAAGACGGGTGAAATTTCCCAGCCAAGCACATGGGAGCCGTTATTAATCTTATTAATAAACCACTCGGGGTTTAATGTCCTGTTTAAATACAACCGGGGCTGCTCGCTGCCAACGTTGCCTTCCCGGTTTTTCCAAGCCGTTACGTACACATTTTGAAAATTGAAATAACTGCTTTCAAATGGGGGTGGGGGGGGTGGGGAGAAAGAAAAAGACGCCAAGGGGCCCATCCTGAGCCCCTCCGCCCCTCCGAGCATCCCCCCGGCATTCGGGCAGGGTATTTTCTTCCCACTCAACCCCCAACGCTCCATCGCTTCCAGCCAAAAACTGCCCCCAGCTCCGCGCTGCCACGGGGACAAGGACATCCCCGGGCATCCCGGGGGGATGAGGGATGGGGGTACAGCCTGGACCGCCGGGATGAGGGGGCTCTGAAGCCACGCGCCCGCCTGCGGCTCGGCTTGGCCAGGCGCCGCAGCGATCAATATGCAATAACCTGCATCTCGCCCGCCGGCGCTGGAGGAGCTGTTAAGACGTACGGCCGGCGTTGCTGGGAACGTTAGGGTTTTGTGGGTCTTTCATCCCTGCCGCGTGCTCCTGGAGGTCTTCTCCCCTCTCCGTAAGGCCTCGGTACCCAGCGACGGCTGCAGCACCTCGAGGGGTCCCCAGCCCCGGGTCTGAGTCCCAGAAAGGGATGTGGGTTTCCCATCAGGAATTGAATTTCTCCGCGATGAGTTTTGAACCCTTTGAGCCCTGAATCCTTCTCCCCGCTCCGTTATTCAGCTCCCCCCCCGCCCAGGTCCTCCCTGTGCCCCCTCTCCAGAGAAACCAGGGGGAGAGCAGCCGACAGCTCCAGTGCAGGGGGGAAACGTGGTGGGAGCCTCCGGTGCTTGCGGGCTGGGGGAGAGCATCCCCCAGGGCTCAGAGTCTATAAACACATAAAGCCGCGAGGAGGTCGGCCAAGATGTTCATTGATCCACGAGTCCGTCCCCGACTCGCCCTGCGCCAGGCGATGCTCAGCACCGTCCCATCGGTCCGGACGTTTTCTCCGGCGATGATTTTATATTCCTTCTTCCTTTCTATTACCGAAATGAGCATCATTGATTTTTTATAGCGCTAATTTTTTTCCTAACAGAAAGCCACCTGGGGTTAAACCAAATTGCTTATCGGCATCTAAACACTCTCATGGCAGCTCAGTCCCTTTCAGCAGCCAAACTTGTGAGCTCAGTAAGAAACAGGATCAAGTTCGGCTGGACAAGACGCATTTTCCCAGGCATCAACTAGGCCACCGGCTTTTAGGCTTTGCTGATCACATCGTGCATCAACCTTTCCTTCCCGTGCTCTCGCAGCTTCGGTGTCGGGGCAGGCTGTTTTCTGGCTCATCCTCTTTATTTTCCCTACAACCCTCCGAGACATTTATTTTCCAGCCCCCATCACTCCCAGCTCTGTTACGAACCGGCAGGAATGATTTAGAGAGATCTCCAACCGGTCTCGTTAATACTCTTGAGTGCACATTAGCTGGTCCTGCAAATTTAGACGTACTGCACTTTAATCGCGGTTTTAATTGGGAGCTGTAACGCTCTGCCTTCCCGAACGTGTGCCAATAAACCTTTATAGCGGCCTGTCAAGCAAAGCTCTGCCTGTGAATAATGCGGATGCACCGGAGGATGCACATCCCTGCGGAGGTCTCTCCGGGCTGGGATGCTTCTCCACGGCCAATCCCGCACGTGCGGTCCCTCTTGCAGCTCTTGGGGTGGTCACCGGGGGAGGTGACAAGGTGAGCCGGGGTTTTTCACGCCTCTAACACACGCAGTTCCCACCCTGGGGCTGCCTTTGGATCCTGGGCGCTGCCCATCCCCGGCGCATCCCCATCCCTCCACGCCAGCGCCCGCCACCCCGCGGCACCCCCGGGCGCGGAGGCAGCACCGCACCCATGGTGTCCCATCCCGCGGAGCCGGGGTGCGGGGAAACGAGGGGCTCGCCGTCCCTGATGCCGCCGTCAGCCCCCCATTTCCATGGCAACCATGCAAATGTGAAAGCTTTCCATAATCATTAGGGAGCGGAGTGGAGCAGTATAAACAGTGACTGCAGTAGATTACATGCCTATTATGAACAGTCGCGCCTTCTGAGCGCTGGTAATTATACCTAATTGTGCATTTAATTGTGTAATTGAAAACCCCCATCCAGAGTTCAGCCCGGGCTCCTTTCCCCCTTCCCCGGCGGTGGGAAGGCGGCCGGGGGCAACTCCGGCCCCACCGTCCTCGTGCGGTCCCCCGCGCCGGGGATCGGGCACGACGGGAACTGCGCGAGGACAAAAGATGCCGGCAGATGTTGGAGGCGACGGACTCTCGCCGCTGCTGGAGCCGGAGGGCTGGTGGCCAAAAACGGGCAAATGAGGGCAGGAGGGGTGACAGGGACAGCAGGGGACAGCAGGGACATAATGCTCCCAAGGGTGCAGCGGGGTCCCGCTGGGGAAGGGGATGTCACACCGGGCTGGTGGGTGGTTGAGGGATGCAGGGGATGGGACCATCCTCCCCTTTCACCCACCCTTCGTTAAGCCGACCACGTTAGCTCCTTCTCCAGGCTCAGCAATGGGGGGTGGGTCACATCCCGGAGGCTCTCGGTGCCCCGTGCGAACCCCACGGCTCGGGCAGGCAGGATGGGATGGACCCGCGGCCCCTCTCCCTGCACCCCGACCCCGGGAGGCTGCGGGAGGAAGGATGCCAGCGCCGGCACAGCGTGGCACAGCATCGCATGGCACTGCACACCGGCAGGCTCAGCCGGGCGGGGGATGCCAACTGAGCTTTGCTTTTTCAGCCAATTAAAGGAGAAAGAGAGAAACAAAGAAAGAAATGAAACCCCGGTTCGGAGCGATGCTGAGCTCTGCCGGGCAGAGGTGGGAGCGCTGAGCATCTCCTGTCCCCACCCAGCTCCAGGGCTGGAGCTGCATCCCACCCCCCCGGTGAGCCCCACATCACAGAGGGAGGCAATGGGGTCACCACTTCGGGATGGAGAAGGAGCCCGCTCGAGCAAGCCTGCCCTGCGTCAGCGCCCGAACACGGCCCCAGGGTACAGAGCTGGATGGCCAAGGGGCACGGGACAGCAGCTGGCCGGATCCAGCCAGACCTCAGCTTCCAGCAGTCCACATCCCAACAGCCCGTATCACTGCCTCTGAGGTTGGGTACATCCCCGCCGGCAGCAGCGCCGCTGTCCCGGTCTGCAACCGACACCATTAGGCTTCAGAGTTAACAAGAGTCAGGGCTTGCGGCTCTCACACCCCCACACCAGTGCCGGCAGTGGCGAGCAGGGCGGTACCACCTCCGGGTTAATTCTCCATCCAACCACCTCAGCAGCTCTCATCTTCGCGTAAAGAAAAGATAAATCCCCCTGACAACAACGGGCATCCCAGAGAAAGGTTTCCTAAGCCACCGCGAACCCCCCCAGCCAGTCATTCAGTCTCCCAGACGACGGCAAGGACCAGCAAAAACCCAAGAGTTTTGATTTCATCCCACCTCATCAGCATAAATATCTCCCGGCAGCCCCTCTCGAGGTGGGGCAGGGCCGGTGGGTGTCTGGCAAGCGGGTTCCTGGGGTTTTTCCAGAGGAAAAGCACAAATGGATGCAAAATCTGGCAGGTGCTCCTTGTCCCCTGGGAACAGAGACAGCCAGCGCTGGCAGCACCGCCTCGCCGAGCGGTGGAGAAGCAGCGTGTCGGATATTTGGATGCTCCGAAGAGGCTGCCCTGGCTCCCTGCCGTGACACGGCCTGAAAACCAGTTTCCCAAACTGGTTCAGGTGCAGCCGCTGCCCCGAGGTCTGGGCTGCGCGGGGTGGAGCGGGCAGGGCTCTGCCTGCAGCGGGCAGGGTGTGTTGCCTTCTCCCACCCCAGCGAGGGGGACCCCGCACGTGGCCCTTGCGCCCAGCGGGTGCCAGCAGCACCCCGGCACCCTGCAGCCGTGGAGCATCCTCTGCCACCACGAGCATCCCCGGTCTCCAGGGTGACAAGGGACCGGGGGCACATCCCCTGGGGACCGGGTTGCAAATATCAGCGAAACCAACGGGGACGTGAGAAGGTGCCTGCGGGGTCACAGTGACACCCGGGGAGCCGCGGGAAGGTGCCTGCGGGAAGGTGGCCTGGCAGTGAGGACCAGCCGGAGACGGTGGCATCACCCCGGGGTGGGCTGAGCCTCAGCCAGGCTGCTCCGTTTAGGGGAAACTGAGGCACGGGCTAGCTGGTGATTTGGAAGTACAGCAAGCCAGCGTGCTCGCCGGGTCACCCCGCTGTGGGCACAAGCTGACCCCGCAGCAACGGCGCACGCCTTCCCAGGCAGCCCCAGCACACACCAGTCCAACCCCGGCCCCAGTGGTTGGGGGCACTGGGAGCACAGCTGTCCCCTCCCACAGCGCAGAGGGCCCAGGACAGGCGTCAGGGCTACCTGGACAGGGGGACACAAGCCCCACAGTGCCGACTCCATGTCGGGGGTGGCACAGAGCAGCCGAAGCGGTGGAGAGGAGCAGAGCTGGGGGCCGGTGTCATCCCCGCTCCCTATTATCCCCTCCCAAACCGCGGCACCACCTGCTCTGCCCACCCCGGCCATGAATATTGGCCTCGGTCACCTGAGGGGACACCCTGGTGGCACCTGCCACCTCCACCACCCTGGGGCTGGCTCAGCCCAGGGCTGTGGGTGGGCACCCAGACCCCCCCCACCCCGGGCAGGGCACCCAGAGGCACCTTTTCCCCATGGGGTGGGTGGGTGCCACCGGTAAGGGACAATTTCAGAGCCAAGCCTTTGGGGACGCCGGCAGCACCGGGACACAGAGGGCGAGGGGTGGAGAGGAAAGCCTGACCCCAATCTGCAGCATAAAGTTTCTCTGGGTGTGAGCAGGAGCTGCTCTCCCAGCCCTGGAGCTCACCCCGATTCGGTTCTTCCCCTAAAATAAATAGATTAAAATCTCTCCGATCTGGGATATGTCAGGGAATAAAAGGCAACAAACCTGTCTGGGATCTGAATGGTAAAAAAGAAAAAAAAAAGTGACCGAAAGCCAGGAAACTCCTGCACACCCGGAAAACCCCCGTCGGATTCATCCTGAATAAGGAGGAAGGCGAGCGAAGCGCAGAGCAAGGTTTTACAGACCGAACCGGGGGGACAGCTGAGGACACGAGAGGCCATTCCCGCTGGGAACACGGCGGGATTTCAGCCCGGGGATGAGCCCACCGCGGCTGCGCTCCCTGGGGTCGAGGATGGGCTTCGAAGCTTCCCACGGCCCCCCAGGGAAGCCGGGTCCCCCCCACTCTATCCAAAGGTTGGGACCCCTCCCCGCTCGCTGCCTTCCGAAGGATTTAGAATGAACAAGAGCAACGCTGGGAAGAAAGTGCCTGTCAGCAGGACGCCACCATCGTCTCCAGAGCGGATCCGGAGCCCCTTTCCATCGCTGCCTCCAGCCACCCCATCACCTCCCGCCCCGATCCCCAGGGACACCACGGGCTGACTGCCACGCGTTTCGGCAATATCCCCCCCCTCCTCATTTTCCTCACTGCGATGAGCCCCGGCACGGCCGCGGGGGCAAGTTGTAGGATGCTGATTCTCCGTTAATGAACTACCCAGTCGGGATAATTAATCGCAACCTCCTTGGCACTGGTTTTAGCAGAACACACCCGTCCCGTCCCCCCCCAAATACCCCACACGCTCCCTTCGCCTGCCCCTCTGTCAGCAGCCTGATGAAGATTGATTCACGGGCGGCAGCAAGCACGGCACCTAATTATTACGAAGCCCAACGATCCTATTACAATTAAACCTCTCCCTTCTCTCTGCTCCAACATCCCGGCGTCCCCCGGCCGCGGGCAGACGGGTCCCGCTCGGAAGCGGGAGAGTTTACAAAGTGCTGGCAGCGGCTCCAAGTTTCCCTCTTGCCCCAGCTCGGGGGACCGGCACCCCAAGAAACATCCTCGGAGTCAGCAGGACGGCAAACCGCCGGCGGGAGCGAAGTCGGAGGGAAGCGATTGCAGTTGGGAACAAAGCTCACACCTGCTGGAGACGCATCCCCAGGCGCTGACAGCACAGGGAACCGGTTGGCATCCATCTCCCCAGCCCCAACTCCAGCCAGCGCTGGGCTGAGGCAGGGGACGAGGGTGGCATTTCGTTCCTCCTTGATTATTATTTGTTCTTTTTCATTTTTTTTTTTTGGGGGGGGGGG
>RSEF01000023.1:1211321-1225833 GCA_003993805.1 Himantopus leucocephalus
CGATCCGATCCCACACAGTCCGATCCGTCACCAACGCAGGCAGGTGGGCATCGATCCAGCCCTAATTGCGGAGGGTAATTGGCAACAGTAACTCAGAGCCATGACCACCCAAGTTTCCCTCCTCACCCTCTATTGGCATTGGATGCTTATTAGATCCACAGGTTCCCTGGCGCTGGGGAACAGGGATTTCTCTTGCAGGGCTGGGATGGGCACAAGGACCTGCCTGGGAAGCTGGGCTGGGCGCTCACTGCTGCAGCGAGTTTGCCGGTGCTCGGGTGGCAGCGGTGCATGCAGTGGGGACATGCCCTGGGAGCAAACCGGCCCCCGGCGCTGCCGGCGGGCTCGCCCTGCCCCAGCTACTCCCTCGGGGCCAGGGGATTTAGTGTTAATCCGGATCATTTCCCCAGTCTGGGTCACGGCTCCACAGACACCCGTGCTGACGTGCTGGAGGGGTGTCTGGGGGCACAGGCGGTGGCACCCGCTGGCCCGAGTGGGGTGCGGATCCCTCCAGCACCCAGTGCCCGACGCTGGGAGCTGCCGGCTGCTAAGCATCCTGCATGGCACCCCCAGGCTCTGTGGGACCCCTGAGTGCAGCAACCACTGCCCAACAAAAGCTTCCAGGACCCAGGGCGGGGGGAGAGCGATGCCGCTCTCTGGCTTCCCTGCCCATTCCTGAGTCGGGAATCGGGAAAAAGAAAGCCCTTTTAAATTCTTTTAAACGAGCAAAATTCAGAAAACTTCAGGGTTATCCTGGCACCGCTGGCTCAGCCCCAAGAGTCTCTCTTCCCTCTGACACTTGGGCACATATTCAAATAAAACTATAAACCCTTGAGGATTATAACAGTGTCTAATTAAGCATTAAATCCATGTGCCAGCACCCTCCTTGCCCGCCAGCCCTCGGTGAGGGGACAGAGGCACAACGTCAGTCCTCAGGCACAGGGCTCCTGTGTTGGTGGCTCCGGGGAGGTCCATCCCAAATCGTGGCATTCCCGGCTGGAGTCCCAGCTCTCATCTAAATGCATTTCAGGGCACGTTATTTAATACTCTGCAGAGTTAAAAATAAATCTTCCCCCTGCTTCCAGCTCTCTCCACCCGCCTCTTCAGCCGAAGGGTGATTTGTTTGCGTTCGGATACATTCATTCACCGTGATCTGGTGATGTGTCTTCCCATGTCTGCACCATCACCTGCCCGATGCCTGGCTCCAGCCGCGCACGGTTCCCCCCGCGGGGACAGATGGACATCAAGGACAGCGGCACAGGGACAACCGCAGAGTCCTGGGGCTGCAGCAGCCATTCCTGCGGGCTCCTGCCTGCCGTTCCCGCTGGGAGTTGGGGAATGATGGGAGGTGGATGTCGGCAGCGGATTGGGACCAGACCCGCTCTGGTGAAGCTGATCTTCCCTGGATATGATCCTGGAGCTCTGCTGAGTTTAAGCATTCACACATCATGCTGGAATCCATCAACCCATGGATGAAGAGGGTCAGTGAAGGAGACACAGCTGGGGTCGACGGTTTCCTGTGCTCTCCAGCCGACCCCTGTCTGCTCCTAAAGTCACTTTGCGATGATGTAGGAACGAGGAGCAGAGCCCAGCTCTGCTCCAGCCCCAAGGGCTTCAGGAGAAACACCGCGGTGAGAGAGGTCCCATGTCCCCGAGGGACGCAGGCAGCCTGCAGCTATCTGCTGACAGGACATGGAGCTGGGACAGGAACCGTCCCAGGTGAAGGGGACTGGGGACAGTGCCACAAACCCCAGGCCCAGGAGACATCACCTTGCCTCCCAGGGAACACGTTCCCCTGCCTCCTTAAAAGCTGATGGGTCTGTTTTGGCCCCAAGTGTGCCACCCTCCAGCTTTTTTCTTCTGCCCGCAGCACAAAAGCAGGGCAAGACATGCTCTCAAAGGGACCTTGGGCTTCTTTCCTTTTCACTGCACAAGCTGATTTCCCAGCTCTTAAATACCTGGTGGCTGCAGCAGATCCCTCCTGGTCAAACGCTGGCCACGACTGCGCAGGACAGTCCTACGGCATTGCACTGCTGGGGTGGGATCATCGTGTGTCCACGCTCCATCCAGCTGAACTGCAGCCCCCAGGCAGCCTCCTCTGGTATGGGGCAGAAAGGCAGTGAGAGGTGAGAAACGCCCAATCCAACCTGAGCCAAGGCAGCAAACGGGGGGAAAAAAGGATGAAAAGTCTAGTAACTTAGATAGACACTTCTCAGAAGAGAAATGCAGTATGTACTCTTCATAGCAAGTTAATTAACATCAGACAACAACCCGTGGCATGGGGAACCCACCTTGCGTGTTCTCCCAAAGACCAGCCGAGGCTGAGCCCCGAGTCAAGTGCTCGAGGCCACTTTCAGCCTTGGCAAAAAAAAAAAAATCGGGGCAGATCATTCCCTTCTGGCCTAAACCCCGGGGCTGGTGCACAGCAGGCAGAGTCAGCCCCGCCGAGGGTCCAGGGCTGTACGGCAAGATCTGGCAGAAACATCCCCATAAATCCCTTCCTTGCGCTGCCCCAGCTGGCGGCCACAGGTCTCTGAGGTCCGGATCTAACCTGCTCGAGGACCTGCCACCAGCTCATACTTGCCTCCTGCTTAGGGAGAGGGGACACGCAGCCAGTGTGGTTCCCCCACTGCTGAGCACCGAATACACTGCGCCTGTCACAGAAAACTCACTCCCTTTACATTTATTTATAGCAGGAGGCTGGATTTTACTCAAAACATGAAAATAGGATTCAGCAGTAGCCCAATAATTATTTCAAGTGTGGTCATTTTTATTGCCATGAATAAAAAATAAAGCTGCTCTTCTGAAGTGAGCGTCTATGGTTTCCCCGGGTTATATACGAGTGAGTGCCTTGATTTAGCATTGTACAATAGAAAAGTAAACCAGAACAATAAATCCCATCCACACAGTTCTTGTAAAAAGCTATCTATTTCAGTTTTGACCGTATAAAAAAACAACAAGAGAAACTCGACAGAGAATATACAAGCCACACGTGGAATTTAAACAAATTTTACCAATTTCAAGTGATCTGGGTAAGGGTTTAATGGTCGGTGGTACAGCCAAAATTAAAATCTTTTCAATTCCAAATTTTCCTTCCTCCCCAAAGAAGGGGGGGTGGAAAAAAGCTGTACAGCAAGAGCACGCAGACAGCGCAGCCTGCGAGAGGGTGGCTTGTCTCATCAAGCTGCTTTAACATTTTCCCACTGCCACAAGAGTGAGGGGGGCTGGCACCGGTGAGAAGAAAGTCAGTACGACTTCTGTAAACCACGGATTGCGAGGGCACGAATCCCACCATCTCCTCGTCGGCTTCACTGGATCTCTCCCATATACAGTCTTTTGTCACTGGATGCGGAGAGTACTGCGGGAGAGAGACGGGGGGGAAGGGAGGAATATGAAAATTAACCACAACAGTTTTGAGACCTCCACTAACGACACATCATTTGAATTGAACTACTCATTTCGCCTTACTGGAAGTGATCTAGAAAGGCAAATTTCATTTGCTCCCCAAAAACACTTGACGGAATTACTACTCTGACACCTAATCACACGCTGCGCGTCGTGGCTGCCATTCCCCTGTCCCAAGGCAGGCATAACGGCACGCTGCCTGTAATGTCTAAGCATTAAAATGGTAAAGAGAGGCGTATAAACACGCTGTTAAGGCTCTCAAGCATCCTGAAGCATTATTTCTATTGCAAGGAGCGTTCAGATCGCGAACCGGGCGCTGCCGTCGGGACTGCATGCCGCTAGAGGGCACAGGCTGGCCAGGAAAGCCTCGCTGGGATGTTATTATTTTATCAGAAGAGGCAAAATGCTGCTGGCACCCAACTACAACAAGCCACTGAACCACCTTAACTCAGAAAAGGCTCTTCGGGGGATTCAAGACACAAGCGTCAAAAGAATGACCCAGAAGCACTGCTCTTGACACTGACACCAGTTTCATTTGAGCCCAGGCGAGATTTGGGGGATTTGTAAATGAACTTGCAGACTGGTGTCTGTCATCTCGCCACATGTTGGCTCCCCACGCACCCCCCCCGTGCAGATGAGTATCGTGGAGCGGGTGCAGCGATTTACAAGATTAACGTTCCCAGATGTTAAGAGAAATCAATTGCATAACTCGCATGCAACGCCTGGATAGGTTTTTAATTTTTATTTCAAGCTGAGTGATTGATTCACAAAAAGGACCTCAGCAGAACACAATTGCAAACGATCTGCTGCAAACCAGAGAGGAGAGATCGCTGTGCTCTTCCAGCACAGGCTCCGATCTGAAGACAGGGCAATGAATAACCAAGGAACAAACCCATAACTCACTGCCCTGCTGCAGAGACTGTCATCCTCGGCACAACCGAGCTCTTGGCTTCACTTTGGGGTTGCCTCTTGTCAATTTTTGGCTGGAGCAATGCGGTGACCTGGCCGATGGTGCAAGTGTTTCCATAGAAACAAACAGCACCCTGCGGTCCTGCCTGGGCCGCACGCTGCGCCAAGAAACTGCTATGAAATCTGGTCTCAGCTAGTACACAGTGGTTAAAATGGTTCTGAAAAAGCCACCACGAGCATTGTCTCACCCAGCACTGATACATGGTGCCATGTGCCGGACACCTCTAGAACGGGGACAAAACCCGCTGCGCAAAGAGCCGCCTTTGCCTCGTACAGCTTCGGGGTAAGTGAAGAGATCCCAGGCTGGAGACAAGCTCCCAGGTGGTCACTGTCCTTGTGTGAGCACTAAATGTATGGTTCTGTCCCTAGCTCAAAACCTTTTTTGCACTGCCCTTGGGAAGTCTGGACAAGCCCTAGGCAGCGGCAGCCAAGCCATGGCTCACGGCCACCCACAGGTGACCAGCAGCCCCGACCAGCAGCCGCCCTGCTGCTATACGGGTGCCCCCACCCAGGTCTATGCCTGGGCAGGACAAAGCAGAGCCCCTGCGCTCGGCCCAGGACCCCAGGGCACACCCAGCACAACTCCTGTCCGTGGGAGAGGAGCAGGCAGGAGCCCGCTACCCCTAAATTTGCCTCTGATACTCGGGGATCTGGGCCACAGGCAATTTTGGGGCTGTTTTCCAGAGGAACGGCAGTTCAGCCAGCCCTGAAACTATTTCCCCAGCTAACTTGAGGTGGGGAGGACTTACTAATGGGTTCCTCCGGATGGAAAGCCAGTTCGTTCACCGACCCAGCGTGGCCTGGCAGCTTGTACAAAATCCTCCTGGATGTGGTGTCCCACACGTAGACAAACCTACAAAAGAGTCATTATGAGTGCAGGCATTTGAGAAGGGAAAGCAGCTGCCCCCCACACCAACAGCTTATTCCTGCAGCAGTTCAACACCCGGGCTGAAACAGATGCAGCTCTTAGTGAGGATAAACAAGGAACTTCTCAGGAGCAAAATGCTGCACTGCCCAATCCAGAAGAGCAGAGGGCTGAGCACACAGGAGCTAACAACAATTTGGTATCAAAAGTCTTGCCGCTGTCACAGCACAGCAGCCCCATTTCACCTCTCGTGGCACAGAGACAGATTTGAAACCGTGAGGCCATAGAGCCCCTCAATATAGCAGCAACACAGCAGGCTAAGGGAGAAAATTAGCGTTGGGAGTGGAGAGGAGGGTTCTCGCCCTCGCAAAACCCTGCCTGCAAGCCCGGCGGTCACCCTCGGTTTGGGCTGGCTGGCAAGCAGTGAGGAGGCGCCCACGTGCTCGCCCAGCCCCTGTTAATGTAATCCCTCGCAACCAACAGCTTTATATATGGATTTCTTCCTGCTGTGCCATTAAAGTCATAATGCACTTCCTATCATTTATTAGGGGGCCGATCAGATTGCGCCAAGCCCTTTGATTAACCTCCTGCAGGCCTTGCCACGGGCTGCCACTGCTGCCGGGTCCTGCCTGAGCACCGCACCTTGGCTGAAGGGCAGCGCAGAAGCCACCGGGATCCTTCAGGCGGGAGGTCAGAAGGAAACTGCTGGCACCAGGCATGGATCAGCTTTCAGATTACTCTTATAAACGTTCTCAGAGAGTGGGAGAGACAGTGCCTTGCCATAAATCACACTGTACCCGAGATCACTGCTTGTCCCTCATGGGTGTCGACTGCTGCCTGCCTGGTGGGGTGGCTGCACACAAGCTCCACCGGGAAGCAGAGCGATGCTTTGATCCCAGTTATGGTGAGCACCCGTAGGAGTGAGTGGGATTTTTTCAGTACATCAAAACAAGAAGAGCCCTGAGGAACATCCTAAAACCCAGGCAAGGCGATGCTGCATCCCTCCCTTCCAAACACAACGGCCTCGCCACATGAAACAGCATTTGTTCCAAGGTTCACAGCTCTGCAAAAACAATTGGTGGCTCAGGATAGTTGCCAGTTCTGGATTACACTCGCTCTGCCTTCTTGTTTTACTCTTTAGGGACGTGACTGGCAGCTAAAACGAAATCTGCCGGGGCAGAAAAGGGAAGTGGCAGGGCAGCAACTGGCTGGGTTTGGCGTGCAGGGCAGCTCTGCTGCCCACATGCCCCAGAGGCATCACTATGGCTATTTACAGGGGACTGCAGAGGGTAAGAGCACGGGGAACAGCCTGTAAAACATGTGTAAAATCAATCTACTGCATTACACTTCACCAAAGGAAGGTCGCTGTGAATGCCACTGTGCATCCCTGTGTCTTGCCCGCACAAATTCAAACATGCTGGGGGTCAACAGCCCTTTCATCAGTCCCGCACGCAGCCCAAGCTCTGAATACCAAGGCCGGACCGTTTCAGGCTTATGCAACGCTACCAACAGTGAGTTCCTCAGTTTCACTTGTCCCTTTCCATTTGTTAGAGCTTTGCAGACTGGACGAAGAACAAGATTTGCTTGTACAATTAGCCTGTCTTTTAGTTGAAATAGAACTGAGCTTCTTTTCCCCCCCAAAAAGCACTGAATAATTTATAACACTTGCTGACTAGGTAGAGAGGGCACCGGGTACCAACACAGGGCAGACCTGCTTTGTTAGGAGTGTTCCTTTTCAGGCTGCTGCTATTCTTTGACTTATTTTCTGGAAATACATAAAAGGGAAAAATGCAAACCTGCAACTTAAGTCATGAATGTTATGTAAAGCAGCACTTCTTCAAGCACAACTGTTCTATCTAGCAGGCAAGAACTGTATTGAAAGCTTTCTCAAAGCACTCTGCTGTTGTTTTTAATTTGATATCGCAAAGCAGGCAAGCACTTTAAATAGTTGATTTTACTATAACCTAGAGGGCTCAACAGCAAAAAAAAAAAAATTCAGGTAATTGTCCCTCCAACATACACACACACTCCATGTAATGCAGAAGAGAGTAATCATTGGGGAACTATTTTGTACTCAGACAAATGAAACATTTGTTTAATCTTGCTTTGCTTTCCCAGCAGATACTCCTCAAAAAAAAATTTAAAAGCTCAGACACAGCAGAAAGATTTGAGTGGCCTCGTCTAACCTGCCCCGGGGTCTGGCTGCGTGCTCTTCCCCATGAATGTCACAACGAAGTTGCTGTCAGACCACAGAGCTACATCAGCACCTGCAGAACCAACCTAATGGCCTAAGGCTTCCAGCCACACTTCGCCACTGAATGGATCAGCCACAGCTTGGCAGGCTAACGCGGAGGCATTCCTCCACCACGTGCGCTGCCGCTACTGCCCACCGGGACTGGAAAGGAGAGTCACGTCTCAGCCACTTGCTGTGACAGCTGGCCCCACTATATCTGGACAGCGAGAGCTAAAGTTCTCCCTATCCTCTATCAGAAACTCATTAATTTGCTGATTACTACTGCTCCATGCCTTGGACTCCAGCCTGCAGGAATTCCTGTCTCGATGTCACTAAGAGGGCATCTGGATTTGCTCCAGTGGAGGTTGGTATCCTTCACAGTGACCTTCAGGGTCTGGCATGGACCTTCTTGCTGGCTTCCTCCCTCGACCCGTTTTACTTCTCAGTTGCCTTAGAATATCTCATTTAAAAGTCCAATACATGCTAATTTAGTCCGATCTTTATTTCTTCTTACTCATTAATTAAAGCAAGGCTCAAGAATAACCACTGGAACACCACTGGTGTCTCCTACAAGCTGCTGCGCAGCAATTTAACTGGTATTTGTGGTCCTTATCAGTATAACCCCTCACTACACACACTTCCCCAGACTCTCCGCTTCTCAGAGACTCTCACAAACATCTGCCGATATGACTGCAGGGACCTAGCTCACCAACAACCATGCTCCTGTCATCTGCTGGTCCTACTGTTGGATCCTGTGGTTGAACATAAGCAGTAATGCAGACCTCTAGTCAGCTTTTGACAATAATAATAAGACTTTACAACTATACGGTGCTCCTCCACTGACACAAAGGCAATATAAAGCCATCGCTGTTGTAATCAGGGCAGAGAATGAAGGGGGTTGTTTGGGTCTTCACATCTCTATGCACAGCTCTGAGTCTTCATATTAATTTTAGACATGGTGCAAATCATTTCAGGAGCACTTGCAAAACTGTTTGGGATTGACGGCAACAGAGAAACGCAGTGGCAACTCACCTGTCAGCCGATCCCCCTGCGATTTTACTCCCATCTGGGGACCAAGAGCACCTCAGAAGATTCTAAAATAGGAAAACGCACACAGATCTATTTCCAAAGAAAGATTTAGTTTTCCCCTTCTACTTGAATTAAAATCACCCTGAGACTTTAAATATCATGAGCACTACTTTAATGATCTCCCTTCAGAAATTGAGATGGTAATTACAGATTTTATTTTATTGCTGGAAACATCCAGTGCCTTGTTATTTTACACAAAGTAGATAGTAAATGTAGAAAACACTTAATTTACAGCTAATTATAGCTGAACTGCGCAAAGAAATCTTGTTACTGCGGCTTTAATTGGAATCCCACTTTGTGCATTAATCTTTCTTTGAATTCTTATTAAAGCCTTTCTGGTTTAAACTTGAACTTAAAAAACAATTTACAGAAAAGTTAATAGCAGCAGCATTTTACCAACAATCACGGTTTGGTCTACAGTACGCTCACCTTTTCAAAATTATGGACATTCCCCTGGAAAATCTTTACACATCTCTCTTTAGGGGCAAACGGTCGCACATCCCAGATGCGAACTGCAAGAGAGAGCTCACAGTAATTAGCTGAAGATGGCAGAGGCACAGGGGCAAGGTCAGCTTCTGGAAACGTTTCTTTTCCTAAGACATGCTGCTAACGAGCAAAGACCTGGTCATGCTCCTTCTTCTCTTTATACTTAGCTTTCCTCAGAAGCAAAAGGAAATCAGCAGCTTTCCCCCACAGAAAACTTTGATATGAAAGGTCAAATGCAGAAATTTATAATTACACCAAGACCACTGCCAACAGGAGGGGAAAAATCCAAAACAACTATTACACAAATGAGCCACCATCTCCTTACATGAGCATTTGCTTCATTCTAACATACTCCCTGATCACGCTTCTAATCAGATCAGCTTCACTGAGCACCCCCACACAGGAGACAGGCACTTTGGAAACTGTGCTGTCATTCCCTGCTGCAGGGAAACAGCCAAACTGCCCTGACAAGAGCCAGACCGAGACTGCGTTCAACTGTCTGCGCAAATAACGTGTGCCATAGCTTGTGTCCTCACTGCCCTTCAGGAGACGAGACAAACCCTTCTGATGCAGCTGCTCCCTCCCTGCAAAGGACGTGACTCTCACTGGCATAACAAGAATTTAAGCTTCATCTCCGGAGCCAAAGTCCCTTCAGTCTATCCCCATGTGTGGCTCTTGTTTTTCTACGTTGAACAATTTGAGCTGTTCCTTCCTAAACGCCATGCCAAGCTAGCGTAAGACAGCAGCGCCTGACAGCTGTGCTCTCACGTCAGGTAGGACGTACCTGTGTTGTCCATTGCGTTGGAGAGCAGGTAGGAGCCTTCCGAACTGAGACTGAGGCCTGTCACCGAGTCCGCGTGTCCTCTCATCGTGTAAGTGAGCTTGTTCTGGCGAAGGTCCCACACCTTTCAGACACAACATTGCGATTTAACAAAAAGACAGCCAAGACTGTTGGAACTGCTGTTTCCAAAATGTTTCACACTGGTAGCGATCAGTCAGCTGATGACATCAGCTTTCAATTTCAGCTGGTGGGGTCTGAATGGCTAAAATACGAGGCTAGAATTTTATTTGTGCTGTAGGAAAAATGGAATTTGCCCCTCAGACGACTTATTACCAAATGTGTCCAACCACCCAGGAGCTAAATGTCAGCAGCCTCACGCATGCAGGAATCCCTCTCTACCTGTCTATAGCTCCCCCAGCTCCCAAATTCCACTGACTGATGGCACAGAGCAGCAGTTGTCTCCAAAATTTCACGCTGTTCTTTCCCGAAGAGGGGAAAGCCTTTCAAGGGGCAGTCAGAACAGATCTCACGTCAATGCTACACTTAGCGGCGACTCTGTGATAAGCACATGCTCCCCACGCCTAGGTAATGCTGGAGCCTGAGGCTGAAAGGACAGTAAGACAGACCGAACCGTACAGCTATCAGGAGAATCTGAGTTACCAGCTGAATGAAACATTGAGCTTGCTTTAAATAAGAACTTTCCGCACTAGCAGGTGACAAAGTAAGTTGCAAATTGGAGCAGAGGGCAGAGAGCGTGGATGCGTCACCACATTTTCTTTAGTTTACCTCATATATGGCTCTAGAGCCTCCGTGACAGGCACAGGCTGCCAGGAGAGCCAGCATACCATATCAGCTCCAGTGGGTGACAGCAGTGCTGGGACGCCTGGCCAGGAATGCCAGGGCTGCCCAGGCTGTCACATGGCAAACAGCCCTGGAGCAAGTCCCTCAAAGTTTATTGGCCCTATATCAACAGTGAGGTCGGGCACAGCAGGTCCGCGTGGTTCTTGTGACTGTAAAATTAACCAACAGGCTTCCACATTTGTCCTTGACCAATGCAAGACGTGACGGGATGGAAAAGGTGTGCACAGACGGAAAAGCACATGGGGACACAGGCGTCCTACCTTAATATCGTTGTCGATGCCTCCCGATATGATCTGATCACTGGTGTCATTGAAAGTCACAGCCAAGACCTGGTATGTGTTCTGAAACGTCTGGACAGCAGCTTTTTTCCTGATATCCCACAGCTAAAAAGACACGGCAGTTGTAAAAGTTGCATAGAGATATTTAATGATAAAATTACAGGAAATTGCACAGATGCTTGGCAGAGACTCAGGACACTCTCCTGAAATCCCCTCATTTAGAGCTCAGAAGACCTCTATAAAAAACACAAAATTCTGGTGTGGCTGGAGCACAGGAGTGCAGGGGAAGGAAGAAGGGGCTGGCATGCGAGATGTCATTAATGGCTTGCCTTTCTCATGCATTGTTAATGCAGTTCAGTGGGAAAAGGTACAACTGAACAGATGAATCTTCTTCATCCCCCCCAAAAATTAGAGAAAAACAGGAGCAGTCAAATTTAATTTAAAATTTTTTATTTCTGACATCAAAGTTATTAGATAATGACATTATAAGAGTAACGAAAGGCTGAATTTAGCCCACTTAAATGGGAAGACCTCAAAAATTCTTTCAAAGACCCTATCTTGCGTTCATTCCAGACTGTCTCCTTACACAATATACTGACCTTCACTGTACCATCATCACTGCCGGTACAGACAAGCTGGGGTCCTCGCCTCGCTGGGTAACAGGAGTTAACGAATGAGGTATGGCCCTTCAGTCTCTTCACTCTCTCTCCAGTCTCACTATCCCACACTGCCACGGTTTTGTCTGTGGATGCTGAGAAGAGCATGCTGTGGGGAAGAATCGCCGTCAGGTTCTCCATTTCAGAAACGTTTCTCCCCTCCCACCTTTTTTACTCTCAAGTTCTGTGATCAAAGCTGGAAATATTCAGTGGGAATATGCCATGGAGAAGAATCTCCCCCATATACCATGGTGGCATTTGAGGGCAGGCTGACTGACAGCGGGGCAGCTACACTGGAGGCACTCCCATTAACGCCCATTTCTAAATACATATCAATCAGTTTTCTGCCTCCTCAAATGCTATCTGGGATGAACAGAGGAAGGAAAGCTCAGTGGCAATAGCTCAGATGCAATAGAGGAATGGCCTTTTAAATTAACAAATATATCATTTGCTTTCTTTCTCTCCTCAGTGTCTCCCAGATGACTACCATTAACTTTCCTCTGTTCCTTGAGATTGAAATCAAAGGCGCTGGGGGCTCATGGGTGACTACAGACCCTTTTTTCTCAGTCTCAAGCAGGCACCGCTCCTTATGTGGGAGAGCCATGCTACAAGCATTCACTGTATGTGGACCAAGCAGGTGCACCGAGGTGCTCTGAGGGACTCCAGCCAGCAGAAAGCACCTTCCTTCAGAAAGAGCCAGGCCTGAGGCTGAAAGCCATCTGCACGCTGCTTACCTGCCATCTGTGTTATAGTGCAGCTCCATAACCGCCCCGCTGTGTCCCTTCAGGGTGGCATAGTTATCGCAGTCCCCATAGACATTCCAGAGCACTGGGGGGAAAAAAGGAAGACGTAAGTACTGGAAACACACAAACACTACAGGAAACACGGAGACACCTCCCTGCTGTGGATGAAGCAATGCTCTGGGAATTCAACAAAAAAAACCCCATCGCCACTATCATCTCCAATCTGGGACGACGTGTAACAATAAAGAAGCATCATGCGTGCCACAGAAGGACAGACAGCTGTTTTGAGTTCATTTATGCTTTTAGACCAAGCTGAATTTTTAAAGAAAAATACTAATCTTTACCTCAGCAAGCCAAAGCATTAAAAATTGCATTTCTGCAGACTGCTGCAGTCCAACACAAACTGATGGCAACCTGTGTGAGGGACCTGGGAACACAGGGCTGTGACCAGCAAGCTATGTTACCAGTCCCAGCTGAGGACCAGCAGGACAGTGACCTGCAAGTTTCTTCCTCCCCTCCTTGTGAAGCACTCCCCGCTCAGGACCCTGCAAGCTGCGGGCTCAGATAAAACCCCATCACCACACAACAGCCTGAAATCATACGAGCCCCAGCCCCGCATAGTGCTAGTGGAGCCTGGTACTCACGGATGAGCCTGTCGAAGCCGGCAGAGGCGAGGGTGTTGCCGTTGGGGTGGAACTTGCAGCAGTACACCTCTCCTTCATGCCCGGAGAGCAGCATGATGGGGGCCTGCAAGGAGGAGCAGCGTGGCGGGCCCTGTGGGAGGCAACGGGGGAGCCAGGTGAGGGGATGACATGGAGGGGAACGAGGCGCACCCCGGGACACGGCCAGCACCCCCCACCCCCATCTCACAGACCTCTTCCTCTCACCCTTTCACCCCCCCGGGGCTTCTTCCCCCCACTAATCCCCTCACAGGCCTTCCCCGCCAGGCGCAAACCCCACCATCCCCTCATGGGCCTTTCCCCCCTCACCTCTTCAAAACCCCCCAGGCCTTCCTCCCCCTGCCATCCCCCTCAAGGCGCTTCCCCCCCGCGCCGTACCGCCTGCAGCAGGGCCCCGGGGGGGGGCTGTCCTCCCCCGCCGCCGCCCGGCGCCCCCGGCAGCTCATGGCGGGGCCGCTTAGCCGCCGCGGGGACAAGCGGGAGGTCGGGGCTGGGGGCAGCCCCCGGGGCGGGAGCTGGAGCGGGGCCGGGAGCGGGGCCGGGGCCGGGGCCGCCGCCCGGGACCTTCCGCTTGTGCTGCTCGATCATCGCCGCCGGCCGCGCGCGCCCGCCCGCTCCGCCCCGCCCTCCCGCTCCCCCATTGGTCGGTCGCGCCGCTTCCGGCCGCGCCGACTGGCGGAGCGCGACCGGATGACCCACCCTCCCCGCCTTACTTCCGGCGCACAGGTGACGGAAGCGAGGCGCCGGCTGCCGGCGGGCGTTCCCCACGCGGATTGGCTGATGGCGCCGGTGGGAGGGCGCCGCAGGGAGGGCTCGGCCTAGCACGGGTAGCGCTGATTGGCTGGAGGCTACCACTCACCATCATTGCGCGCGGAGATTGGCGGAGTGAAGAGGTGCCTCAAGGTGAGGGGGGGTGTGGAGGGGGCAAAATGGCGGCGGCCGGAGGGGGCGAGTGATGGCGGTGGCTGAGTGGCGCCACGTCGGGCGCTGACGCGCCTCGGCTTCCCCGCGGCCGTTGGGCCGGGGCCTCCGGCCTCGCCTCTCCGGGTCGGGCCCGCACCGGACATCGGCTCCGCGGCCTGCGGCCCTGGACCGGCCCAGCCGCCCCCCCCCAAAGCCGGTGAGAGCCGCGAACCCCGCGGTGTGGGGACAGAGAGCGTCGGGACGCCTGTGACCGGCGCCTAGGGGCGCTGGGGGGTCGTTGCTGAGCTGCAGCCTCAGTCAAAATTAACTCCTCGCCGTTGGCTGCTAATATGGTTGGCCGGAGATGGTTTCGTGCGTTAATGAAGTATTTCTTTTTCAAGGTGTCTCTCTGAAGTCGGGTGGCGAACACGCAGTAGCCTGGGGTGAATTCAGCCGGCGCTGGGAGCCTCTCTCGCCTGGAGCCAGCGAGGGCTGCAGGGATGGAGGCGCTGCCTGAGCTTTACGCCATCTTCCAGGGAGAGGTGTGTGGGGCTGCTGCTGGCATC